>JAZKJV010000064.1:600000-1065223 GCA_037367405.1 Ottelia alismoides
AACTAGATAAAAATGGTGTCTCTGGTGATCAGGAACATGATCCGAACCCTAAATGTCTAAATGTAGGAGCTCGAATAGTCTGGGGACTTAACGCAGATGGGGCACCTGGCCGGATGGGTTCCTGGTTTTGTTCTACCATGAGTTTTGGGAAATGTTGAACGGAGAAACCATGGAGTTGGTCAACGAGCTTAGAGAAGGGAACAGAGGCTTCGAGAAGATCAATAAATCGCTTATGTTTCTATTTCCCAAGAAGGAGATCTCGGTGCGGATTTAGGACTTTAGATCGATAGCTTCATCCAGCACAATCTATCTTATTGTGGCTAAGGTCTCGGTGAACAAAATGAAAGCAATTTTGGACTCGGTGGTTCTTCAGGGCCAGTCAGCTTTCATTTTAGGGCATCAGATGACGGATGGTTTGCTGATGGTGATAGAGATTTGCCATGAAATGAAGCGGTCAAGGAAGAAGGGAGTACTTTGGAAGATTGATTACGCCAAAGCGTATGACTGTGATGCGAATTGAAAGTTGGCGCGTCGACTAAAATTAAAATAATTGGAACGGTGGATTTTGAGGAGAAAATGGAGGGGTTGAGAAAAGAAACTCGTCGGGAACATGGGGGATTAGGGAGGACGAACGTGAAGATCACGCGTGGGGGAGAGAGGGGAGAGGAGAGAGAGACCAGAGAGAGATAAAATCTCAATTTTTATAAATACTGAACTCCTCAAAACAATAGGCCTTCATCCCTTTATATAAGAGGGAGGGGGTTACAAAAATAGCAACTAATTCTAATTAAAACTAATTATCCTAATTTGACTCTAACCAATTAACCGACTAATTTTGAAATTCAAATCATTAACTAACTAATTGAGATCACGGGCGATCTCGTTTATTTAATTAAAATTGCGACAACTCAAATAAATGTAAATAAAATTAACGGCTAGAATTAAATAAATATGCGACCCTATAATTTCGTTCCACGCTGCATCAACTCTCCTCCGCTTTTAAAAATTCGTCTCCCGACGAATTGCTTGATCTTCGGGCTGTTGATGGCTTGTTGGTCGAATCTCCCAATTTCGCTTCTTTTCCATGTTACGTCTACAATTTTTCTGATCTGAGGGGTATGGCTGTAAATTTTCTACCCCTTCATTTGAAAGGATGTCATAGCATAACTCATCCTTCAATTGCCCCTTTTGATAAGAACTTTTGTAAGGGGGTTTTCCTGCAATTACCCCAATATTTCTTTTGACTCCGATTGTCAAGGGACATGATCGGGTATACACCCTCAAATGCTAGGGTTCCTTCCTTCTTAGGCTGGCGGCAGCAACGAGGGGAGATCGGCGGCGTTGGCGGGGCTGGGCGCTTGACTTGTGATGGGGCGAGGGCAAGGGAGGGTGGCGGGGGTGCAGGGGCATCGGTTGGTGGTGGTGTAGCTTGGCGCGCGGGAGGAGATATGGGGGCAGGAGCGTGGGAGGGTAGCGGGGGAGGGGAAGGCGGTGGCGCGCAAGGGGGGTGCGGGTCTGGGAAGGGGAAGTCGGGGAGGGGAGCGCGGCTGGCGGTTGGGAGAGAGTGGATGAGAGGGGAGGCGGCCGTACGGGGAAGGAGACAGGGTTGGAAATCGGCGCAGGACGAAAAAGAATAGGGAGGGAGGGAGGCCCCGGGGGGCTGGGTTTTGGGCCGCAGGATTTGCGGGGGTGAGGAAGGCGTCGGTGAGGCTGGGGGTTGGGCTGGAGCCTGTGCCGCGGGGACGGCGGAAGGGGCTGATTCCGGGACGGGGGGGGGGGGGGGTTTGCTGCTGCGATCGGGGAAGGTGCCAGAGGTGCGAGGATGGTGGAGGGGGTCCGCGAGAGGCCCGCGGATGGGTCGAAGATCGATTTCAGAGGGTTTTCCAAGTCTGAAATTACCTGGACAACAATCGAATCTTCCTCCACAACGAGGGTTTCTTCGTCAAAACTCGTGACAACGGCTTCGGTGGTTGGAGACTTTGATTGGGCGACGAGTAGGGCCTCGAAGTCAGCCATTAAAGCTCGACATTTGGACTGGAAGTCTTGACATTTGGACTGGAGATCTTGCAGTTCGTCCATCATCTCCTTGTCGTAAGCGTCGTTGAATCGTCGCTTTCGTTCCGACGAACGATAGTTCTTCGATGCATGTCGGTGCGAACGTCTGGACGGATCGTTAGATCGTGAGGACGATCTGTAAGCCATGCTATGATACCAAATGATGCGAATTGAAAGTTGGCGCGCCGATAAAATTAAAATAATTGGAACGGTGGATTTTGAGGAGAAAATGGAGGGGTTGAGAAAAGAAACTCGTCGGGAACACGAGGGATTAGGGAGGACGAACGTGAAGATCACGCGTAGGGGAGAGAGAGGGGAGAGGAGAGAGAGACTAGAGAGAGAGAGAGATAAAATCTCAATTTTTATAGATACTGAACTCCTCAAAACAATAGGCCTTCATTCCTTTATATAAGAGGGAGGATGTTACAAAAATAGCAACTAATTCAAATTGAAACTAATTATCCTAATTTGACTCTAACCAATTAACCGGCTAATTTTGAAATTCAAATCATTAACTAACTAATTGAGATCATAGACGATCTCGTTTATTTAATTAAAATTGCGACAACTCAAATAAATGTAAATAAAATTACGGCTAGAATTAAATAAATATGCGACCCTATAATTTCGTTCCACGCTGCATCAAAGAGACTTCCCTAAGATTTGGAATTGTGTGGATAAAGAGGTGTGTCACTACCTCCTCTTACTCGGTCCTGGTGAATGGCATATCAGAAGGGGGGTTTTTTCCAGCTTCAGCGTGGTGTCCGGCAAGGCTATCCTTGGCACTGATGCTTTTTGTTCTAGCTAATGCATTAGCGGTTCCTTTCAAGCGGGAGGTGGAAGCTGGTTGGTGCGAAGGTTTCCATCTGGAGGACATATCAATCCCCTTGCTTCAATACACAGATGGCACTATCTTGTTCCTTGGAGGCTCGAAAGAGCAATATAGCAACGCTGTTCAGTTGGTGGAAATTTCAACAGTCTCCCGGGCCTAGTGAATAAACACAAATCGATGACTATCACATTTGGGATGGATGATGCAGATCGCATCGGAGTTGCACAACTAGTAGGGTGCCCTCTGGGAGAATTACCTATTTTGTACTCGAGGCTATCGTTGGTAGCTGGGAAGCTAAAGAAGTCTAATTGGGACAGTGTCGTGCAAAGAATGGAACATAGACTAGCAGGGAGGAAGGCGATCACGTTGTCGGGGGGGGGGGGATTAGTTCTTCTGAAACTTGTTCTCTCAACCATTCCTATTTTCTTCTACTCCACACACTTGATGTCGGTTGGGGTCAGGAAGAAGATTGAATCACTGATGAGCAGATTTTTCTGGTCGGATGGGAAACAACAAAGGTCTGACTTACATCTGGTGAGCTGGAATGACATGCCGAAGGAGCATAGAGATGGTGGCTTCGGGATAAGAGATGTGGAAGGCATGAACAAGGCTCTTCTGGCTAATAGCCAATCCAGATCTGGGGTTCATCGTCGTCGATGGTAGCCACGCTGGTGAGGAAAATCTATGGCGTTATTGGTGAGTTAGTGGTGGAGAGGGTGCGGTTCGAATCGCCGCTATGGGTTGGAATTCGTGAGGTCCTACCAGCTCTCGCTCACATGCTCTTGTCGAAGGTGGGGGTGGCTACGTGTTCAGATTCTAGTGAGATGATTGGACGGGTAAGAGATATCTTGACGGTAGATTTCCAAGATTGTTTGCCTCATGGCCTTAAATTTCGGCGAATTTCGACCGAAATTCGGTCGAAATTCGGGTTCGCAGTGATACCGATATCGAAACCATGTATAATATCAGTTTCCAAGATTTCGACCGAAATTTTGGTCGAATTTCGGTCATTTCGGTGGAAATTGTTCACAAATTTCTCGGATTTCGGTGGAATTTCAGTTCATTTCAGTCCATTTCGACTGAAATTGTTCTAGGTTACCATATGTCATGCCTAGGCCACTTATTGATATTCATAGGCACTATTTGGCCACTAAATGAAATTTATAGGTCACTATTTCAACCACCATTGCAATATAAGCCACTATTCCAACCACCATTGTAAGAAATAAGGCCATTAAGGGTCCTCTTTAAATCCAATAAATATAATGTACATGTTCTCATTCCATCTCACAACTTCACAAGTCACAATTCACAACCCAACTTAAGTTTTGGAGAGTTAACTTTCCAAATTCCAAGCAAGGTAAGTATTTTACCATATTTTTAATAACACATCCTTTTTTAACATACTTCAAGATGCCAAATATGTATTTTTTTCATCTTTGAATGCTAACTTCAGAGTTCAGAATCTTCATAGTTAGAATCTTTATATAACCATCTTGTTATCTTTTCCTAGGCCAACTTGACTGTAACTATTATGTAGGGCCTCGCATATTAACAAACTTCAGAGTTCTTCTTTTCCTTGCATATCTTTTTCGAACTTTCCTAGGCCCTACATATCAATACATTAGATTGCATCATTTTAACTCACAAGACACTAGAAGTTTGTTCTTTTCTAGGACTCTCTTGTTACTTTTCTCTACTATAAGGAGTACGTGTGTTTGTACGTGTGGTAGGTTGTTAACAACCTTCCAAGTCTTTGACTATAACTATTTTTCTACTATTAGGCTGGACGTAGGTTGTGCTTATGAATGCTACACAATTTCTTGGTGTTAATTAATTTGTTTGTGTCTTGTATAACATACATTTTACGATCACAAGCCCTACTATGCATTTATTTTGGCATACATGTTAAAATATTCGTGTTTGTGTGTGTCTTATTTTACTTTTAAATAAAAGTATTATTATTCTTTTGAGAATTTGACAGAAAAATTGAATGCCAAAATTTAACTGTGTATTGAAATATGAAACTTCACTCTGGACGGTCATCGATATGATGATCGAAATCATTATTTTAAGGCACTGAACATTATAACATCATATTATAAGAAACAAACTTGTATTTATGTCTCTTTTGTTGATTAAACAATATTAGAAATCATAAAATTTGAAAAAAATGAGTTTTCAAGTCATTTTCCAATTTCCGGCCATTTCACCGAAATTCCACGGAAATTCCTCTTCTGGGCTTACCGAAACGAAAACCGAAATCCGACATTTGAGGCCTTGGTTTGCTTTGGTCGCGTCGAAGGAGAGTACTCTTTGGCAGGTGGCGGATTCAGGAGTGTAGTCGCTGGTTTTTATATCAGATCTTTCGGACCAACATTTGGAGGATTTTGTAAGATTGCAAGTTGAAATTCCCGCACCTGGAGCCTTCGATCAGACGACAGAGCATTTAGAGTGGGAAGATGGGAGATTCTCAACCAAGAAAGCACACGAGGAACTGAGGCGAGTGGCAGAGGTTCATGATGAGGTGCTATGCCAGGACATGAAGGTGATGTGGGCGGCTAAGATTCCGTGTAGAGTCAAGATCTTCCTTTGGTGCATGAGAAGGGAATGCTTGTGCGATAAGGCAAGGAGGAGGCGGTTATTCGGTTTGGAAGACACACAATGTGATAGGTGTGAGGTCCAGAGTGAAGACTCAGACCACCTATTCTTCAGGTGCACGGTGTTGGCGCACGTTTGGAGGGAGATTGGTATTCCTTGGTGGAGATTGGATGAGCTGCAGATTTCTGGAGATCGATTCGTATGTCAGGGAACAACTCTACGGATGATTGTTCCAAACCTTTTGTGGTCTGGCTTCAAAAAAAACTCTTTTGTGGTCCTTTGGGCTATCTGGATTGGCCGAAACGATCGGATCTTCAACAACCAGATATTTTATTATGAAAATGTTCTCTCATTGTAAAGAGCTTTACAACTTTTGAGCTTCACAGTAATGTACTCTAATTTATTTATAAAACCATTTTTTACGGTGACTCCCACCTTGGGAGCTCACCCTCTTCTGCATAAAAAAGCTGCGAACTGCTCCGATTCTGAAGAGATAGAAAGGAGGAACGGTGATGCTTCCCAAGTTGGCATGCCTCACACTGGAAAGAGGATCCCGTAGAGATCTGAGGGAGAACACGACAACTTCTGTAGAGGAAGGTGGCCAAAACGAAGGTACCACAAATATGGTGAGACTGGTCAAATAGGTATAGGAGAAACATCAGCATGAGGAGGTTGGACTAGTTTGTAAAGCCCTCGCTGCTCACGACTACATCCAGTCACCCTGCCCGGGCCCCAAATAGATATAGTAGAAACACCAACATGAGGAGGTTAGATCAGTCTGTAAAGCCCTCGCTGCTTACGACCACATCCAATCACCCTGCCCGTGAGTATGTCTTGAAACGCAAGAGATAAATGGTAAAAAATGACAAGACAATGCAGATCCTTAGTAATATGACTAATGGAAAGTAAATTCATATGAAAGTCAGGAGCATATAAAACATTCTGAAGGTACATAGACGACGTCAAATGCACCTCCCCTTGTCCTGTAACGAGTAAGTGGTTGCCATTAGCAATGACAACCCATCTGTCATGTGGTATGGTCCTGTAGGACCTGAGCTGTGCTATGTCTCCACACAGGTGGTGTGGAGCATCAGAGTCCATAATCCACTCTGTCGTGTCTACACCAGTACTACCAGTTAGATGCATAGGCGCTACCTAAGGATCTCGAAGAGGCTCTGGCTGCAGTATCTGTAGTGGTGGTGCCAGTAGTAGGAGTCATGATCTCTCGAATACGAGAGACATTATCATCCCTGCGAGGATCAACTTGGAAGCTGTAGTCTATGAAAGCACAATCTGTTCTGCTACACAACCAGAAGTAGGATATCAATGCTTCCGATAGCATGTATTTTCTACATGTCTAGTCTCTAGACCTACGACAATAAGTGCATGGGCCACCCTGGCGTCCATCGCCTCTGCCACAAGGGGTGTGTTCTTTGGACTGGATCGTCCCTCCTTGGCCATGAGAAGCGACCATCGTTGAAGAGGGCAGAGAATTGGTTGTAGAAGGCACGATAATCCGGCTGAGACGACTATATGCCTCCTCTATGGGAGGTTTGGTAGCTCCAGTAAGAAGTTGTGTATGCGCAATATCATACTTTGTATCAAATTCAGCCTTGAAGACTCCAACCATCGTGGAGTTCCTATACATCTTCTGTTGCTCAGTAGATGTCGTAATGAGCATGTAGCTATGAAGCTTCTCGAACATGCCACGAAGCAAAGAGTAGTACACATATAGAGGACGACCATTCTGCTTGACATTGTAGATATCGAACTGCAGCTGAAGAATCTTGGCCTCATTCTTCGCTTGAGCATAGGTGGATGCCAAAGTATCCCACATCGCCTTGGCGGTTAGTTGATTCAGAATATCATTGCCTATCTCCGTGGTAAGGGTCCCACAAAGCCAAACACACACATACACATCATCTTGCTTCCAAGAAGCATTTGTCCCAGTTTTATCCATTGGCTCTGAATCTGTCAAGATATGCTCCTTGTTGTTGCCCTGCATGAGGGTAAGGAACTGCATGGACCACAAGTCATAGTTGGTCCCATTCATCTTACGATAGGAATCGAGCCCTTGAAGGCTTCGGATGGAAAAATATCACCCTTGTTCTCTGACATGACGAAAAGACGTCTGACCAACGGAACTCAACTGAGTAAACCAATATGAACAAGTCTACATGACCATACAGAGGATTAGTTGTATGTGTAGACCATGGTTTTAAAAAGCATCGCTGTGAGGCGCAAAGGCGTACGCCTCGAGGTGAGGCGTGCCAAAATCGCTCCGAGACGCAGGCCTCAGGTCTTTGGGTTGGGGCGTATGCCTTGACCTGGCATGAGGCGTTTGAGGCGCGAGGCGACGAGGAGAGGTGGAGGCGTAGGCTTCGAGCTAGAGGATTTTTTTAACTTTTTTATTATTTGCTTTGCACTCGACCCTATTTTTGCCTATGCATTATTTTTTATATTTGTGTTTATGTTTTCATGTTAAACCTTGCATAGTTTCATATTTCTATATATAGATCCATGCAAAAAAAGAAAAGATCTCCTGAAACAAAAGAAACTCAATGATCTTGTATACATCATGTTCAATTTATCATACATCTACACATACTAGTTATATTGCACATAGATTTGAGTTTGAATTGTAATAAATATTTTATATTAGTTCAAGTTTGCAACTTAATGTTTTTATTTGGTTGTATGAGTTGTAAATCTCAGAATAATTATCACATATACGTAGAAGCAAGGTTGAAAAATAAAACGTGAAGTAAAATAATTATTACATTTTATTGTGGATAGTTAAATAGAATTAGAACTGTTAGTAAAAAAAACTCGTCGGGGTATGATATGATGGTTCTCGAACTACGTCCAACAAGACAAATGGTTGGGATTCAAGGCATATTAATATTTTTTTACTTCGAGCACTAAAAATTATGGTTTCTATTGTACTTTAGTATTAAGTATAGACTATAGTTCAATACTCATATCGAATCATTGAAGTTGGAGTTGGAACTTCATATTCCATATAATATTGGTTTAATATTACTTTTTTTGAACTTCAATGCCTTCATCGCTTATGTATTGTGTCTTCTACTAGTTTTAAGTTATTCTTGAATGTGTTTTTTTGACAAAGCTTAATATTATTATATATATTTTAATGTATTTTGCTTTAATTTTATTTTTTTCCAAAATTTGAGCCTCGCCTCAATTTCGAAGAAAACACCTCGGACCACCTCACGCTTTTTAAACCTTGGTGTAGACTCATACAACCATCCTCATAAATCTCCGCTGCTCGTTATGGACGGAAAACATAATTTTTAGATATGAAACCGCATTCTCCGATCAAAATCAGGCCGAATCAAATAGTAGATCAAGTTGTAGGGATGTGGGGAGGGGCACGAGAGAGCCGACGACAACGTGAGACGGCCGGGGGGGTAGTAGCCAACGGCCCGGTGAGGTCGAGGAGGGCCGATCGATGGACCTGGGTTCCTTGGAACCACGTCTTGGGCGGCGACAGTCAGGGGCTGAGCAGCCGGGCAGCCAAGCGGTCGGGGGCCAAAGCCCTAGGCGGCGACACAGGGAGGAGGCGAGATTGGTAGGGTTAAGGTTAGAGTGGGATACGGGAACTCCAATCTAGGACCGTCACTCTGCTACAATGTAGAGGAAAAAATAATGAATTGCACTAGTGAGAGGCCATTGGGTTCTCTTATATAGGAGAGGAACGTATTGGACTAGCTACAATAAGACAAACGAAATAGAAAATAAGAAAAATAATAATGAAGATAACAAATATCTCAATATCTATTGATTAGGAAATTTCGACAACAAATGTTCATTTAGAATTGTTTGAAGTAGGAAGATATCAATCATCTTTTCTATCCTCCCATCACGGGCCTTACCCCGATTCCGGTATTACCGTGTATCACATGGTTGGAGTGTGATGATTGTCTAAATTTGACTTTGACTCCGTTGGGCTTTGGATGTGTGCTCAATTTGCACAGGCCAGATTATGAGATATTATATCCTTGTCATTTCTTTAAAGTTTAAGCCTTATGAATTCAGGAAAAATAGTATCGCATCAGAGAGGTTTAGGTGTTACGTGGAGAATGTTGTGTAACGCCTTCTTCTCTATTGCCTTTTTGCATATCTCCAGTTGAGCCTGTGCTGTTTTTTTGCAGAGTTGTGATTTTTAATGGTTATGGGAAAATGGGACGACTACTAGCTTCTGGCGGTCATCATCCGAGTGTATATAAAGAAAGTGCAGTCTGAATTATGGATCTAACTAAGTTTTAATCTTGCATAGAGAAGCCTATGTAAACACACAATTAATTGATAATCAACCATTAAGCTACTAATTTACCTTATTAAATATTATGTTGGAAAATAAGTTTGATAATGGATATAGAGGTGATGGCACAAAAGGATGGGTCCTGGGTAAACATGATATGTCTCAATGTATCAAATATCAATGTTGAACTTGTATCCTCTATTATGGAGAAGGATATATTGGGAATGTATTAAATATATTGCCGAAATTTTAGATTTGGCTTAAACAAGAATTTTTTCTAGAAGTTTTTTCCACAATATTATTACATTTGGATAGTATAAATATGGTCCAATTTGATCGAGCAGTTGATTTCAAGAAAGCCATTTATACATCATATATCATTTACGAGAAAGCCATTTATACATCATATATCGTTTAGTAATATGCTTATTAAGTAAAGGTAAGCAATCAACAGAACACATAGTGCATTATAAGTTCACATCATAAGTTCACATCATGGTAAAATGCATCAAATAAGGTTTTAAATATTGACACCGATCTTGTATCGTTAAGTATGGAAAGTGAGGTAAAAGGGTATATATTTTTTTATTCGTAAGCCTGGTATCATGCGGATCGGGTATCGTTGATTTAAAAAGATGTATACATGAAGCTCTTGGAGAGGGCATATAGCCTTTAAATTTATGAGGTGGTCGGCATATCCTTGAAGCAAGAAAAGTTAGACTAAGCGAACAACCAACATGGCATTGGAAGAAAGAAAACTATGGATATGCTATGGCATGAAGGTCTTGAAATAAAGAAAAAGTACAAGCTTTGCTTGAATAAAAATTGATGGGCTTCAAAATAATCTTCATCCAACCAAACCCCTTTAGAAGGATATGAACTTGAAATAACTAGGGTGCTCTAAGACACCACTCTTTGTCCTTCTCGATTTCATTAATCGGTAAAACTCTTCTAAATCAAGCTCTTTAGGCATGGGTATTGCCATTCTTCTATCTCTTCTTAATCTCTTGGAGAAGTCATTATGCTCCTCCTTTCTCTAGTTTCCACGTTGATGCCTCTTTCTTTCTTTGAATCACTTGTCATGGTCTTTCAAGATGTCTTTCTTCTTTCCACCTAATCTTCCTATCCTCTCCTACCCAAACTTCATCAATCTTTTTGGTAGGGAAGTCATCCTTGAGTCTTTCTGAGTTGTGCTTCAATTGTTTTCTAACATTTCTAACCTCACAACTGGAAAAAGATATGCCATTGTCAAGACCTCATATGTCTCTTTCTTTGTCAGTATAGAGAAGCCAACTTCCCATTCCTTGACTTTTCTTTGCAAGTTAGTGGACCATTCACTCACTACTTGATCACGTACCATTTCGTAATCAAATCATATGGATATTGCTGATGCAATCATCTTCTCATAAAAGGGTATATTGCATATGTATTGGAAATTACAAAATTGTCTCAAAAAGATATTTTTCTCATACATGAAGGCTTTTTTAATTCTTAGACAATAATAATACAGAATTACACTCTTTTATCATGGAAAATCACATTATGAGATCAATACATGCATACTTCGTATAATATGCATTCATAGTCTTTTATGTCTTAGAAAGCAAACAAACAAGCAGCTAACAACATATAGATTATAAAGTGTGTTACAATAAGAGCAAGTTATCACAATTTGCCCATGTATATGCTGCTCCAAAAACCATTGCCCTCACAGTCCCTTCTTGTCCTCTGCCTCGTCTCCATGCTCTCTCCGCCCCCACATCCGCCATGTTACCATCTACATCAAGATCCATCGACGCCCTCGCTGGTCCCCCCACAACCTCAACCCCCTCCCTATCCTTGACTCTGAGAAGTTGCAGATCAAAGCCCTCCTCCTCTCCTCCAATTCCCCTATATAAAGCCAACTCTATGAGTCCCTCTCCCTCATAGGCTCCCAGGACTTCCCCCACCATTGGCCGTCTTTCCTCCCCAAACTTATTTTCCCTCCTCCACTCCTCACCCCCCTCTATCAACCTATCCAATGTCAACTCCGTCTTCAAGAAGTTTCGCTCCGCCTACTACACCATTGACACCGGCCTCGACCTCAAGTACAGTGGGGCAAGGAGAGGTCTCCAAGATGGCATACCCAGAGGGATGAGAGCTCGGGGGAGGTTTTAAACATGACAAAGGGGAAGACGAGGAGAAGAAGGCAGAGGAGGAAGGGAAGGACATGGGTACACATATAATAAGGTTCTTCTTAAATGGACCTTGGTTTGTATCAGCCGTTGCTTGGTTCATTTAATAGATGGTCAAACTAACGGATGAGCATAATCATTAATTGTACATAAAGGTAGGGGCACAAGTGATATTAAAAAAGGGAGGGGGTATAGCTATATTACAAAATATCAGATGATACAACAGTAAAAGACCCCTAAAAACCCTATATTATAACTCATAACTTGCTATAACTTATAAATGCATTTGATGATATAAATACATGCATGTACATGCCATCACATTTGGGATTTCTTATTAACTCTAGCTTTTTTTATTAATATAATATTTTGGGGATCACCTACTTAGAAACCTAGAGTGCTCACCCTTCATTTTACAATTATGAAAAATATGATAGTTTGTAATTCTTATTATTCTTCTGTCGTTTGAGGCTGAAAATTATGAGAGAAGAAGTAACTTATTTTGCCTTTATTTATGTCTTAATTTACTATATAAATGGATTTTTAATAGCTCTGTTGCATTTACATTTTTATTAAGGTTGACTATATCATATGAACCAAGACAGCATATTTAACTTCTTTCTACCAAAAAATACAATTTGCGCCTTACTTCAAATAGACTGTCACCTTTTCGTCACATCTTGCCTCGGGTGATTTACCATCTCGCCATTTTGCTATCACGTCGCCTTAACAATTTTAATTGTAGCCTGAATGCTTGTATTTTGGCTATAATGCTGGTAGGATTTTAATATATTGGCAATATATCATGTGATGTTTTAAAAACATATAGTATATTGGAAAGACAACATAGAAGGGCTCTCGACACCCCCTATTCTCACAATAAGATATACCAATGATATATATGATATACGGGGTGTACACCATGGGGTGTTTCCCCCTTTTTTGCCTATATATTAACCATATACTTAGATGTTTCAATCCATGGCATCAAATAACCGTGTTTAATTAATCATTCTTGAATTATGAGTAAACAACTCATGTTGAGCTTTAATCCTGCATTGATATAAGAAAGCACAGGTTTAGAAACTTATTGCTCTCTAAAATTTATAAACTCATGTTTATACTAATAAATAAACCCTCATAAAAATTATGAAACTTGATATGAGTTAAATACAAGTCATGGAACTTGATTGAAGTTGGAAAGTTGTATATGCAGGTAAAACATAGCTTCAGGTGACTACCACAAAAAGTGTGGTTATTTACAATCAAATCTTGGTAGAACGAGCTAAGAATAGAAGCATGCTTGAGTGGTTCATAAATAATGCGGTAAAAATTTCTCCTATTTGGCTAAATATTGGTCTTATATCAACGTAGTGACAATATATCAGCAATATAATGGAGATATGTGGGGAACTGAAGAAGTATGATATCGATATGGTTGTAGTTGGGGATTTGATATATCGAGCGATGCATAACCGGTCTATCATGAATATGAAGCTGAAGAGAACAACTCTTATGTTAAGTGGGGGGGGGGGGGATATTGGAGAAGTTTGACGTATACAGTTGAACTACTAAGCAAGAGATGGACATTTAAGAAGTAGAGGCTAGAGAACAGCAGATAGAGATTAGCTACAATGAGCAAGCCTGATTTTTAAGTTATAGTTTTGTGTGAGGTACGTATTTAAGGGTCACCCGTCACATTCTAAAAAAGTCTGTGATGAGCACTGTATTTAGTGATATGGGTGAATTAGCGTTATGCTATCACCTTTCTCCCAATCAAATGGCATTTGTGAAAATTGCAACACCCATCCACTTTTGTCAGCAGTATCTCCATTAGCAAAATACTATATAGTGCCCCTGTTGCAACATATTCGGGACCCAGATAACTGGCGTTGTAGCTGTTTCTTGTGGTCACCCTGGCAAATATCACTGAATTTGAGCTTGATATCATCATGGCAGGATCTTTTGTTCCACAGGTTTACATTACCCATCTGGCTCATTAGTTTTGTTTCACTGACAAATCCCTGTTGCAATGCTTTCAAAAGAAAACCTACTGCACTGGGTTGGGCTTGCCCTATAATATCTCAAGAATGAAAGTTTATATAAGTGGTGCATTGCAAATTTATTCACACTCGAACTGTCCCGTAAGAAAAACCTACTTGAGGCATTCTCCCGTGGTTTCATCCCGCTCCTTAGGGAGTAGGGTTCCACGTTAAATCCCACTGTTCTTATTCTTCTTTATCCTTTTCCATGTTCGCTTCCGTATGTTTATTTTCTAATACTTTGGATAGAATGTCTCTTCAGAATGATCGGGACGGTGGTAATGTGAACATGAGCCACACTGTCGTCCGCCTCCTCGACCATGTAGTCCTCGGCCGCGAAACTGTGAAGGACCCCCTCTGCCACGAGAAGCTGCCACAACAGAGGGAGTCTAAGCCACAGTAGTAGATGAAGTAGTGATCCTGCTCAGCCTTTTGTAGACCTCCTCCATTGAAGGTATCATCTCTCCATTTAGTAGTTGAGTACGTGATGCATCATACTCAGAGTCAATGGATGACTGAAAAATGCTTGTCATAGTGGCATTTCGATATGCCTTGTTGGCTGCTGCTGCTCAGTGCCGGTAGTAATTGGCATCAGGGTTTAAAAAAGCGCGAGGCGGTTCGAGGCGTTTTTCCTAAAATTGAGGCGAGGCGTAAGCCTCGAGGCGGTCGAGGCGTAAGCCTCAAATTTTTGGAAAAAAATAAAATTAGAGCAAAATACATTGAAAAAATTATATGATAATATTAAGTTTTCCCAAAAACACATTTAAGAATAGTTAAACACTAGTAAAAGATACAATACATAAGCGATGAAGGCATTATAGTTCAAAAAAAAACTAATACTAAGCTACTAATATATGGAATATCAAGTTCCAACTCGAACTTCAATAATTCTATATGAGTATTGAATTAAAGTCTATAGTTAATACTAAAGTACTATAAAAACCATAATCGTTAGTGTTCGAAGTAAAAAAATACCAACATACCTTGAATCCCAACCATTTGTCTTGCTGGACGTTGTTGGAGAACCGTATGCATCCCCACCTGCCACAATGTATGCTGGCCCCTGCGGGGGTGTGGGGGCAGCGCCCCCGGCGAAATTTTTTACTAAAAATGTTATTTTTATTTTGCTATTCACAATAAAATGAAATAATTATTTTACTTCACGTGTTTATTTTCAAACTTTCTTCTTCATATATACGATAATTAATCTAACATTCACAACTTATATAACCAAATAACAACATCAAGTTGAAAACTTGCAACTAATATAAAATATTTATTACAATTCAAACTCAAATCTGTGTGCAATAGAAATAGTATGTGTAGGTGTATGATAAATGGAACATGATGTATACAAGATCATGGAGCTTCACTTATTTCAAGCAATCAATTCTCTTTGAACGGCCCCTCCCTCTGACCCTTTGGTTTTACAAAAAAAAGTCACGTGCAAAGCCGAAATTTAAAAAAAATACGATTTTTTGAGGCTTATGCCTTAGCCTCGCCTCGAGCGCCTCAGGCGATGCTGAGGCGTACGTGCGCCTCGGGGCATTTTGGGCCCGCCTCGCCTCGAGGCGTACGCCTTTACGCCTCGAGGCGCCGCCTTTTAAAACCATGATTGGCATGAAACTATGCAGACGCTCAAACATGTCTCTAAAATGCGAGAAGTGTGCATGAAGAGGTTGACCGTTCTACTTGGTCGAGAAAATATCATACTACAACTGTAGAATCTTGTTCTCATTCTTTGCTCGCCCATATGCGTCTGCTAAGATGTCCTACATAGTTTTTGTTGTTGGTTGATTGACAATACATTGGCAATCTCCGTGGTGAGTGTTCCGGAAAGCCAAATGCGAGTATAGGCATCATCTTGCTTCCAAGAAGCATTAGCCCCAGTTTTGTCCACCGGCTCTGAATCAGTCGGAATGTGCTCCTTGTTATGGCACTGCATAAGGGTGCAAAACTGCATGGATCACAACTCATAGTCGGTCCCATCTATCTTTACGATGGAGGTTGGGCCTTGAAGACACCAGATGATGAATAAACATCACCCTTGTTTTCTGTCATGGTAGCAAGAATGCCAATATTCGGAACAAAACTGAGGGGTTAGACTGTTCTGAGTGAGTCTACACAATCTTATGGAGGATAGGTTGTATCTAGGGGTGGGCATTATATGGGCCTACCCATATAACCCAACCAAATCATTGGAAATGGGTCAAATTGATTTGGGTCATTTGGTTTTTGGGTTGGGTTGGACTCAGACCATATTTCTTAAATGGGTATTGGGTCGGTTGGTGGGTTTAATGTCTTCCAACCAACCCACCCATATAATCTAAACTATTTGTTTAGATGAAAAAAGGTTTAATCCCACCCAACCCAACCATATATACTTAATATATAATATCAAGAATTATATATTTCTAATGTATAAGTCGGATTCTCCAATTTAAGCTATCAACTTGTTAACAACCTTGTCGCACTAAACATTATTTCAGTTATTATTACGTGTTGTACTCAATGTATTTTTTCTTTATCATCCTTAATATGATCATTACATACTATAAATAGCTGAGAGCATGCCTTATTACCACATAACTATGCTCCAATCCCTATCCACTTATGGTGACATAAAATTATTCTTGAAAATCCCATAATCTTAACTGAGCAACTCCATATCAACTTGAACATATCCCAACCTTCTTCATCCATGTTGAACATATTCCTCCATTGAGCTTAATACATGCTTACTTTGACATCTTTTTCATACATCAATGGCCCCATCATTATTTATCTTCAATTAACAAGATTTTAATTTAGTTTTCACCCAACCCAATCGGCCCAAACCGGTCACCCAAACATCTCAACCTAATCTAATTTGGTTGGGTGATGGGTGTCACTTTTGCAACCCAAATCGAATTCAACCCAAATCGAATAACCTAAACCCACCCAAACCAGTCAAATACCCACCCCTAGTTGTATCTGTAGATTCATACAACCATTCTCATCACTTGTTGTTGTAGCATAGAGTCGGAAGATGTGATCTAAATGTTGAAAATCACTAAAATTGAGCAAAATCAGATGTATAGACGGCCAAATTGCAGCCTGCCTGCAAACGGGGAAGCAAACCGGCTGCGTGAGAGGCCGAGTCACTAACGGTGGTGATCGATTGATGGTAGGCTGCTGGTCAGTAGCTGTTGGGCGCGAATGGGAGAGGTTCTGCTCGTGGGAGAGGGGGCTGCGCTAGGTCAATGGGCCACGTAGAAGGGAGGGATCGCCATGCGTGGGAGGGATCGCCATGCGAGAGCGGGGGGGGGGGGGATGCGCTGGGGGCGTTGGGGAAGGGGTGGGTGGCCGGCAACGCAGGGAGGGAGGTGGCCTGCCGGAAGCAGCGTGGAAGAGGGGGGAAGGCATGTAGGGTAAGGGGTGGGATATGGGAATCCCGGTCTAGGACCGTTGCTTCGATACCATGTTGGAGGAGATGAATTTCGTGATGATTCATGAGACCCCCGCGCTCTCTTATATAGAAGAAAAGCCTTGGGTAAATCACATGAGAGGTACATAAAAAATAAATTAAAAAATAATATCAAAGATGTACAGTAATCTCAACACTTCTGTTTTTAATCAAACTTGAACCTTCTTTTTAGTTCACCTTTTATTTTTTTTGAATAGAAAAAAGGGGGAGCCCTCCCAAGTCGGGAGTCACCACACCAAGATATTCATTAATTAACGAAAGGGTACATCAATTGGATATCCAGAAATTGTACACAACATTACAGTGAGCTATTATATTCTCACAGTAAAACCTTTTATAAAGAAACACGATTCCAGGTGTTTTGAGTTGCATCTATTGTAAACTACCTTTCGAGTTCCCTTCTCTGATTTTTCTTCACCTAATTTGTTTACACTGTCCATAAGATTTTACCAAATACTATCGTTTTCAAGTTTTTGTAATCTTTTGCGTACTAAAAACAGATTTAAAAAGTAGAATCGTACATGTGTATTTACCTCACCCTTGATATTTTGAGATATGCGTAGCTTTCAAAATGAGAGTGGGACTGCCTCTTGCATCTGTGCGGGAAAAAATGTCTTTAAATTTGCACGGGTAATTATAATGTCTGAAAGCGGTAATGAATTCATTGATATTAACAAAAATAAAACAACAGGTTTCTCTGCTTTATCTAATATATAAGATGCATTTGTTTATCTTGTTTATATTATACTTGCTGGAATAGGTGATTTACTGGCATTACTGCACCAAGAAGGCTTTTCTTATGGGCAGCTTTCTTTCCTTCCATATATAGCTTGCACCATGAGCACGTGTTATGATTCTTTTTTTTATCGAAGTGGACTGAAACCATTTTTTAGTCCGTTGCTTAAGAAATTGCTCCCTTTGTGGCTATCAACATGGTTTCATATAAACTTGCATGCTTGCAGCTATCGATGACTTATTTTTTTAGTTACCGACCTGATATTTATTGCCATTTTTCTACCAGGAAAAAAGGAGATTATGAAATTGAATTCAAACGAGTTCCATGGAGTGGTAAAGCAGATGAGAGAAATAACAAAAGGTAGCAAATTTGTGGTCATTTCAAGGCTTGGTATAATACCCGGCTTTTTTCCTGCTGTTACAAATTGTATTGAAATATTGTTCGTCTAATTCAAGGATTTTAACTCAGTTTTTTTGGTTTTATTTTGAATTTTGCTCTATCTGTAGATGAAGCTTATAGTTTAGGGAACATTCAGTGTTATTTAAGTTGGCCAAGCTGATCTATTTTTTTTATATCCTAATCTCAAGATAACAACATTTTAATTCTATGATAATTGATTTTATTGAAGATGTTGTTGTGTATCTACCTCTGGAAAAAACTTGTGATGTGATTTTTTCTCAGAATGCTCCCGGCAATAGTACAACTTTACTTTTTCATCCTCTCTCAAAGAAATTACACACTTACTCTACCACAACGGAGAGATAGAAATAATTCAATGTGCATTAGAATCAGAGCTTTTCTGGGAGAGAGGTGATGGCATAGATCTTCTCCAACCTATTCACCATCGTTGAGAGAAGGCATGTGATGGTGGCCAGATAGTGGGATGGTGTATGGAAGCCTGGGAATGTTGCATGGCTTTCCAGGAGAGAGGATTTTTGACTTTGCATTGTTGGCCTTGTTGCTAGCTGACGAGTCATCAATGAGACTCGCTGTAGTGGATCGAGGAGGATTATTTTCTCCTAGGTGTATGGTACCAATGGTGTGATCATTAGTACCTGGTCTGATTTTTGCATTGGATTGCTAGTTGATGTGGTAAGCCAGGACAGTGGGCACCCTTAAAGGTAGCATGTGTGGTTGGTTAGGTAGGAGTCTAGGAGATGTTGGTCAGTGGTTACTGTTGACGTTATTAGAACTTCTATTACTTCCATGTCTAGTTTATTTCCATATACTTTCTTTCTATATGTAACATTTTTCGGACTATAATGTACTTGCCACATATTGGTCCTAGGGTGTTACACTATATAAGAAATTCTACCTAATGAATAAAATTCATGCCATTATTTTCTCATTCTCTCTTCACATGGTATCAGAGTGACGGTCTTAGAACGGAGT
This sequence comes from Ottelia alismoides, assembly GCA_037367405.1. Classification (NCBI taxonomy): domain Eukaryota; kingdom Viridiplantae; phylum Streptophyta; class Magnoliopsida; order Alismatales; family Hydrocharitaceae; genus Ottelia; species Ottelia alismoides. Next base: position 619,584 of record JAZKJV010000064.1, read on the forward strand.
TCGTGCCCGAGAAACTCACCGCCACCACACGCCCCCTAGCCTTGCTCGAGCTTCTTCCTCCGCGTCACCATCCCCACACGAGGGTTCCTCTTCTGCGAGAACCACAAGTCCCTCCCGCATGCCAACCTAGCTTTTTTGTGCACCAATCCCAAAGCTAGACTTGCTTTTGGTCCCTCTCGCACGCCCTCCCACTGTTGTTGTGTGCCAACCCCAATGCTGGACTCATTGCTATGTTTGGTAGAAATACATGGAAGAGAAATTTGGAGGGTGGAAAAGAGAATACATTGTGTGGGATTTGTGAGGAAAGAATCACGAAGATCTCGTGGAGGGAGAAGGGAGCAGGAGAGAGATAAAGGGAGTAACTCCAATTTTGATTCAAATTCATATATTTCAATATATAACCCTTTGCCTCCTTTATACATGCGGGAAGATGAGATTACAATCAAAATTAGAAGGAAACAAATAAAGTAAAAAATCCTAACAAATCCTAACTATTTTCTAACCTGCCTAATCAACTAGCCAATTAAATCCTAAATGGACTCTAATCAGCTAACTAATTAATTTGAGATCACAAACGATCTTACTATTTAAAATATAAATAAAATTGTGAGGAACTCAATTAACCATAAATAAAATTACCCAAAAATGCCCAGACTATAATTAATTGATTTTAGTTTAATTGATGAAAAACAAAATCTTAATTTAATAAATGACAATTAAATCAACAAAGAATCCTAATTGAGTCCCAATTTATCTCTCCACGCTGCATCAGGTCTCTGCCTCTTTGAAAAACTCATATCCTGACGAGCTGTGTGATTTGTGGTTGCGGCATTGAAGGATTCTGTCTAAAATTGATGGGCCAATCTCCTCCAATTTCTTCTTGTTTTCAATGTTACATTTATAACTTCTTCCCACCAAGGGGTATGGTTACAAAATTTCTACCCCTTAAATTAAAATAATTTTCCTTCTTTTATCCTTCTCATCTTTAACCTTTAGATAAAGGACCATTTGATGGGGTAGTCCTTTGCAAATCACCCAATGTAACTCCCTTTTATTATGGAATACAAATTCCATTGAGATGGAAAGAAAATCCCTTGTTATGGTTTTCTTCCTCCCATTCGATTGCGGTGACGACAAGGTGGACATAAGAGGCAGCGATGCTTGCAAGGCGGGGTGGCGTCAGATCCTCCAGTGATGGGACCACATCGTTCTACGGCGGAGGCATTGCCATGCTAGATGGGCCATGCTGGGAAGGGACCGATCAGACATCGGTAACAATGGAGGGCCAGAGGGTCTCGCGACGGTTGATGTAGTAATGGTTGTGCACGTATGTGGGAAAGGGTGATGGTGGTGGGACTGTTCGATGAGAGGGGTCCTGATGGGGTTTTTAGCATGGTGAAGTGTGATGTGGGAACATGGACTGGGGATAGGGCTTCATGTGGCGGCGAAGCTGAAGGGGGGGGGGTGATTGGATGGGGTAGTGGGGCTGGGGAGAGGGCTACATGGGAGGTGGCGGGTGTGGTTGCAGTAGGGTTGGAGTATTGGGGTGTTGGGGTGGGATCAATGGGGTTGTTTGGATGGTGGAAGGGGGTTGTAGAGGGGTTGGCGAGGGATTTTGCGGTGTAGGGGGCTAGTGGCAGCGGTACATCCACGGGTGGCGGCGAGGGTGGAGATATGGTTGTTGGCATTGAAAACGAGGCTGTTGGTGGCCCAGAGACCTCCTGGACAACAACTTTAGAATCGTTCTCTTCTAGTTGTTGCATCAACGACTTAATATTCCACAGATTTCACATATCTCTAGCCAAAGCTTGCATATCTGGACAGATCTGGAGCATATTAGATAGTGTTTTTCTAATTCCTTGGCTATGTATTTGCACGAACCTTGGGAGTGATCATTAGACCGTGAGGATGATCTGTAGGCCATGCTCAGATACCAATTGATGCAAACATGGAATTTCAGCGATGGAAAAATTAATTTTAACAGTGGAAAAATATGTTTAGTGGAAATATTTGGTGGAGAAATTTGGAGGGTGGAGAAGAGAAGACGTGTCGGTTGCACGAGATTTGGGAGGAAAGAAGCACATTGATCACCTGGAGGGAGAAGGGAGAGGGAGAAAAATAAATGGAGTAACTCCAAATTTGATTCAAATCTATCTGTTTCAATAATTAACCCTTTACTCCCTTTATATAGGAGGGAAGAGGAGATTACACTCAAAATTAAAAGAAAACAAGTAAAATAAAAAAATCCTAACACATCCTAATTATTTTCTAACCTGCCTAATAAACTAACTAATTAAATCCTAAATGGACTCTAACCAGCTAACTAATTAATTTGAGATCACAAACGATCTCCTTATTTAAAATAAAAATAAATTGCGACAGACTCAATTAATAATAAATAAAATTACCTTGACTCTAATTAATTTATTTTAGTTTTATTGTTGAAAAATAAATCCTAATTTAATAAACGACAAAATTGAACCGATGAAGAACACTAATTGAGTCCCAATTTGTCGCTCTATACTGCATCATCTAGCGATGCCACCAACCACCTCCAATGCTGCTGTGCGCCATCACCAGGCCGTGAATGATGTCTCCAACTACCTCTATTGGTCCTCTTCCCTACGCTAACACCCTCGCAGTGCCCTAGCACGCTCCTGTGCGCACAATCTTCATCTTGTGTGCGACTCTTGGTATCACTACTCATACACAACAATTGGCTTTGCATTTCCGTGATTTTTCTTCCTGATCATGATGTCATGGTTCTTATGGAGTCCAAGCTCATGTTTTCGACATCTTCTATGATGGTTCATGGGACCTCTATCAAACTCATGTGACATAATTTTGTGTTATGTTCTTGGGCCTTCAAGAAGTTCATTGGCCATCAGAAAAAAAAATCTATTCTGATGCAGTAATATCTGAATGAAGTTGAAAAAGACTGTCACCTAACTTGGGGCAGTAATATCTGAAAGAAGTTGACAAAGACTATGTCACCTAATTTGGGGATAACTGTCAGGTCATGACATTGATGGCCAACAGAATCAGATTCCACATTGGTGCTAATCTCATGTAGAAGGATACTCTATGAAGGTTATTTGGGATGAATCGATACTAACCTATTCGCTATAGACTACTAAGTCACGGCTTGAGCTTTCTTACTTGGATGCAAACCATCACGTAATTACATAAACATACTTCCTCTACGGATCCTGTATTTGAAGATAATACACGAAATAGAAGCCTAATGTGCAAACTGCTTTATCTCATTGTCACTAGATCTGATATATTATATGCTATGAGCAGAGCTAGTCAGTACATGGAGAAGCCTCACCACAATCATTAACAGAACGCTCTTTTTATCCCTCGATACTTGAAAGACTCTCCAGGAATTGATTTTTTTATAGAGATAACAATCACACTGATATCACTGCATATGTAGATGATGATTGTGCTAGTTCTTGTGAGGATATGCTGTCCACTACCTACTGGCTATACCATGTTTGTTGCTGGAAATCTTGTCACATGATGAAGCAAGAAACGTACCATTGTCTCATGATTAAGTGCAGAAGCAGAATACCGAGAAATGACTCAAGCCACATGTGCGGTTACTTGGCTCATCTACTTTCTACAAAAACTTGGACTCCTTGCTAGTTGCTACTATTCCTGTTCCTCTTTTCTATGGCAAGAAGTCTGCGATGTACATTGCTCCTACTCCTGTCTTCCATGTTCGGACCATATTTATTGCAGTTGATTGCCACTTTATTCGAGACACAGTGTGGGGAGGGAAGATCACTACTTTGTTCATCTCCATATAATTCCAAATTGCAAATATATTTTCCAAGGTTCTTCCAAAGAAACACATGTTACTGCAGACTTTCAAGTCAGGCATGATCGATAGTTAACGAGAATTATTAGCTTGTCACGTGTTGGGCATGACATACAGATAGGTTATCAACTTTCAAGTTTGTCATGTGTCCGTATGCATCTATGGTTTGGTGAGAATTATTAGTTTCGTAGTTAGATGCAAGGATAGTAGACACCTTTTGGTTAATGGAATTGTGGGTAGAGGGGATCGAAACTACATAAGGTGGTAGGGCAGAAGCTGAACATTGGTGGTCCTTTGAGTTATTTGGATCGAAAGAAATGTGACCGTTTCTAAAGTTTTGATGTGTTCTGTGAGGAATGTGGTGCACAATGTGAATGCATTGTACGCATTGTGGCCTATGGGTGCACTTGCGTCTTTAGTAGGTTGTAAACGGTTGTATTTGGAAGTTTGTTGCCTTCATTGAACAAAACCTAAAGACTTTTTGTGCCAGATAACCATCTTTTGGCTTTAAAAGAAGTAGATCTTATCATTCGATAAATTTTTTGGGGAAGGGATGCGTACCTGCTTAGTTTTTAACTTAACTTTCCCCTCAGACAACCCTCGAACAAGGAAACGGTTTTATAGGTGATAGGATCTCCTTTTTGATTTTTAAGATGGTTGCATGGCATGTTTTATGTAGTAGTGCTATCAAGTGTGGTTAAGCTCTTTGCTCTAATAGGATGGACGTCTCCTTTGCATGCTTTGCTTCATTCACCCTTTGATTCTACTTGGAGAGAGCTCAAGAATGGAAATAGAGGTCAACCATTGTCAATTATCAAACATGTCTTGTAGTTTTACATTGCTGTCCCGTCCCTTCCCCACCCTTTTCCAGGTCGTGATTCGTAAGGCCAGGAGTGAGCTAAGCGAGTAGGGACGACCAATCCATCCTTCCAATGGGGGGATCTGGCCAGGATATCCTGAAATATAGAGATCCCTTTCCTCCATTCAGAGTCAAGGATCTGTTTGTTCCACCTGCCAGCTTATAAGGTGATTATAAATGTGCCACTCTATATGTAAGTCGACGCCAACTCACAGTATATATATGCTTTGAAAAGCAAGAAGAAAAGGGCGGTGTCCTTGTCCTGTCAAATCGTCATTATCTTCTGCCTCTTGACCGAGCTTGCTTGTATAATTGAGCTTGGCTCATACACCTATCTAATAGCCAGGTCCCACGTGAAGTGGGGTGGAAGGGGCTTTGGTGGGATGGGGTCTTCCTTCAATTGTCATTTGGAGGGAAAGAAGTAAGGTGTGGGGGGGGGGGGTTACCCTGTTAAACATTTGGCTTTTTTTAAAAAAATGTCCAGCTACCATTCTCTAATATTGTCGAATCTATTTATCCTGGTTGATGAGATAATTAGAAAAAGTAAGATTGCTTCAATTTTCCAAGTGAAATGTTAATATGCAGAAAAGCTTGCATAACATGCACTATTATATATTGACTTGATTGACAAAGTTAGGAAATTTGCTCTCTGAGAATAATAGGAAGAGTAACAGGGACCCGACCTTTTATGTTTCATCTAAATTGAATTTTAAAGTCAGGAAATCCTAATTGCTCTTTTTATACCATTCTCCGATATTGTCAAATCTATTTATTCCGGTGTGATGGCGATTATAAAAAAATACAAGATTGCTTCAGCTTTCCAAGATTGAAAACTTGCATTGCATGCACTACTGTATTTTGGCTTGGTTTACAAAGTTAGGAAATTTGTTCTTTGAAAAATAAGATAGAGTTACCGGGCCCCATCCTTTTATGTTTCATCTAAATTAAATTTTTAAGTCTTCATTAAGAACGGAAAAAAGAATATCTCATACGATTGTCTTTTTACCAATAAAACTGGCTTAGGATCCTCCACTACCTCACTTTATTCTACAAAAAAGAAACAAGTGTGGTGCCTTTCTCGGGTTATTTACACTTGAAAGAAAAAACTTCAACAGTACACATGCCCTCTGTGTGGTTGTGGAATGGAATATGTGGAGAACCTATTTTTCACATGTCCGAATATAGCTATGGTTTTGGGGAGAAATGGGAGTTTTGTAGTTAGATGCATGGGGAGAAGATATCTTTTTGTTGAGCTTCATGCCTGGAATGGTGGATGGAGGGAACGGAACTACAGGAGATGGCAAGACTTGCTGACCGCTGGTAGTCTTTTGGGCTATTTGAACCAAAAGAGGATGCAACTGTCTTTAAATATATGATGTATTTTATGGAGAATGTTGCGTCCAATGTCAAGGCATTGTATGCGTTGTGGTCTGTGGGTGCACTTGTATTTTTGGGAGATTGTAAGAAGTTGTGTTTGTAAGTTTCTTGCCTTTATTGAAAAATCTTGATGATATTCTGTGCCGGATGGCCATCCGTTGGCTTTAAAAAGGAGAAGAAGAAGCATAGCTTATCATTCTGTAATATTTTTTGCATTACTGTGGAGATCTAAACAATTGGCTTTATTTTATATCTAGCCACAATTCTCCAATATTGTTGAATCTATTCAACCTGGAGGGGTGCAGATGATAATAAATACAAGACCGCATCACTTTTTCAAGTAAAATAAAAATATGGAGAAAAACTTGCATGTCATACATTATTGTCCTTTGACTTTGTTTACTAAGGTAGGAAGTTCACTCTTTGAGAATAATAGGAAGAATTACCGGGACTTGTCCTTTTATGTTTCCTCTAAAAATTGAATTTAAAGGTGTCTTCTTTGTTAAGAAAGGCCAATCTTCATCTCGTACCTTTATTTCCAAGGTTTAAAAAAATGCGAGGCAGTCCGAGGCGTTTTCCCAAAATGTGAGGTGAGGCGTAAGCCTTGAGGCGGTCGAGGCGTAAACCTTAATTTTTTGGAAGGAAAAATTAAAACTAAAGTAAAATATACTGGAATAAATAACAGCACAAACTATTGTAGCATATTGCTCAAAAGTTCAATACAAAGTACAAACTACAACTATAATTGTTCAAAGTTCAAATACGATTGCTAAATTAGAAAAGAAAGCAAAAAAAATAGGAAATAAACTTCAACATAAGCATAAATCTAATGCAACATTTTGTCCATCACATTTATGTGATCCATCAAAAATCACTAATCATCGACATTGATTCAACAAATCAACATCAGTCATCTTGCTCCTCAGCATTGGTGTACCCCTATCGTCGTCGCTGCTGCTGCTACTAATCATTGGATCCTCATCAGAATCATCCATATAATTCAAATGCACATCATCACCGGCCTCATCATCGCTTCCATCCTCAGAATTGCAGAACTCTTCCTCAACAATAATTGGCGTTTTCCCTTACCTAATCAAGAAAGAAATATGCATAGTCATTTACTTGAAAGTTGATCGCAATAAAGCATCGAACATTCTTTTAATTTGCATTGCACTTTTGCCATGTTTTTCCCCTTCTTTTTACGCCGAGCGGCTTGAGCTCCTTCACCTCCTTCCTCCTCAATAAGATCATCCTCAAAGTGTATATTTGCATCAAGATCCTTATAGGCCTCGACATCTTGAGCTTCTGAAATCCATTCGTCACCGCAATCAGTGTCTTCCAAATATAAAGGATCTTTTACTATTTTCTTCCTTAATTACCTATGTTTCAATTTGAGATTGAACATGATGTAAACCAAACTATTGAGCTTCACTTGTGTTATGCGATTTCTTCTCTTTGTATGGACTTATTTAGAAATACATAAGGTTTACACATTTAACATGAAACAAAACACTGTCATAAAAATATATAATGCTTTAATCACTTGATTGAACGAGTTCCAATTACGTTCACACTCAGAAGCATTACAAGTCAAGCTCAATATCGTAATAGCAAATGCTGCCAATTCAGGTGTTTCTTCTCCAAACAACATCCACCAATCTACTGATAATTGTCAACGCATTTTAGTAATGATGTTAAAGAATATGTAAAATTCTTTAAATTTAGTTGCAATATCCAGTAGGATTTCTTGTTTTCCTTGAATTTATTGCATTTGCCCATCCAAAAAATCTTCTGGCATGCATAAAAGAATGAAGTTGCGAATCTGCTTTTAGCCTCACAGCTTGATCAACGTTTAATCTTTCCATGCATGGAAACAATCCCATTTTGACCTCTAAGTGATTAGAGAATGTCGGTTCATAATGAAAGTAGGTGTTAGAATTATTATAATACAATTATATTTGTAACCTTTCGGGTTCCGTAACCTTTAACTCTTCGGGTTCCGTAACCCCTCGGGGGTATTTATGTATTTTTACTCTTGTACTCTCTAGGGTTTTCTCTCAATATAAGAGACCCTAGCCCTATGGAATAGACATCCTATTCTATCTCTCTTCTTCACATGGTATCAGAGCAACGGTCCTAGACCGAGATTCTGATCTAAAATCCCCACCGCCACCTTCAAGCCTCGCAAAAGCCTATGCGGGCCCTCTTCCCTGAATTAGGGTCCCGCGCAAGTCCCTCCAATCACCTCTAGTGCAGCAACCCTCTCGCTAGCGCTACCCGGCGCTTTCAAGACCTCCTACGAAGGTCGTCAGCCCCACAGCTACCCTCCACGGGTACCGTAGGACTCTTTGGAGATCCAAACCTCATCACGGATCGCTTCCAAGAATCCAGATATGCTGTCCATTGGGGTTTTTCAGCCCTTCGTCAAGGGCAAACATGAGTTTTAGGGCATTTTTTAGCTCTTATATGCATCCTTAGTTGATCACAGGATCGTCTTTCTATTTTAAGACCACCATGGCGTCTTCTTCTACCGAGACAAAGCCCTTGGCCACAAATATTATGACACAAGGCACAACTATCAAACTCAAGGGCACAGAAAATTACGTGCTCTGGTCTCGATCTTTTATGGTATTCATTGGTGGTCAGAGGAAACTTTACATTTTGACTAAAGATCCTTTAGATGAAAAGGACAAAGAGTACGACAACTGGCAAACTGATAACTATTTGGTTATCAACTGGATGACCAACAGTGTTGAGGCTCATATTGCCTCAAATCTTCTTTACAAAAATATGGCCAAGGAAATGTGGGAGGATCTCGAGCAAACATACTCCCAAAAGAAGACGAAGTCACGCCTTGCAGATATTTACAGGCGAATCTGGTCGGCATCTCAGGGTGATTCCACCCTCATCGAGTACTGCAGGCATCTATCCAGTTTGTATGAGGAGCTTCCAATATTCCAGCCCTCATGTTGCACCAAACAGATACAAGAGCGTTCTGACTGACATGTATACTGCTTCCTTGATGGCCTGCATTCTAGGTACCATGCAGCGAAGGAGTAATTTCTTATATCAGACACACTGCCAACAATGAAGTCCATCTTTGGCCGACTTGAGGAGCTCAAGACATCCGCTGCTCGGCCTCCTGTCTTACCTTCAACAGATAACTTTGCACACATCGCCTCATCTGGGCGAGGAGGCAGATACGGCTTGCGAGGAGGACGCGGTCGCGATCCAAGTTGTGGTCGTAGACGGGAATCTGGACGAGGTCGTGGCTTTGGTCGTGGTCGTGGACGAGACTCTATTGCCTCATGCACTCACTGTGGTAGGTGGAACCACCTGGCTGAACGATGCTGGCAGAAGTTTGGCGTACCTTCTTATCACGCTAATAATGCTTATGAGGATGCCTATGATGTAGAAGAAGCATCGCCTACCTCCAGTGGCAAGACTGTTCATCTTAATGATGTAGATTACTCCCGCCTAATGCAGATCCTTCAGACTCCAGGGCCTACCACCACTAGTAACACTACAACTACTGCTATGGCCACTCCTTCAGGTACTATAGCCAACTCTGCTATCACTTCTACTCCAGCTTGGATTATTGATTCCGACACCTCTACTCATCTCACTGGAGAAGGTAGTCTGCTCACCTCTTCCATACCATCTACCTCTGTGAAGTCAGTTCGAGTTGCTAATGGGACTCAATCACAAATTACTAGTGTCGGAACTATGGAATTCTCTTCCAAACTCCGACTTTCGGGGGTTCACTGTGCTCCTGATTTTCCTCTTAGCTTGTTGTCAGTTCACAAGCTTTGTGTTGAGCTTCATTGTCGTGTGATATTTGATGAGTCTTGTTATTTTCAGGACATTCGGACGAGGCAGATTTTTGGTGGGGGTCATGAGAAGAACGGCCTATATTACCTTGACATACCCTCAGACTCCAATTTTGTTGGTGCTGCATCTATCTCCGAAGATCCGCTCCTATGGCATCGACGCCTTGGACATCCCTCTGTCAAGGCCATCTCCATGATGTTTCCTGAACTCTCTGCTCTGAAGCCCTTTCAGTGCGAGGCATGTGAGTTCGGGAAACACCATAGAACTTCGTTTCCTGTTCGTACTGAGTCTCGTAGTACTGTTGTTTTTCATCTTGTTCACTGTGATGTTTGAGGACCTTGTCCGATCCGCACATTAAGTGGTCATCGCTACTTTATAGCATGGAAGGACATATCGATATCGGTACCATGTCGATACCGATATATCGTCGATATATCGGCGATATATCGACGCCATATCGCCGACATCGGGATTCAACTCGCCTTTTTTGCATGTCGATACCCGATATCGGACATATCAGCGATATATCGGTGACCTGTTGATACCGATATATCGCCGATATATCGCTGATATATCGGGATACGGCCTTCCATGCTTTATAGTTTTCGTTGATGATTATAGTCGATCTTCTCGGGTCTATCTAATAAAGGAGCGTTCGGAGATTAATCATTTTGTCAGAAATTTCTTTTAATATGTTAAAGCTTACTTTTCTAGCATTGTTAAGATCATTCGTACCGACAATGCTCTTGAGTTAACCCAACATGACTTGACCTCTTTCTTTGCATCCCAGGGAACTGTTCACCAAACATCATGTCCAAATACCTCACAACAGAATGGTATAGCTGAGAGGAAACTCCGACACCTGCTAAATGTTGCCAGATCTCTTCTTAGTCAAATGAATGTTCTTAAACAATATTGGGGAGATGCTATCCTTACTGCAGTGTATCTCATCAACCGTGTTCCTTCATCAGTTCTCAAAGGGGCAACTCCATTTTCCTTACTTTATCATACCGAGTCTCCTTTTCTCATACCTCTGCGAATTTTTGGTTGTATTGCCTTTGTTCATAACTTTCATGCAGCTGACAAATTATCCTCTCGTGCCATCAAATGCGTCTTTCTTGGGTACTCTCGTACCCAGAAAGGCTATCGCTGCTATGATCATGTTGGACGTCAATATTATGTATCTGCTGATGTCACTTTCTTTGAGCAAACAAGTTATTTCACACAGACTGTATGTGACATTCCTCTGGACCTCCCTCCTCCACCAATCGTCTATACTCGCCAGCGTACCTCTATACCTCCTACATCAGTGTCTGTACCTTTGCCTGTCCCTTTTATAAGGATGATATGACCACTTCAAGTGCTCCCACCATTGCTGTCCCGGATGTACCTGAGGAACTTCCTATAGCTCTACGCAAGCAAAAAAGGAAATGTACGTATCACCCCATGTCACATTTTACTTCTACAGATGGTTTATCTAGCTGTGACAAGAAATTTGCAGATGCTCTTAATACTATTACCGTTCCAAGAGATCATTTCAGTGCAATGCAAGATCAAGGTTGGCAACAGGTCATGGATGAGGAGATGGATGCACTTACCTCCCAGGGTACGTGGGATCTTGTGCCGTGCCCCCTGAGAGTTCGCCCTGTGGCATGTCGATGGGTCTTCACGACCAGACAGTCGCCTGATGGTTCTATTGACAGGTTGAAAGCCAGACTTGTTGCAAAAGGTTTTACACAAACCTTTGGAGTTGATTATTTTGAGACATTCTCGCATGTTGCCAGAATGGGGTCGATACGTACCATTCTTTCTGTTGCTGCCAACAAGGCTTGGCCCATTTATTAACTTGATGTGAAGAATGTCTTTCTTTATGGTGATCTTGAGGAGGAGGTCTACATGATGCAACCGCCGGGGTATGTAGTCGAGGGGGAGCATGTATGTCGACTACGCAAGGCCATTTATGGCCTGAAGCAGAGCCCAAGGGCATCGTTTGACATGCTCACTACGGAGATCAACACACTTGGTTTTCAGAGGACAACATCTGACTACTCTGTTTTTGTTAGACCACGGTCTACTGGTACGATCATCCTTGCTGTCTATGTTGATGATATGGTTATCACAGGAGATGATGTAGATGGTATTCAGGAGACCAAGGCCTTCCTCAAGAAGGTCTTTATCATGAAAGATCTCGGCCAACTTCGTTATTTTCTTGGCATCGAAGTAATACGCACTACAGAGGGGCTCCATCTTTCACAAAGAAAGTATTGCCTCGATATTCTGACTGAGACATGACTTCTTGGATGCAAGCCATCTGGCATCCCTGCAAAAGTGAGAAAATATTCAGCATCTACTGATCCAGCATTTGAGGATGCAACACGATACAGAAGCTTAGTGGGAAAATTACTCTATCTCACTGCTACGAGGCCGGATATATCATATGCTGTGAGCAGAGCCCGTCAATATATGGAGAAGCCTCTTTACAGTCATTGGCAGGATGTTCTTTTGATTCTTCGATATTTGAAGGAATCTCCCGGACGTGGACTTTTCTATGGGGTTAATGGACACACTAATATCTCCGCCTATACAGATTCTGACTATGCTAGCTCTCTTGAGGACCGCCGATCCACTACAGGATACGCCATGTTTGTTGGGGATAACCTTGTCACTTGGCGAAGCAAGAAGCAGACAGTGGTATCCAGATCTAGTGCGGAAGCAGAATACAGGGCAATGGCTCAGGCCATATGTGAAATCACATGGCTTATTTCTTTCCTAACAGAACTTGGCATGTCAGTCGCCACTCCTGTACCCTTATACTGCGACAACAAGTCTGTTACATACATCGCCACCAATCCAGTTTTCCATGAGAGGACAAAACATATTTAAGTTGATTGCCATTTTATTTGTGATGCAGTACGACAAGGACGAATCAGCACTCCACACATCTCCACTGAACTTCAGCTTGCAGACATCCTCACAAAGGCTCTTCCATGGAAGCGCCTAATGTACTTAGTATCCAAGTTGGGCATGATCGACATATATGCTCCAACTTGAGGGGGAGTGTTAGAATTATTATATTACAATTATATTTGTAACCTTTCGGGTTCCGTAACCCTTAACCCTTCGGGTTCCGTAACCTTTAACTCTTCGGGTTCCGTAACCCCTCGGGGGTATTTATGTATTTTTACTCTTGTACTCTCTAGGGTTTTCTCTCTATATAAGAGACCCTAGCCCTATGGAATTCACAATAGGGATTGGGGAAAGAAGCAACAACATATAAAGGTCTGTGTAGTTGACGATCCCTACGACTATCCACAAAATCCCAAATAATCTTGTATTTGGTCTCGTTGTTTTCTACATTTCGAGCTATCTCTTCCTTGGCCCTGTCCATGGCTTCATAAATAAATCCCATCGGTGGATATTTTTTAGAATCAACTAATCTCAAAACAATGACCAAGGGTTTCTCGGTGTTGAGAACATATGCAACACCAGGCCAAAAAGACTTGCTCTTCATAACTATGTTCAACACACTTTGCCCCAAGGGTCGATTAACATAAGAACTGTTCTTCCATGCTCTTGAAGTGAAGAAGGATTCAAGTGAATCCTTAGCTCTAATCAAACTTTGCAATGTAAGAAATGCAATGGCAAATCAAGTAATGATAGGTTTCACCAAATCACAATCTGCAATTTTTCTTACCATTGCTAAAACCCAAGCTTGAACATACACAAAATTAATTATATTCTTCGCTTTTTTGAACGTTGATGCATGAAGAGGTAATTTGGGGATATCCTCCAATATCAAATTTATGCAATCCACTGCACGAGGTGTCTAATAAAGAGTCTTCCTTTTTTCCATCAACATTTGCCCAACTGCTCTATAAGCTGATGCATTATCTGTTATCACTTGACAACATTCTTTTTTCCAACCTCCTCAACAACTTTGTCCAACACTTTTAAAAGCATCCTACCATCTTTAACTTGATCTGATGCATCAGTTGACTTCAAGAAGTAAGTGCTTTTGGAATTATTCACTAAAAAATTAATCAATGTGTGTCCTTTCGTGTCAGTCCAACTGTCATACATTATACTACAATCGGTGGCAATCCAAGAAGTCTTTGCCTTATCAATAGGAGTGGTTATGGTCGGATTCTCTTCTTTCAAAATCCAAGTTCGTAGTTCATGCATGGTCGGTGTTTTGAAACCACTTCTATACCCACATACGTCGGTCATCATCGCCAAATAGGAAAGACTATTGGCTACGTTGAATGCCAATGAATCCTCAAAAAAATCTCCCAATGCTCCTGCAAATCCTCCTCTCGTCTTTTTTCCAGCTTGCATTCAAAGTGAGTTGTTGTGTGAAAGGATCTGAAGTACCTGCACCCCTACCTTCGTGTGCAATAAAAAAATCCATCGGTCCTCGAACTTGCTTGACACCGTTAGAATCTATTAATGCTCTTTGTGATGGTTGATTTTCATCCCCTTCCGATGGCTTTTGCATCCCAACTCGACAAAGCTCTTCCATTTCTTCAAATCTTCTTCTCTTCTCATTACCCTTACTTTGCATGAACATCTTCATCTCTTGTTGAACCTCAATGGGAACTCTTGGACAAGCTCTCACATTCTTTCTTGTCCTTACAAGATAATCTTTTAGTCGTTTCACTCCACCGATGATCTTCATCAAAGAAAAAATACATTCAACATATACATAGCCTTTTCCTTTGTGATTCTCGTCCAGTTCAAGTGCTCGGAAATATATGCATCCAAGATCTAATCACCGCCCACTTTGACCTTTCTTTCTCATATCTACAAGTTATACAATAACATATGTACATACTTACATGACAAGAGAAACAAACTTGTAATCTTTCACCGTGGATCGGAATTTAACCCAAAAAATAGGAAAACCCGCAAAGAAGAACACACCAAAAAAATCCTTGAAAAACATATCAAGGAAAACATCAACAAAAAAAATGAAAACTATAAAAAACCCAAAAAATACATGCTTCGGAGGCGTCAGCTCTTCCTAGCGACGCTTTCGGTGGTTTATCTTGCCGGAAAAGGAGCAGACGGTGGCTCTCCGTTCACCGATTTCGATTGGGTGGCGTCACCCTAAGTTCCTCAACAGAGCTCCTCCACGCGAGGGGTTTCATTCTGTTCGAACAGAAAGAAACCCTCCAGTTTCTCTGTTTTGGGGAATAAGAGGGAGTAAGTGACTGAAAAAAATAATAGGGGCTCTAGTGAGGCTTACGCCTCTGCCTCGCCTCGAGGGCCTAGCCTCACACCTCAAGTACCTTAGGTGAAGCTGAGGCGTACGCCCCACCAAGTAGACTTGAGGCATGCGCCTTGGGGTGCTTTTGGCACACCTCGCCTTGAGGCGTATGCCTTTGCACCTCGAGGCGCCACTTTTTAAAACCATGTTTATATCGTTTTTACCCGTAAAACTGGTTTAGGGCCCCTGGCTACCTCACTTATTTTATAGAAAAGAATCAATTGTGATGCCTCAATATAGGCTTTTTTAGGCCAAAACAGGGGGATACACTCGATGGTGTTCATCCCAACTAATTAGTTAAAAAAGAAGGGAAAGACAAAGGGAGAAGGGAAAAGGAACACAAACAAGCAATTACATATCCCAGTCATCCACGAACCTCACAGATTGTATCCCCACATTTTCCTTGTAGAACCTCAGCACAGAAAAGAGGACTGCATTCCTGCCCAGCCATAACGCCCAAAGAGTAGCAATAGGACCGAGCAGCTGACGCCGAACCCTGTTCCTCTTAGCAATCAACGAGCTGCAAAAGGAGGCCAAATCCACCGTTCATAACCAATCCATCCGTGCCTCCTCCCAAACCATAAGCGTCTTGGGGGCATTTGAAGAATAGATGTTCCTGCGACTCAATTGCGATATTGAGTACCGGTATAGTTATTTACAATTTATTTTAATAGTTTGCCTACATATCCATCCAGTATTCCACAACTGTCATAGGGGGTTCCATTGCTATATTGAGTACTAGTAGTCAAGGCAACCTGCAACATTTCTTCCTATCGAATCGAATGACTTATTACTTCTGGGTAATTGACACCGGGGCACTTGTCTATTGCTAACCCCTGTCCGGATTGTGTGAATACTATCCTTATCAGTACTATTAATATATGCATGCTCTTCTGTGCCCTTAAATTGTCTGATTATTTAAGGAAAGTAGTTATCATTTATATTTGAGTTTTTAGTATTTGTTACGTTTGCAATTGAAAATGATTTTTTTTCTTATTTTCTGTGCCTGCTTTTGTGGGCTAAATGTGGAAAATTGGTAAAATGTTTCCTCGATCTACTGACACAATCTTTCTACACACAAGGTCTCCGATGAGGGCTCTTGATAAAAGGTTGTATCTTCTTCTATATGGACGTCCATATGGCACTCCTTCGGATAAATTTATCTGGCACTTCCCAGAAAAATTATATGAATCGGAGGCAACATTACGGCAGGTACACATTTACCTTTCTCACACGCATTTATGTATGATTGGAAAATGTAGAACTCCATTTCCTGCTTCGGTGATTAAACAATTTCTATCTTTTAGTGTGCAGAGTTGGCTTTGAAATCTACCATTGGAGATCTTGCTCATGCTAATTTTGTTGGCAATATTCCTATTGGTCATCTTGCTATACAAAAGGATGACAATTCTAGTATTCAATTGTTTAAGGTATAAACTGCCTTGCTTGATTATTTATTGTCTTCATATTACAAAAAAATATTGACAATTGTTCTGGTTATTTATTGGGACAATAAATGATGAGTTTTCTTTAATGAATTTAAAAAGAAACTACAATGGTTGGAATTGTATTGTAGGGCATGGTAAAACATAGGTTGTCTATCGAATTGAACGAGTCAAGTCATTCCCGACTTTGACCCGAACTCAATAACCAAACTTGGACCCGAGTACTGACTTGATAAACTTCGAGTCAAGGGATGCTAACTCGATCTCGAGCTTGTTGAGTTTGGGTTGTCTAACGAGCGTCTCAATGAGCCCATTGTAGGTTAAATTCTATATTTTTTGTTCGTAAACTTTCTTTAATGAATCAAGTTGAACTTAATAGGAGTCTTAATAATAATAATAATGTTTAGTTCTTTTAAAGTATATATAGTGAACTTATCCGTGATTACTCTTGTTTATAAGTATCACCATTAAGGTTTTCTTATTGGTGATGTTTCGTTTACGCATGGAAATGCTCTTCCCCTAGCTGAGACTAGTGATTAGGGGTCATGTAATCTCTAAGAGTTTCGGTCTGTAGATAATATTGCTAAGCTAGCATGAAAAAAGATAATAGACCAAATATATAGTGGCATTTTTAGTTTATAATTAACTTTTCTAGCCCTAAAAAAACATCAAAAAATGAAGAAGAACCAAGAAAGAATTACTAGCGAGAGAAAGAAGAAAGTGAGGAATCACACATCGTCCTATTTCTCCAGATAGTAAGCGACTTCTTTTTGGAAAATTCGTCCAATCGCTAGATTGGATTGAAGGTCAGCCTTTCTAGTTAGTAAGAAAGATTGTGAAGTTTGCTTAACTCTTTGCGCTATTTTATTGTGTTCCTCGCCAACGATCCCAAGTGGAGCATAGTTCATGTTTCATCTAAAGGGTCCACCACAAGAAAATTCCCTTGGTAGCTAATCCTCTTGATAGTATGATCGCAACATCTAAATGTGCAGTCTGGGTTGACTGAATATGGAGTTACAAAAATAAACATGTTTCGTTTAGGGAAATGAGTTATGAACCTAGAGTACAAGTTGGGGTGCACATGGATCGGATTGGGTCGGGGATTTTAACTTAGTCCGTTTCTAATCCAACCTTAACGGATTTTAACATTTTTCAATCCAATCCAATCCATCAAATATTCAAATCCCATCCAATCCAATGGATTGGATCAGATTTTTTATACCTATATATCTCCCTTGGTGTACTTTGTAATATAGGTTTGTTATTCCAAATTCATCTCAATGATTGACATAATCTTTAAGTAATACATAGTATACTTATATTCCAATATCTATATAATCCATGAGGACCTGATGTGTCGTTTGTGAGGAAGATTTATGGTATGACCATGTCGCTGGAGGTCATCCCGGGACATTTTTCGTCCTCACTGTGGAAGGAGATTACCGCGCTCATTCCAGAGATCGCTATTAAATTGAGATCTATCCTTGTGAGTGGAGAAGTTTTTCAGTTTTTGGAGAGACGCCCTGGATGGGGATGGAGCATTGAGGGAAACTTACCCACGGTTCCTGAGGTTGGCTAGGGATGGCGAGGCGAGAGCGCAGCACGTGTGGGACCGTGGGGTTTGGTCTCCGGTGTTCGTGTCACCCCTGTTGAATCAGAGGGTGGAGGAGTTCCTTGCGCTTCAGACGGAGCTATTACAGAGCGATGGTCCCACATCGGGCATAGATCCACGATATCTGAGGAGATGGTAGGTTTACGATGAGGAAGGCATACCATTTCCTGGTTAAGGGATGGGGAGGAAGTTCAGAAGAGATCGGCTTGGACACAAGCTTGATTTGATGGTGTAAGGTGCCGAATCCGGTTAAGGTCTTCCTTTGGTTGTTCATGCTTGGGAGGATTTTAACCAAAGGTCACTAGGGATAGCTGCTTGGTTTGGAGGATGTGATGTGTGATAGGTTCTAGTCGACGGGAATGTGGACCACTTGCTTTTCTCGTGTCCTTTCTAAGATGAGGTATGGAACTAGGCCAGCATCACATGGCTTGCGTGACAAGATTGCACTGCCTTCTGGAGAGATATTAGATCGGTCTTCGATTTTGACATGAGAACAACTCATACCCTTTTGCTTTGTTGTGGTCGAGATGGTACCGTGGAATGCCGTATCCCGATATATCGGCGATATATTGGCGATATATCGGTATCAACAGTCACTGATATATCGTCGATATATCCGATATCGGGTATCGACACACAAAAAAGGCGAGCTGAATCCCGGTGTCGGCGATATGGCGTCGATATATCGCCGATATAGCGGCGATATATCGGTATCGACATGGTACCGATATCGATACCGATATCGATATGTCCTTCCATGTCTGGTACGCTAGGAATATGGTCATTTTTGGGGGACAATGTTTTATACCTAAAATGTAATTGAGCATTGTAGGGTGCTTTGTTTATCACGACGAATGTAATATGACATGAATCTCAACTTTTTGATATATATGCATATACTGATGTGGAGCCCATATTGGGATGCCACCCTTCTTTCATCTTAAAAAATAATACATAGCATAGACAAATGTAGCTAAAAGATTGTACAAAGAGTACCTCATTAAAATGCATTTTTTGTAGTATCTACTTATCTTTAAGATCCACAATGTAATCAAATGATTACATTTTTATACTAGGGAAGAAATGCATCTATCCATTATAAAAAGTTGAAGACCAAACATCATGGATTATATAGAATTTGGAATATAAGTATTAAAAAATGGTTCATGACTGCATAGTATGATTTTTTAAAAATGGTTTCCAGCAATGGTTAATTTAGTTGAATCCAGAGGAATTAAATGATAACAAACACAAGAGGATATAGGTAAGTAATTCCACCTCATAACTAATATAAAAGAGAGTGTGATAAAAAAATTATAAATGAAATCCTACAAAAAAGAATAATGATTGTGCCACTGTTGAAAGGAAATCAAACAACATTACATTTCTTAGACATGCATAAAGACCCATCTTCCTCACTCGCTGAAGAAAGATTGTTATATTTTCTCAAGGAAAAAGCATGTACTTAAAAGGATGAAGACATTTTTCAAATAAGAACAAGACAAGTTATTAAACATAGGAGGAAAATTTATATACCAAGGTAAGGGAGAGACAATATCGCGTATCAACGGTAGCATGCTTCCGGTAGCAGTAGATCGTGTCACGTGGAAGGGGGTAACATCGTGATGGACGGTCATTAGAGACACGATTCATTCAAGGGAGGAGTCGCAATGTCCTTGGCTCGTGAGAGGTACGATGGCAGTGTGGCATGTGTATTGGAGTGGCTATGCACCTAGTGCAAGGAAGAGGTGGCAATGTCAAGACTTGCGATAGAGGTGTGGTGGTAGTCCAAATCACATGAAGGTTGGCAGCGCCTCGATCAGGAGAGAAGTTTGGTGACATAATAAGACATTGCATTGAGGGACACAACATGTTTGGGAATCGGGAAGATAGTCCCCTGAGAATGAAATTAGGAGAGGAGAATGAGAAGTTGTTTGGGAAGTGGTCTAGGAAATGAACTAACAAGCTTTACCACATTAGTATTCTAGGTTTTTGTTATTTGGCTTAAGATAAGAGAGGATGCAGACAAGAGGACGTATATCCACCATCATGGCCTCAAAATTCAGCGAAATGCGGTCGAATTTCTGCCGAATATCGATATCCATTCGAAATCGAAATTCGACCGAAATATGGGGGTCCTAGTACAAAAAATGACCGAATGACCAAAATTTTGGTCGAAATTCCACCGAAATTCCATCGAAATTCTGTTTTGGTCGATACCGAAATGGTGACCGAAACCGACATTTAAGGCCTTGTCCACCATTGATATGGAAAAGGAAAATGAACGGTTAGTTATTGCCTTATGTGCAAATAGGATAAGTTGCAAATGGATGTGTTTGTGTATCTATTTATTATTTACCAACGTATTAACGGATTGGATCGGATTAGATTTTGATGACGATCTGATCCGATCCATACTTTAATGAATTTGAAATCCGATCCAATTCATTTCAATGATAAAACCAATCTAATCCAATCCAGTAACATCAGATTTGATTGGATTGCGGATTTTATCTGATCCACGTGCACCCCTAAGTACAAGGCCTTGCTCTTGGGATGACTAGAAGAGCCCTTGGTTCCGAGACGAAGCTCAACATGAGTCTTGGTTAAGAACAACGATGACCTACGTTTCACACAACACACGATTCCATGGGTAGTTTCATTCGGGATCGTGATGGAGGGCATATCTCATGATCATCGACTTTGATCATGCAACCAGCATTTGCTCCAGACATTGAACAATGATCCGGATACTTTGTCACATCTCTTCAGTACGGATGCAATAATGATTATACCAATCTCCCATGGTACCTACCGGTACGTCAAAATTCAATTGGTCACAAACATCGTAAGGTGCTGCTCTTCGCAAATCCCAACCTATCCCAGAACCTCTTAACATTACACCACTGAATCCCTAATCATTTGCCTTCTATGCAATGACAATGTCAATATCCACTAATCGTTGTTTCTAGATATGATTGCCGGTTAACATCTCTTCTAATTTGTCTATACGAGAAGCAAATTGTTGTATAAACCTGGCTTCCGAGACTCCTCATAGAATTCCAACAATTTCTCCCGCCCCTCAAAATCTCAAATGAAGGGATTTAATGCTCCCACATCGATAGCATGGATAGTTAAAGCACGTAAATGATTTAAAATTCGTGTTATTTCTCTTAATAAGACTTGTATATTTTGAGCTCGTAATGGTACCTCGCAGTTCAAAAGTTTCTCTATGGATAAAGAATACGTGTGTTCTTGGGCCATCATAGAAACATAGATAGGGTCAATGACGAAACGAACAATGAAACTTGACGACAGTTTTTCCCTATACATTCACTTGCATCACTTAGATACGTGCTCTCCGAACCGTGCAATAAGGCCATCCATAACACGACTCTCCCACTTGAGTGACCTGGGTTGTAAGTCGGAAAATGACAGCCTTTTTTTGAGGCCCTACAGAAAAAGGGAAAAGTATGAATCCCTACTATATATTTCCCTTATATCAGGGGTAGCTCAGCTATGGTTTGAAAGTAGGGCCAGCCAGGAGGTTAAGGCAAGAAGAAGAAGAGATGCCTCTCATGTGGGGGAGAAAAAGCTGTAGTCATCTACCCTCCCATCTATAAGTCATTAGTATGCCAAAGTCTGTTCATGATTCGAAAAAAGACTCCTGACCGCTTGTCCTCCTTGTGTCTTGTGGGGGGGGGACCAGGTGCCCTCTTTTCCAATCTTTCTTGTAAACCCCCACAAAGTTTCCAGTTGTCTATTAGATATATAATAGGCGGGCGACTTCTACCTTATCTTTCTCTTTGTTGCTGATCCTGACCTGGGCCTCACCCATTCTCCAGTCTCCAGCACTGCTCGATGTATGCGACTCTGTATGTCGACCTCCTTACCATTCATTCTTTTATAATATGCCCACTCTCCGTTTACACGGTTATAAAAGTGGAGGAATTGTGGGCAATAGGTTCCACGATGGAGTAATGGGAACCCAATGAACATCCTTCTCGTATACTCTTCCTGCCCTTTGATCTGGCTATCTTATACCCTTGACTAGCTCATCATAGAAAGCCATATAAGGTGACCCCATATCTCATTCTCCTTTCCTACACACGAGCACTTCAAACCACGGTTCCACCTAACCCAGGGAGAGAGGAGAAGAAAGAGCGATGGAATTGAACAATAAGATCTAGAGGCAAGATGCTGAAAAAGGATGTTGGCAAAGTAGGAGATAGTCAGAGAAGCAGGAATTAGATCGGGCTTAATAGCATAACAAGTCTAGTTGGTCTAGCATTGACGTGATGGTGTGTATATAGGTATCTGCGTGCAAGAGGATGATCTAATATATTACTAAGGGTCTCCTGTTCTATCAGCCCATATGAGAAAAAAAGGTATCACCCTTATCAAATTCCCATTTTCTCAAGTAGCTTTTTCATGATTTTTCTCTTATCAAGAGTCTGACGAAAATGTTAAATTCATCCCCGGTCCCATAATGCATTGATTATGCAACTATTTACATCCTACCAATGTTTCCCATGTCTATCAAGACCACTTCCACCAATCACAAAGTGGTCCAATCTTCTCTCCAATCTCCTTTACCCGCTGTCATATCCGTTCCCTTTCCTAGTCCCCTCATATTTAGTATATAGTGAGAATAATGTTCGGGAAATCTTATTATCAGGAAGACTAGATTGCACCTATCCGTTGACCTTTGGATCGTCACTTGAAAGACGGATCAGGGACAAGTAATGCTGATCAGCTAGCTGATGGCCTGGTCTCACTCACTCCCGCGCATTACTGTCGACCTGCACTAAGACAATTTCGGTGTAGATTCCATGATTGATTCGCTCAGGATCGAGGTTAGAGCCAAGGGAAAGAGCAAGTCGGATAGAGCAAAGTGATATTCGAGTAGTTGTCGATGCGTGAGAGCGATACAACCAAGATGAGAATTAGACAATAGACAGACGCATAGGAGGTCTACTTTTCTTAGTAGTTATTTACTTCTTTGACTCGCATTCCTTCATGCGCAAGGTCCACGTCTACGCTTCGCACCATACTTAATAATTCCGATGAGACATGAGAGGAAGGATACAATCTTAGGTACCTTCCAGCCCAAATCCCAAGTTCCGATCCTGGTCCAACCGACCCAAACTATGATTAAATTGAATGAAGGACTATGACGAAGCATCTCATGGCATGGGAGTTGGCATGCAAATCGACAAAAAGACAAAATTAGTGGCTACCCTTCTGAAGACGGTTTGTCTTCACGAAGTCACTACGTGGTTCAGACCACTAGGTGGTAGATGCTTTTTGGCTCTCAGTTCTTGCTCTAGACCATGTCCTGACCTTCCTTTTGCTGCTTGATGGAATGTGGCTAGCTCATCTCTAGACTGAAGAAGCGGACCTCTACACAAGTCTGAGTGCAAGGAAAGAAGGAACGAAGGAAAGTCATTGAAAGTAGGTGCGCGATATATAGTTGGCGGATGGTTGATTTTCAGCACCGTAGACATTGTGGTGAGTAATGCTCCGTTGCCAATTTGCTTTTCAGCTGAGAGGTCAGCAATGCCCGGCTTGAAGTAGGAGTTTTACTCTGATCTTTGCATTCGCCACTCGCCAGTGCTAGAACATAGATCGACAAGTCGAGAAGCTCTTTCGGTCCCATTGCCCATCGAATGAGAAAGGCTTAGTGACCTTTTGAAAAAGGTTGGATGCTTCTCTCGACGAGATCTCAGACGGTCTGTTCATTCACGAGTTGGAGGATTCTTGGGTCAGAACTATTTTGGTAGTGTGTTATCCAATCTTATATTCCCTTACTCATATTGCTTCCTATTTTTGATGTCGTGCCACTATAGTTTGATATAGTAAAATGTGTAAAAATTCATGTCAAGTAATTTACATGGTAACCTATTTGGACATTATTATATAAACACATTATTATGATCTAAATATTTTGAGGATTATGTGATTACCATTTAATTGAAACAAAATTGTAATTTTATCATAGGATCATTCACATATTTTACTCGACAAAGGTGGTAGTATATCTTGTGCATGATTATATGTTTTTATCTATTACAAACCATTAGACAAAATTTTGAGATTCGTATGAAAATACTAGTAGGTACATGTGCGTTGCGTAAGAAGATGCATGTTTTCTGCTATGTAACATAATTTATGTTACTATAATGTTCAAATTGGAGAGGTATTGTGTAGAAAATGTAGTACATAGAACAAAGTCAAGGTATGCACAAGACAGATTTGTTACATGGAATTACAACAAACCCTCCTTTTTGCTGAGATGTAGAGTTGTCGTCGCAAGAAGGGGTAGCTGCAGTGGGTGGTTTGAGAAGGCGTGAAATCGTAGTTGAGGATGGCTACCTTCCCTTGAGATCTCAAGGTGAGGAGGGCTACCAAACACGAAGTGGAGAGGGAGGAGAGGGCTAGAAGTTGTCTCTCATCACAAACGTGGCAATCGATTATATAGATGTGGGGTTTGCGATCATCGGCTGTCGAGTGCTCAAAGCCTCCCCGATGTTTTGGTTGTGGGGAGGTGGGTCACGAGAGATTTGTTTGTTGGGGTCTCAGAAATGTCAACATGACTCGCCTTTGTTCAACGTTCGTTGTTTCAAACGAGTCCCAAGCTTGAATCAAAGAATGTTTTCGTGATTGTGTTATTTTTCTTCGGTGGTTTGCGGGGACAACTTCGATCATGTTTTGTGGAAAGATGGTATGTTGATCGGTGTGTGTAGAGAAGAAACTTGTGACACATGTTTGATCATGTTGAATCTGCGCTAATGTTAGGTGATTCATTCTTAGGAGATGTGGTTATGCTGGACGTGAAGATGTGCATGATAGTGGTTTTTCAACCCAGAGAAATCGGTGCTTTGTTTCTTTCTTGCTCAGAAGGGGGAATGAGTTGGCATCTGCCTCGATTCACAGATGGAGAAGAATCGCTCTCTTCGTTGCGAGTTGTTCGGATCTATGGTATCCCTCTCATGCATGGTTGAGGCTCTAAGACCTGCGTTGTAGGAGCTTGGTGTGGTATCTAAGATTCGTGTAGACGGTCGACTACCGGGAACCTATACGTCAATAACCATTGCCATGGTAGAAAGTTCGAAAATTCTAGCCTTGGAAACTCACTGCTCATTGATGGTTGTAGTGCCCAGTTTTGCCTGTTGGTTGAGGTGTTCCTTACCATTGTTGCCACCGTTGGTGCCTAATCCGGAAGAGGGGACCGCGAGCTTGTGTTCAGCTGTCTTGCTGGAGAAGCTTACATAGGTGGAGATTCCAACTGTTATGGTGACGAGATTTGCGGAAGCAAATTGGGAGCCGAGTCCTTTATAAAATAATATTACAGAGGTTTCGAATTTAAATATTAAAAAAGATTAAAAACTTGGAAGCTTTTGTTGCCAAGTTGACGTGATTTTCTCGGGAGTTAGAGATTGTTTCGCTCACGCTTGTGGTCTTAGGGTTATGTTGTCTCTCTTTTTAAGGGGTGAGGGTCTGGCTCTTACTCATGCCGTGGTGAGCATTACCTGATTGTGCCCACTTTGGACTGTCTGGTTGTTTGATTGAGCCTGGATTCGGATTTTGCCATACCTGGACTCCTGTGTACTCTGAGGGTCCTCCCTGTGCGAAAAAACCCACTATATTGCAGCTCGAGCCATCTTTTCAGGCCATACCCAAGCCTATGATGAAACAATGGGACCAGAAGAGCTTTAGCTGGGATAGTTATTGAATAAAAAATGGTATTCATGTGACTAACCATAAATACTTGGTTAGGTACTCTTAGTTATGTTAAATACAAAAAATATGTCTAATACTTATAATCGTATATATTTATACATGCATGGTAATTTATTAACAAGATAAAAGTACTAGTTGAACCCTGAATTACTTTAGATTAAAGAAAGTATGGAAAAACCAAACAAATAACACGACATATTTTTTTATCATTAGTCTGCTGACTAGTTGATCGTAGTTATTCTATTCGGTCATCCCAATGAATAGCATAGTCAAATTGATAAATCAGTCTAGTTTGACGACTATTGCAACATCGCCTACATTCATCGAGATCAAGCATATTATTTTTCTGAAATAGATAACGCGTTCAAGTCGGTTCACCAAATTAAGCTCATAAAGTGGCTCACACATGCGTAGGGATGCAACATGGAATATAGATATGGATATATCCGTATCCGATCCGCCGCCCTACCTGTTTTATACATAGTTTGACATGTGTATCCCTACCTGTTTAAAATTGGTTATGGATATTATTTTGATATCCACAAACATATGCAATCTATATATTTGTTTTCAGATATAACTATAGCAGTAGATTTATTTTCAATCATACCGTCTTTCATATTTGGTATAAATATTATGATATAAGAGCAATTAGTATATTTATATCATGTGTATTCCATCCAATACATGTATATTTAAGCTAATCTATAGAGTATTTCTAACATTGTTTGTATGCAATCAATATATGTTTCACATCCGTATTCATTTTCTATGGATACAGTAGCATAGTTTTCATATCCGTCAATATCTGTATCCGCATCTGTATTCGTATTTAAAAATGAATAAGAATATGGTAACACATATATCCATACATGTATCTATCCTTTGACATCCCTACCAATGCATCTTGCAATAGTGCTCAACAAGTTCGAGCTCGAGTTACATATTCGATGCTCAACCAGTTCGAACTGGAGTTGGAGTTCAGATATTGTTAACATGTTTGAGTTCTAGTCAGGGCGAACATGATTTGTTCCACTCCATAGATAGCCTCCAAAAGTAGCTATCTAAATCACTAAGAATCAGTTGGTAAAAAAGAACAATTTATTGGCAATCTTCAATTTATCTTATCATAGCTCTATGTTAAGACTATGATGGATTTATTTGTCTCTAAAATTGTGGATATTGGTTGGAAACAGTTTTAGAATGCAATGCATTATGGTCATAAAAGTGCATTAAAAGGTGTTAGAGTAATCCACCATGTCTCCTCAACTTTATTTGTGCATCCAGTGCCTCTAAATGGTGGTTCCCTTCCTTTTGCGATTCTTTGGGTGAT
The DNA here is from genome assembly GCA_037367405.1 of Ottelia alismoides. NCBI lineage: Eukaryota > Viridiplantae > Streptophyta > Magnoliopsida > Alismatales > Hydrocharitaceae > Ottelia > Ottelia alismoides. Next base: position 646,876 of record JAZKJV010000064.1, read on the forward strand.
TTGGACCGGGCGCAACAACCTAATCTTTAAGAACCAGATATTCTATTCGGAAAATGTTGTTGCTTATTGTAAGGCGTTATATAATTATTGGTCTTCCAGGTGATGTAATTCTTTTCATTTGTTTATAATACATCCGCGGTGAACTCCTCCTTGGGAGCTCACCCTATTTTCATTCAAAAATAATAATAAAAAAAATCCCCATTTCACCTAGAATGACCTTAGAAACCTTCCAGTTCAGCATTGACAAATTTGTTTAGAACCCATCAAGAAAAATAATCAATTCGTGCTCTTGCCAAATCATTTTGTATGCGGGATTTTTTCCTCCATGTCCATTTCAATATCTACCGATATAAATCATTTTTAGACTACCTTGAAATAACTTATGAAGTTTTTGAAAAAAAGTTTGATCATTCTCTGCAAACCACCTTGGAGTGCACATGAGCCCCGGGGGTTATGATCTCTTATTACTATAATCAGAGTTGTGGAAGTCGGTATTCGGTATTTACTCGGAAGGTTTACTAAAATAAAGGATAAACAATATTCGGGTGACTAATGTAAATATTTTTCTTTACATTTTTCAATTTTGTTAAAAAGAAAATCTATGTTTAATACATATAATCGTATATTTATACATGTAAAATCATTTATTAACAAGATCAAAATACCAGTTGAACTACAATAAGATTATATGCATCTAATTATTTTACTTCGAAGAAAAAAATGAAAAAATTAAAATAATAATGATAATAATAATAGTTTTTCAGTAACTGGCTTCGCCTCCCTTTTGAACGAAGCTTCACCCCACTTTTGATAATGGAGATGAAGCAATTCTAAAGATGATTAAAGAAGTTTGCATACATATATTGTACATGTTACTGCTATAATATTAATAAATTAATAGACTAATAGTTAGTATTTTAGTAAGTATTAGTAATATAGTGATAGAAAACCACATATTTACGATACACTCTAATCGATATTGATTTTTCTTTAGTTCACCTAGAGTGTGTTTGGTTCGTGGGTTATCTGGGGGCAAGGCCTTAAATGTTGGATTTTGGTTTCGTTTCGGTTCGGTGGAATTGCGGTGAAATGGCTGGAAACTTGAGAAGTTACTTTAAAATTCATTTTTTTCAAAAATTAAGATTTCTAGTATTCTTTAACTCAATAAATGAGATAGAAATACATGTTTTTTTCTAATGGTAAGATATTAACATGATATGTTACAATAAATTTCCATCCAATTGCTCTAATAATAAAAAGTAGTATAATGTTCAAAATCAAAATCAGATTTGGAACTAAATTAGAAGCCATTGGTTTCACTTCTTAAAATATGAAGAGAATGGTGACACATGCGATAATATCAGAGAAAAACATAGGCCAACAAAGAGTACTAGCAAAATGATATCTTATGCAAGTAATTAAAGATTGAAATTATAACTTAGAACTTGTATCTAACCAAAATGCTTTCAACATAGAAAAATATTTACTTTTAAGAATACAATAAGGTACGCACATACACACAAACACAAATCTCTGTAACATGTACATCTAATATATGCATTGTATAGATTGTGATCATAAAAGATATGCTATACACGACACAATCATGTCTACTAACACCAATAAATTGCATAGCATTCACATGCATAATCTATATCCAATCTGATAGCAGGCAAATACTTACAATTGCACGATTTTGAAGGTTGCTAACAACCTAGCCCTCACACAATCGTATGTACTCCTTGTAGTAGAGAGAAGTCACAAGAAATCAAAGCTTTAATTTTCGGATTTCGGTTTCATTTCATCGTGTTTGGAAAGACAAATTTCGAAGAATTTTGGTGAAATCATCGGAAATCTTGGAAATGTCTCTAAACTGGATTTTCCCATAAACTAATTTTTTAGTATTCCTAAGTCAATAAATAAAATAGAAATGCATACTTGTAAAATATTATTGTAAATATAATTTTTGAAGTAATATTATTGTAATAATCATCACACATGTTGATATGTAGAGCAACGTGTTTCATAGAGTCAGAACTGTATGCTAAATTGGAAGCAAAAGTCATGATAATCACCTTGTCAATAAGATTGAGATGACACATATAATAACTACTAATCAAAACACACATATATATTAATAAAGAAATAGAAAAAAGCTCTTCAGTTAAAAACTTGAATTTAACTCTTAAATATTGTGGCTAACTAATTTGGCTTAGATTAGATCTAAAATTTAGAAAGTAACTACATAACTTGTTCAAATAACATAAAGCACTCTAACAACTCAATACATTGACGAATAAATAAGTGAAAATTCATTAATCTATGTAAATTTCAATGGAAGTGAAGATAGATTTCCTTATTTTTGTTGTTTCGTCCGAATGACATGTAATTTCGATGATATTTCGTTGACATTTCGGTGATGTTTCGTTGAAATCCTTTAAAAAAGAAATAAGGAAGCGTTCCAATTTCGGTGACCTGGAGAAATAGAAATTTCAGAGAAATTTGGTGGAATTTCGTTGAAATTTGAGCCAATGTCTGGAGGAGGGTAACCCACCCCAGATGTGGGTTATCTGGTGGATAAACTGAATGTGAATTTTGCTGCTTGGTTAGTGGGTTTTACTGTTGAGAGTATTTTCTATGATGTGACCTTTACTGAAGTTTGGGATAATGGTTGGTTGTTGATTGTTTTTTGATAGTGAGGTTGGTGGTAGAATAATGCATTTTTCCTTTTTAAACTTTTGCAATCGCATGATGATTTCTATATGTAGTTATCGAGATGCTCATTTCTTTTTTACTATCATATGGTCATCACGATTTATTTTCATCGATTCATTCCATATCGTTGTGATTGCACTCCATTTTTTTCTATTGATATTTTCTCTACAACCTTCCCCCTTGGATCGAACCCCTTAATACAAGTTTTATCCTACATTTACACATCATAGGTGTGATAAACTTGGGCCCTGCAATTGTCAGCTTAGCTGAAGCATTTATAGCTCAAGAACCACAAAGAACCACCTGGAGGTCTAAAGAGTTGTAAAGAACATGCCAAGGATCGCTAAGCACCATCCCCCATAAGATGGGAGAAAATCGAATTTTGTTAATAGATTAAATATTTTCCAAGAATGATATGAGAAAATCCAATCTAACCTCCCCACTGATTTCCTTTTCCACAAAAACAAGCTCCGAAGGAGATCCAAGAAATGCCACTCCATGGATTTCGTTAAGCCCCCCCCCCCCCCTTTTGAAAGAGATCACCACATCGTAAATAAACATTCCAAAGTTGAGCAAACATGAGTCATCGTCAAAAGTAGGGAGGATGTTACCTGCTGCGACAAGAAGGAACATTGTTGTCATTGGCCCCTGCGCAGAGGTCCTTCTCTGCAAGATCGTGGAAGAGGAGATGGAGCTCAAGGGTGAGGGCGTACCTCCAATCCAACTCAAGAAGACGATGCTTCCTCCGCAGTACATAGATGTAAGAACATCAGGAGGAAGAGGAGGAAACCATGCCAAGAACGGATCTGATCGGGGGAGAAGAGGGTGAGAGGACCGAAGCCTCGGGAGAGAGGCAATGACAAGACGATGGCTCGGGCATCAGAAGGGTCGAGTCATGCTACAATAGGGGGTGTCGATGCGGGTTTTGGGGGAAGGGTTTGGGGGATGATCCGCACCAAACCCCGTGGGTTTTCTCGCAAAAACCTAGTTGGGCGCGGGGTACCTGCGACCCGAACACGCCTTTAGAAAATTTTTTCTAATCTGTTTAAAATTGTCTTCTACTATTCAAAATTATGATTATTATGAATGATGCTCTTTCAATGTTATACGTTGTCATGCTCATTTGCTTGTTTGTTTGATTTTTGATATAGCTCAGCATTTTCTTATACATAATTTGCGATGTGATATAAAGATAAATTGCTAACACACCTCCTTTATGCCTCTAAGTTCTTATTGTTTGAATTTTATACTTTCTTTCCAATACCTCTCAATAATCAGCAGTCAATATGCAGATTGACAAGAACGATATGTGAGAGACAATGTGTATTCATGTGCTAAATTACACGTCATTCTTGTATATAAGTGTATATTTGTATGTTATTTATTGTTTTAAGAGTTAGGACGATCATAATTTGCAAAAAATTGCTTTTTTGTGCCATTTCCATGATTCCACCGGTATTATCGATATCTCCCGATAGGTGATAGATCCATGATATATCCTTTTTCTGGCTGAGCGATACGATATCGATATCCATAATTCAAACCTTGCTTCTATTGTTGGGAGCTCGTAGGACTTGTTCGAAATTGTCATGTGATGAGTATGCAATTTTCAAATCTTGGCAATCTTATCAACTATGAAGTTCCTGGACTATATAGGAGCTCGTAGGGCTTGTATTGTTTTTTTAGTTGGAAGTTGTTTCTAGTGCATCACTAGTCCAAGTTCAAGTCCTTTTCGAGGACTAGGCTAGGCAAATTTTGATGGGGAGATACCCTAATTGATGTTTCCTCCATCTATCCCTAGTTATTTTTGTGCTTGTTTAACTCAGCAAACCACCCTAGTTCTCCATGTAATGTGCTCATATGCATGTGGTGTTGAAAATTTAGTTGGCTATTCCAACTCAGCTTGACCTTTTGATTTTCCTCCGACAAATTATATGCTATAAATGGGAAGTTAATGGCCTTGTTGATTATAAATGGGCAGTTGTATGTCTATTGAAAACATATACGCAATATCGAGCTTCTACAATGCATAGTTCTTGGTCTTCAAATATGACTCTTATTCTTAATTTTTTTTGTAAATGTAAGTGCATGTAGTATTCTCTAATGTCATTCAAGTCACGTTGTCTTCCTTACTGTATCTTTTGTTTTTGGTCCCATGCAAGTAATCTAGTATACATAATTCCGATGGCAGGGTTGGATGACTATTCTTTTTGGTTGCTTGCTTGCTTCGAAGAGTAGACTATCAAATTTAATAGAAGTTTTACGTACACCCTTTTCATTTATTTAGAACTTGGTGTGTTATATGCTCTTTGATCCAACTTAAAGCATCCTTATTGGTGCTTATTCTGATGATTGTGTACAAAAGTTGACGTTTTGCCCTATTAGTGTCGGATATCTCCATTTCTTCTACTCTACAGTCTCTACTATAGATAAGCCATGTGAAATATATATGTTTTTTAATAGAATTTGTTGCATGCTTTACCTCTTTCTATTTATATATGCACAAATATAATTTAATTTAAGTTAAATACAATAACGTTCAAACGGGATCGTTTCCTATTCTCCCACTTTTAACGCAACCTCCTTAATTCTCAACCTCCATGACTGATTCCGGGTTGTCTTTGCGCTGCCCTGGTTATCATCATGCACAGTCTGCTTTTTAAATACATTCCCGGTGGTGCCAACAATCTATATGTGGTTATTTACCTCTCATTACCTTTTCACTCACAGCGCTTCTTCTTCAAATCACAAGTGATTGGACTCAACAAGTTTAGCATTGAAAACTGTGAAGATTTTGTTTGGGCGACAAAGGATGAAATAATGGAATATTTTCCTGACCAGTCAAGCTTCCTTAGGAAAATGATTATTGGCTGAAGCATTGGTCTGCGGTATGTCTAAAAGGTAGCTTTATTATATTGGCTTCTTAGTCTGCTATTACTTAAGTTATACTCAGACTTGTGTTGCTAATCTAGAGGGATTTTTTATTGTTTGAAAATCTAAAGCATGACTACTAGATGTTGTAGTCCTGCAAATCCATTTACGAAAGGGGCTATACAGATAAAATAATAGAGAACATCATACCAACTCATTCTTATTACGAGTTCTATATGTCTAGGAATTAATCACATTCGATTCTCCTTGTAGCGCTTATTCCCTCCAATTGCCTTATCAACCATAATCATAAAGTCAAGATAGGTGTCTGCGGTGGGTGGTGACGGCTGGGTGGTGCGGTGATAGCGCTTCTGTTTATGGAGAGCTCTCGGCAGTGGTAAGAGCACCTGAATTGGGTAGTGCGAGGCGGGGTGAAGGAGTGGAGGAGGGCTACCAACATTGGTGAGGAGAGGTGAGGGAGAACCACCAAGCATGTAGTTGAGAGGGAAGAAGAGGGATGGTTGTTTGTTCCTCATTGCAAACGTGGCCAACAATGCTTTAGGTATGGGATTTTTGGTCACTGAAACTACATCGTGCGTGCTTCTGCCATGTTGTTTTGGTTTTGGTAAGGAGGGTTATTGGAAACTTGCATGTTCTCAAGCGGTGAATCTTCCGCAAACCAATTTCGTTCGCTACATCATGGAACCAAGGTGCTCAATGAGGTTAGAATTGCGGTCTACTACGTGCACCTACATGATAGTGGTTTGTGAAGGAAAGCCCGAAGTTGTCTTAGTGAGAGATGGATTTCTCATTGGTTCTTTAGCAAATGAGGATTTGGATATCTTCTCGATTATGGGATTTATGCCAAATTTATTGGGAAGCTTGTTGACATGTAATGTTGCTTTACTGGACTCAAAAGTTTGTTGTGCAAGGGGTTTATCGAAGGTAGAGATCCATCTCTAGTTATGTAGTGACCAAAAAATCGAAGTCAGATGACGCCTCCCTCGAATTTGAAGTCAGATGGCACCACCCCCATTTTACAGATGAAGCATCAAGCAAGTATGCTGAAGGTGGCTCTTATCTATGGTGTTCCCTTTCTTTCATGTTCAGTCGAAGCATTCAGACCAACACCAATGGGGCTGGGAGTAGTGTCGAGGGTACTTGTCGATGGTCGGCTCCTTGGCTCAGATTTGTTGGTGATCTTGGTGGTCCTGGATGGTTCAGATTCTATTGCTACAAAGTCCGTTTGTTTGTTAAAGGTGGGATGTGCTTCCTTCCGGCTACCGGTGCAGGTTCTACCCCCACCACCGCCACCATCTTCGATGATAGAAGCCACCACAAGCACCTCCTTAGCTTCTTCGACGATGCATCAACCATTAGCAGAAACCTTGGATGATCTGTTGTCGCTCTTTGTGGATCCAAATTTGGAAGTTATTCAAAAGGAGGAGAAATCTACAGAGTTCAAATCTCCGAAATCAAATTTAGGGCCAAACCTTGAAACGTTTGCACCCTCGTTGCAAAAACCCACTCGACACCAGCATCCCTGAGCTTCCTTTTAGGGATTTGGGTTTTGTTGGATGCCTATTTTGTTGTGGTTAATAATGATCCCCCTTTTATTTAGTCGGTTTTACACCCGACTCAAGTTGCTATTAGAGCTAGTGGTTGCGAGGGATCCAAGGGGTAATTGTTTAGCAAATGTGGAATCATTAAACATCAGGGATCCAATTAGCTTTTTGGAGGCACCTAATCCGATAAATGGAAGATAGGTTGAATTGCTCGATTGTTCTGTTGGAAGCCCCTTTGAAGAAATGAACGATGTTGTTGTACCTCCCAAGAGCCACCCACGATCATGCTTGCTTATTAGGGGTATTAATCGAATAAATACTTCCGAGTCTACCCAAATTCAGATTCGATTCATTTTAAAACTTTTGAATCCAAAGTCAAATCGAATTTGAAACGAATTTGCTAACTTAAATTCAGATTTGATTCATTTTGAGTTTCAGATATCCGCGTTGGATTCATTTTATTTTGAATTTGATATTTTACCTGATGTTTTAAATCTCATATAAATAAATTTATATGAAGAATATTCTATTTTTTTAAGAAAAACTGTATAATCAAGGAAAATAACAATCATATAACATATAGTGGATAAAAATAACTAATTTTTACAAATATTATGTCTTTTACAATCTAAATATACTCTTTTCTTGTGATGAAAGAAATATATAAATATAACAATACGAGCCTATTAAAAAGATAGAACATTGTTGACAAAAAAATTAAACACATTATAGTTACCATTGAGCTCAAGATAGATCTGAATGGAGACGAAGAATCCATATAGCCGACCCTACTTAATTGTGGGAAAAGGCTTTGTTGTATAGTTACCATTGCATATTAAAGTAAGACAAGATCAAACTCATATAGAAAACAAACAAAATTAATATTATTTGAAATAATAGGAATAGAAAAATAACTTAACAAGGTAAAATCACTTCATTTATTGTGAGAATCTTCTATATCTCAAAACTAAATCCATGAGACAAGAGATTCTTGATATACAAGGGAACAACTTACATTATAGTGAGTAAAGCTTGCAGATTACTCATGTGATGATAAATGTCGCCTTAACAATGGTATCCATCTTCCTGGATTATCACACAAGGAAAATCAAAGCAATAAAAAAGATGAAGGAAGGATATCTAGATAGGCCATGAACCAAGACAAATATTAATGAGAAACTCAAAGTATCGTAACCATTGTTTTCTCGTGCAACACGAAGGAGCACTACAATCTACCTTTATATGGCATGATCTTTAGTCAATAATGGAAGGGGAAAGGAAAGGTTAGGGTAAGAAACATGGGAACATGGAAATAACCGTGGGATGGGATTGGGATAACAATTTTAAACATTTTTTCTTTCCTTCTAGATTTTATGGCTAATAATTTCTATTGTATTTCTATATTGAATTATCTAGACTTTAACTAATAGGATCATATATACATACATATTAAATGAGGAATATCTTAGAGAGGTTTGCGATTCTCTTTATGCCTTGAAAATTTTGAATATATAGCATGATAAGATTGATCATCGTACTTCTACTAAGCAACTCATACCTAACTTGATGTCAATAGGACAATACAAGAAATAGAGACAAGGACTTTGATGTTTTCTATAACCTAAGAATGGAGGGCCCCTATCCCTCACGTACACCATATTTTAAAGTCAAACCACTTCAACTTAGTTTAAGATATGGGTTGTCTTCTATCGTGGGATTTGAGGAAAATTAAGAGATGTTATAAAATGATAATTAAAATGATTTGGTTACTAAGTAAGAGAACTTGGACTAATATGAAACTAACCCAATAGAATTATGAACATTAGGGCTTTGAGGCAGATTGAGTGGTGAGTCAAAAGGAAAGAGATTAGGTTGTACTATGGGGGCCTGATGTTGCTTATATATGTCACATAGTAACTAGCATGGAAGGCCGTATCGATATCGATATCGTGTCGATACGATATTTCGATGATATATCGCCGAAATATTGCCCATATCGATGCACTTTTGTGAAGGAAATGCCTGGAAAGGAGGATATACCGCCATATCGATACCAATATCGGTCTCGTCTTAATATCGATATATCGCCAATACATCGCTGATATATCACGATATTTCCTTCCATGGTAACAAGTCACGTCAGTGTATCATAGAAAAGGAAATCATATCGTTGAAGTTTAAACGTGATAAATCGTATAGGTGGAACATATTTATGATAATAAGTTTAAAAGTATTCACTTAATCATGGGTAATATGGTGGCTTAAGCGTACCTTTTTATGCTTGATGCATTAGAAATCTGGTGGTATTTTCTTCTCGCGTACTTAGTAAAATAACCTACTTCTATTGCCATACTTTGGCATGTTACGTGTAGTAATACAATGTAAATGCTAAATCTTTGATTGTGAATTACATGTCATAACATTTGCTAGTACTTATTGTATATTATTTTCTACATCCATTTAAATGTAATTAAAGTTGAATTAAATGTATGACAACTCTTTGATGTAATTATGTTATAACTTCCTACAATGAAACATTCCGACACGATCTAAATCGGCCCAAGGCGAGGTTGTTATATATGTATATGTAATAAATATGCATCATATACATGCATATTTGTGCATTATATGTATACAAATATAAATGCAAATTATAGATGTGTTTATGTATGTAAATAACAAACCAATTATTATTGAAGAATTCAACTTAATTCAAATTCAGTTTATTTGGGACTCAAATCCACAAGTCAAATTCAAATTCAGTTCGCCTAATCAAATCCAAATGATTCAATTCAATGAGCACCCTTGCTCTAGATCCTTCCTCCGACAACGAAGCAACTTCGACTTTTGAACTTGTGGAGACATGGGATGAATCTACTAAAGCTCTTGCTAGCCCTATGGAACTCCCTTCCCCGCCCGAAGAAGCTCAAGATTTTCTTTCTCTAGACCGCGATCACTGAATTAGAGGCTGCCGTTGTAAATGCCATTCTTAAGTCCTTCCTCTGCCCTTAGCTGCAAGTGGGCTTCTTTATCCACATCCTCCTCTAGCTCTTCTGTCGCGGGGAGGAGAAATGGGGGAAGATTGAAGCGGTACATGGACAGAAAATGACCAAAGGAGGTTAACATAGGAAATGCGAATATGTTATTCCATAAGGCTCAAGTTGTGTTGGCAGCGGGTGTGGTCCAGACATCGAGGTCTTCCCAGTTCTCTTAGTGAATGTTTTAACTTGGAATGTGAGGGTTTTGGGTGACACAGAAAAACAGAGTTCGATTGGTGCTTTGTTGAATGATTGGGGTTGTGATGTGATCCTGTTCTAATAAACAGTCTCATCATGTTCTACTTTCTGTCAGAGATCTTTGGGCATTGGTTATTTGACAGAGGTCTTTGGGCACTGGTTATTTGATAGAGTTCATAAATTTGGATGCATTTGTCACTGCGAGGTTTGGTCATCGCTTGGAAAGAGTCCGTCTTTAGCCTTATATCAGAGTTGAAGAAGAGACATATTCTTACAATCCTCTTGGAGAACATCCCGTTGGGCATGCAAATTGCAATTTCATGTGTCTATGGACCTTGCTTACAGGCTCTTAGACCAGATTTATGGGCGGATCTCCGAAGTGCTAGAAGCACTTTCCCTGTGGTGACCTGGCTCGTCGGGGGAGATGCCAACATTTCTCGGCTTTCTTCGGATCGACCCCTCTTGAGAGGGGGGTCAGGACCCTGGATCCATCGAATTGCCGAGCTGATTGATGAATTGGAGCTTGAGATGATTGATGCTTTAGACATAATCTATACATGGAGAAACTCTGGTTCTCACTCTCGTATTGATCGTTTTCTGGCCTTTGCAGAGCTTCTTGATGCCTTCCCTCTTTCGGCTTCCTTGTCCAGACCTCGTACCGGGTCTGACCATATAATGATGCTCTGAGACTTTAGAAATGTCTACCCACAACAAGGTTTTTTCAGATTTGAGCATGCATGGCTACAAGAGGAAAATTTCAGAGATTTGATCTCTAGCCATTGTACATCCACCGTTGTCTCAGGATCCGTAACGTCATGTATGGCTCAGATGTTGATTTCTTTATGCATACGGCTTTGCTCTTTCAAGAAGGAGCTTAGAGAGAGTAGAAGATCCCATCGAGCGGAGGCAGAAGCCTATGTGTGCAGAATTGAAGGGCTGGATGACAACATATAACTTATAGCTGCTCCTAGATAGAGCGACAACACAAAAAATAATCCTGAATGAAGATTATTGAGATATTCATATCTCTTCATATTTCTTATTTCATTTTCTTTATGTACCTCTCATGTAATTATCCCAAAGCCTTTTCCCTATATAAAAGAGCCCTAGGGTCTCTTGAATATCAAGTGATTTTATTTTCCCAACATGGTACCAGAGATTCAGAGCAACGACAACGGTCCTAGATCGGGGTTTCCATATCCCACCAAATCCCTAACCCTACCTGCCAACCTCAAAACCCCCTTCTCCCCAGCACCTTTCCAACATGTCGCCATCGCTCGTCCGACTACCCAGCCTGACGTTGTCGACCTTCATTCGGCCCTCCGCCCAGCTCTGAGCCCAGCCGCGGGCCGCCCCTGCTAGCCGACAGGCTGCAGCCTGCTGCCACATGCCACTACCTCTAGCCTACGACCGCTAGCCACGACGCTCCCAAGGTGCATGTTGTGATTCCACCATCGACCCTGCCCTTCGTGGGCCTCTCCGACGCCATAGGTCGGTTGTTCAGCCACTGGTAAAGCATACATTCCGACTTTGATTGAAGATTGTGATTTTGGGCACATAAATCACATCTTCCGGACCTAGACTTCATCAAGTTTTGAAGTGGATGGTTATGAGTCTACACGTACAACCACTCCCACATATGATTGTGTAGACTACACCCAGAGTGATCTATTACCCAGTCTTGTTCCAGATTTATTTTGCTCGGCATTCTTTCATCATGTTAGGCACCAAGGGTGATGTTTTTTCATCGTCAGGTGCCTTCTAGGGCCCGACTCCCATCATCAAGGATGAGACCAACTACGTGTTGTGGTCCATGTAGTTTCGCACCCTCATGCAGTGCCATAACAAGGAGCACATTCTGACGGAATCCGAGCCGACAAACAAGACTGGGGCTAATGCTTCTCGGAAGCAAGATGGCGCTTATGCACGGATTTGGCTCTCCGGAATGCTCACCATAGATATTGCCAACGACGTAGTCAATCTACCCACAGCTAAGTCCATGCGAGACATCTTGGTTGCCACATATGGATAAGCCAAAAAATGAGAGCAAGATTCTTCAGCTACATTATGACATGTTTTCGACCAAGCAGAATGGTCGACCTCTTCATGCCCATTTTCCACATCTTCGAGGCATGTTTGAGCGTATGCATAGCTTTATGCCTAGTACTACCAACACCGAGCAACTGCAGGCATATCAGAATGTCGCAGTGACTGGAGTCTTCCTATTATCACTTGACTCTGAGTACGATGCAGCTCGTACTCAACTTCTTACTAGCGAGACGATACCTCCAATGGAGGAGGTCTACAAGAGGTTGAGCATGATTACTACTTCATTTACTAGCATGGCCCGAACTCCCTCTGTTATGGCTGCTTCTCGCGGTAAAGGGTTACTTCACAGTTTCGCGGTCGAGGACCTCGTGGTCGAGGAGGAAGTGAAGGTTATGGAAAGAACCTTAAGCGCATCATGGAAGCGTGGAGATCACATCATGTGCGATCGGGAGCGACTAGTCAGACTAGTTGCTCTGGGTGGCGGAATTTAAAAAATTTTAAAGCGTCGATGAAACTACATGATCCGAGAACACTTCTCGGATTGTTTCATCTAAACCACAAAAAAGTATTAGTTTCACCTCTTGAAGCGTGGTTGTGATCGAGTCTCTAAAGTAAAAGATCTGTCTCACGTCCGATCCATCGGAGGAGACACTTGTGAGCGCATTGATGAAATGAGTGCTCCTCACAATCCATGTTGATGATCCAAACTGCGAATCTCCTGATCTCGTCTCACGAGATCCAACATCTTCACGAGCGAGGCACACCAAAGGAGACGAAGATCTAGGAGCAGTCAGTGCGGTAATACGCTGATGTAGCGGCGACGACGACTCTTTAGAGCACCAAGGTGGACGACCACAATAAGAGAGAGTAGGCATGTAGAGAGATAGAGATGTATCTTATCTTGTGTGTGTTATAAATAAAAGGAATTTTTACCCGGCATACCCTATAATCTTTGTCAATTACCTCCATGACCTTTGAAACAACCTAACTCCCCCATCGATCCTGTAAGCTTACTACCCCTTACTCCACAGACCCTGAGGTTAACTCACATCCATTTAACCGTTAAACATAACCAGATTTCGTTTAAAATAGGTATATATTGCCATATTTCTTTACCAAATTTACAGAAGATGCCCTCATTCCCCAACACCACCCCCTCCCTATCTCGCATGATCTCTCGACCTCTGCCCTCGCGTTGCCTGACCTCCACCCCTCCTGTACCGCCGGACCTCCAACCCCTCCCCTGTGCCATGCAACCTCCTACCGTCCCCTCCCACCATCGGATTCGCGCTCCCCTCCTCCACCTCTCTCCCCCTATAGCTCCCCTCCTCCTGGTCAGGCTGCCTCTGGGTCCGTACCGGCTGCTCCCTCAACACCACCACCAACATCCTCCTCTGCTCCACTACCGACTGCACCTCCGACGACGTCCCCTGCAATGGCGTCGGTGCCACCCCTCCCACAACCCTCGCCAAGTTCACCCTCTCCTCCGTTCGCGACTTCTACGACGTCAGCTTTGTCGATGGCTACAACCTCCCAATCCTCGTCTCCCCCTCCACCCCCGGCTACCTCGTCGAGCTCAACAACGTCTGCCCCGCTGAGCTCAGAGCTGCCAACGGCCTGGCGTGCCGCAACGCCTACGAGGCCTTCGGGACCGAAGAGTACTGTTGTAGAGGCGAGCACGTGAACCCGAACACCTGCATGCCATCTGTTTACTCCAAGGCCTTCAAGGCGACGTGCCCCAAGGCATATAGCTATGCCTACGACGATGCCACCGGCACCTTCACATGCGAAGGCAGTGGCGACTTCCTCATCACCTTCTGCCCCGCGTCCGCCCCATGTTGACCCTTCAGAACAAACTACTAAGACCGCCAGTATGGTGATGGGAGAGAAACAAGAGCGCCCCGATTCTGTAAGATCTGAATGCCAAAGCAGAAAAAAAGCAAAACGAAGAGAAGATGACAAACAATGAGATCGATCGATGTGGAGATGTGAGAGTGCGTACTTTGCGGAAGAACTTGGGGGACTGTTAGAGTGGCGGTGGGAGAGCTCCGTGCCCACCCTCTGCCTCGAGCCCTCCGCCCTCTACCTCGAGCCCTCCGCCCTGCCCTGACCAAAGTCCTCCGCCCCGAACCCTTGCCCCCACCCCGAGCCACGAGGGTGGAATATCCACCGTTGAATTTCCATTGGTTAGATTAACTCAAGACTAACCCAAGAAATTGACTCAAATAAAGTTAAAACTAACGATAGGGTCTGTGGGGTAAGACGGAGCAAGTTTACGAGGTCGAGGGGGGAATTAGGTTGTTTCAAAGGTCGTGGAGGTAATTGACAAAGATTATAAGGTCTGCGTGGTAAAAATCCCTAAATAAAAGGCTATGGCTGTCATTCTATTTATACTATTTTGGATGTCCATGGATCACAATCTGTGTGCACACAAATCCAATGGATGAGATTGATTTATTCTTTCTATCAATGGCCATGATCTTATTGTGTTTTAATTACCAACACCAAGTAATTAATTTAAAAGGAATTGAATATATTGAATTATATTCAATAAATTTAAAATCAACTAAATCATTTCATATGGAATATTACAGAAAGGAGTATAGTCTCCTTCCATACATAGAGTAGAGTGGACGGCTACCATTGAGATATTTTCTTGGTAGTTGTCCATAACATGTATGGTATGGTGGCTATCTCTTTCCAATTTGGTGAGATCTTATGTTTTACCAAATATTCCACATGTGCAAAACAACTATTATTGCAAAATTATTCACCAAAATAATTTCAAATTATTTTGTGATAATTTCTATCATACCATTGAGAAATTGTGAATCATATTCACACATCCAAACTAAAATATAAATTGTATTTACAATTAATTGTCCAATGTGAATCCAATTTGTAGAGAGAATTTTGTAGTCGGTGTATCGTTTGTGCTTTTTTATTTTCTATGTTCCATCTTATGTAATTTACCCATGGGTTTTCTCTATATAAGAGAGCCTAGGGTTCCCTGGAATAAACAACAACTATTTTTCTTCCAACATGGTATCAGAGCCAAAACCCTAGGCTCCTTTTCCAACACCCGCCGCCGCCCCTCCTCTCTCTCTTCTCGGCGTCGCCCGCCCTTCCTCGGCACCGCCCCGCCTCCCGCACCGGATCCTCGGCCCGGATCCCCGCCATCTTGCCGCCCCTCCTCCTGCAGCACCGCCCCGCCCTGCCGGCCCCTCCCTAGCCGACGACAGCCCCCTCCTCCAGTCTCTGCCGTAGCCGCCACCTCCGTTGTATCCATGGATTTGGGTGCGTAACGTCTACATACGCACTCAAAACCTATGAAGTTTGTGTATACACTTGTTCTTTTGTTTACAAGCCCTAGATCTTCATCTCCGGCGATATATCAGAAACCAAGGTCGATAAGCCCTCTATTGGCGCGTTCAAAGGTCTCGCGCCAATAGTCAAGATGGATGGGACGAAGTATGAGCTCTGGGCGATGCAGTTCACGAGTCTCATGAAGTCGAACGGTTAGAAGCATATTCTTATCGAGGAAGAGCCGGCAGAGAAAACTGGGATCTATGCCTTCTGGGAGGCTGATGATTCATATGCCAAGGTCTGGTTGTCAGGCACGTTGTCGATGGAGATTGCCAATGATGTCCTCCATCAGCCCACCGCTAAAGCGATGTGAGACATACTAGCAACGACATATTCACAGGTGCAGAATGAGACCAAGATATTACAACTTCAGCACGACATATTCACCATGAAGCAGAATGGGCGACCACTTCATTCCTTGTATACATCCCTAAGGGGGATGTTTGAGAAACTCTACAGCACTATTCCTCTCACGGCCACACCCGAGCAGCAGAAGAGGATGTTTGAGAAACTCTACAGCACTATTCCTCTCACGGACACACCCGAGCAGCATAAGACATTTCGGAATGTTACCATGGTATGTGTCTTGCTTGCGGCTCTTGATCCCGAATATGATGCGGCCATATCACATATCCTTGCAGATGCTACCATTCCTCCTATAGAGGAGGTCTACCGGAGGCTTAACCGCATCTCTGTCTCATCCAATGCGTCTACACCACCCCCCTCGGCGATTGCTGCTTCCAGTGGGAGAGGTGGTTCGTCTTCTTCATTTCGTGGTCGTGGAACTCGAGGTCGAGGTGGTCAGTTTCGTCCGCCCTGCAATTTTTGTCATCGTACAGGTTACTCTGAGGATACATGCTATTCTAAGCATGGATTTCCAGCATCGACGCGAGTAGCAGAACATGTTGCATCCCCATCAGTATCTCTACGGATCAGAGGTTTGAGGAGCTTGTTGCTCGATTACACGATATTATGCCTCTTGTTTCTACAGATTCTCCTGGAGGTCCTTCGGATATTGCTGCATCAGCTTCTGCTAGCACTTCTGCCACGACTAGCACGTCAGGTAGTGCATGTGCTTTTACCACATGTTATAGTTCAGATATCTCAGATTGGATCATGGACTCTGGTACCACGCACCATCTCTGTCGCAATAGAGACAGCTTATGTCATATAGGGAGATTTCACCAGGGAGGTCGGTGGTAATTTCTAATGGGACTCATTCACCCATTGTTGGACCGGGGGAGGTTATGTTATCTTCTTCCATGCATCTGAAGAATGTCTTACATGCCCCTGCTTTCTCGATGAATTTACTCTCTATTAGTCAGATTACAAAAGATTTGCATTGTCGCTATATTTGTCCCATCTTCTCTTATATTTCGGGACATTCTAACGGGCAGGGTGATTGGTTGTGGTTCTGAGCAAGATGGTCTTTATCGTCTGAACCGGAGTTCATATGCTGGAGTCTCTTCTCATGTAGCTGGATCTGTCTCTCCCTATACATGGCATCTACGCTTTGGTCACTTTCCCCTTCAGAAGACGATCTTTTGCTTCAGATATCTCCAAGTTCTTCCTTCCGGTGTGAAGATTGTCAGTTAGGGAAGCACCACAGAGCTAGCTTTCCTAGTCGTCAGAGTCGGAGCAGTAGCTCCCCTTTTGAATTACTTCATGTTGATATTTGGGGTCCCAATCGTGTCCCTGATCACCAGGGGCACAAGTTTTATCTTGTGGTGGTCGATGATTTCTCTCGTGAATAGATCTGAAGTTGGTGATGTTATCAAAAATCTTATCAATGAAGTGGAAAATGTTTTTTCATCCCATGTGAAATATGTTCATACTGATAACGCTTTGGAATTTTGCACTCGCTCTCTCTCCCAATACTTTTTGTCAAGAGGCATTATTCATCAAACAACATGTGCCTACACCTCTCAACAGAATGGAGTCGCTGAGAGAAAACATCGTCAGCTTCTTGACATTACTTGAACTCTACTTATCCAAAGTTGTGCTTCTATTTCTTTTTGGGGAGATGTTGTTCTTACATTCTGCTACCTGGTCAATCGTATGCCGTCCACGGATCTTGGTGAGAAAAGTCCTCTTTCTGTTGTTATTCCAGATAAGGAATTGTTCTCACTCACCCCTCGTGTTTTTGGTGTTGTTGCCTTTGTTCATCAGTTATCTCCAGGTTTTGACAAGCTCTTGTTTAGAGCTGTCAAAAGTGTCTTTGTGGGTTACTCTCGGACTCAGAAGGGATATCGTTGCCATGATCTTGTTAACAGTAAATACTTTGTCAGTGCCGATGTTACATTCTTTGAGTCTGTTATGTACTTTTCTCCTTCATGTGACAGATTGGCCTCAAACACATCTAATGATGAGGTCTATGTTCCTCCTCCTCCTACTGTGAGTCCACCATTGTCCATTCCATTTCTTGAGGTCACGTCAACACCACCACTACCATTACCTCCACCACCGCCACCACCACCACTACCACTACCTCCACCACCGCCACCACCACCACCAAAACCACTTTTCTCGCCATTACCAAAATTTTATACTCGTCGATCGGGTCCTGCTCATGCTACACGTCAATCATCCAGTACGCCCTAGGTATGTCCATATGTTAATACTAATGATGGGTCGGATAGTATGCCTGTGTAGGGTTCATCATTGCAGGATGAAAATGAACCGACGAGTTATGTGGTTGATGATCTGGATGTCCCTATTGCTCTGAGAAAGCAAAAACGCACTTGTGCTTCGTATCCTCTTGCCTCCCAGGTCTCCTTTCATCGCCTCACAGGGGACTTTCAGAGTTGCAATGGCTTTGTCTTCTGTGGAGATCCCACAGAATTATCAGGATGCATTGAATGTTGATTGCTGGCGTACTGCAATGGATGAGGAGATGGAGCTTGGTTCACGCTCCTTCAGGAGCATCTGTTGTTAGCTGCAAAGGGGTTTTCACTGTCAAGTATCATGCAGATGGTAGCCTTGATCGTTACAAGGCAAGGCTAGTGGCGCGAGGTTTTAGTCAAACATATGGCGTGGACTATATGGATACCTTCTTTCCAGTTGCATGTATTTCCACTCTTCGTATTCTTCTGTCAGTAGCCATGATATGTGATTGTCCCTTGTTCCAACTTGATGTTAAGAATGCATTTTTGTATGGCGATCTGCAGGAAGAAGTCTACATGCAGCAACTTCCGGGGTTTGCTGCTGAGGGGGAGAATCATATGGTGTGCAGACTTCATAAGGCAATATATGGCCTCAAAAAGAGCCCAAGGACATGGTTTCAGAAGCTTTCTCATCTAATTGTACAACAAGGATTCAAGAGATCCAATGCAAATCACTCGTTCTTCGTTCAGAAGACTACTCGAGGTACAGTTGTCATCATGGTGTATGTTGATGATATTTTGGTTACAGAAGATGATGCTCAAGGGATAGAGATGACAAAAGCTTTTATGGGCCGTCAATTTGTTACAAAGGACCTTGGTACACTACGATGCTTTCTGGGGTTGGAGTTTGCCAGGAATGCACAGGGTCTTGTGATGACCCAAAGGGACAAATATGCTTATCGAGACGGGCATGATTGGATGTAGACCTTCTACTACTCCTATGGACCCCAACATGAAATTATATGATAATGATACAAAAGAAGTTGACAAGAGAAGGTATAGAGAAATGGTGGGTAAGCTCCTTTACATTACTATAACTCGACCTGATATTGCCTTTGCAGTTAGTCGGGTAAGTCAGTTTATGGAACAACTGAGACAGGTACATATGGATGCCATATATATGATACTCAGGTATCTAAAGTCGTCTCCAGGCACAGGGCTGTTGTTTAGAAAGGAAACCTGTCTATCTGTTTCGGCATGTGCGGATGCTGATTATGCAAGATGCCCTAAGGATCGGAAGTCTACCTCAGGCTTTGCAGTGTTTGTGGGTAGCTCTCTAGTTTCTTGGAAAAGCAAGAAACAAACAGTTGTGGCTAGATCCAGTGCTGAATCTGAATATAGGGCCATGGCACAAGCAAGTACGGAGATGATGTGGGTTTGAGCTGTACTAGAAGACTTGCATATAGATGTACCTCTACCTATACAGCTACAATGTGATAATCAAGCCGCATTGTTCATTGCCAATAATCATGCCTTTCATGAAAGAACCAAACATATTGAAGTAGACTGTCACTACACCAGAGACATGATCCAGAAGAGCCTGATTTCTTCTTCACATGTTGGTTCTGGAGAGCAGACTGCCGACATCTTCACCAAGCCATTGCTCAGAGGACCATTCCAGAAGTGTACTTCCAAGCTGAGCATGATTGATATCTATGCTCCATCTTGAGGGGGAATGTAGAGAGAATTATGTAGTCGATGTACCGTTTATGCTTTTTTATTTTCTATGTTACATCTTATGTAATTTACCCATGGGTTTTCTCTATATAAGAGAGCCCAGGGTTCACTGGAATAAACAACAACTCTTTTTCTTCCAACACAATTCATATCCACTATTAATTCGTATATACAAATTAAAATTATCTCTCTCTGACACATTATAAATCACATTTATAATATACATGAGTAATATGGATAGTGCTATCCATATTATTCACATTCTTGATAATTAAATCACATTTAATCGTATTAGATGTCCATTCTCATGAGCCAAAATAATATGAATTAAATTCACATTATTCGTAAGAATGAAATCACGTTTAATTATCGATTTTGTGCAATGCTCAGATACAATATCAATAATCAAATTATTCTTGAACTCTTTCAAGAATAATGCGCTTTCTTCGTGGATACTTGGAGATAAGGATGGGGCGATTGTACGTTCCACGTATGGTGACTTGGATGTTGAGATTACATCCCAAATCTAGATCTCAGGGATTTCCCACAGATGTTTGATTAAATCAAAGTCGTAAATCTAATCTTCTCATTGTATCTGAATCATATTCAGATCACTGTCCAACATTTGGACCAAGATTAGATTACTTCTCTAGTGAGAGGAGTCACTAAAATTCAGACCTATTTCATTACTCCCTTTGGAATGGAAGCATCATGGTTATACAATCGTTTATTGATCACATCATCCTCAGGTATTCCTTATACCTGTGCATCCTGCATACTGGAAGACGTAGAATAAATCCGAAGTTTTATATCTATTTAGACTGTCTTCTTCAAGCTTTTATTTATCATTAAGTTTCTCATTTGATCATTGAAATTTGGTATCGATTATATACTTTTCAAAAGCATATATCATACCCAGGTATTGATTATATACTTTCCAAAAGCATATATCAAAGTTACAAATTCTGTCAAGCTTCCGAAGCAAGATGACCATGCACAGAATTTGATTTAAATATCTCATGAGTGAGCTCATGTCTTTCGGTTCAGTAAATGAACCTGTATGATCCCTTTGAGAGATTGTATTACTCATATACCCTTGTATGTATACCTGCGCGTCGGTGTATAGACCTTGATTAGGCCATCAACCTATCGGTCTGCCAAAAGTATATACGTAAACGTATAGTAACACATCTGTCTCCGGTTAGAGGATGCATGCCTATCGTGACAACATACGACATAGGACTTTGGTTATCTCGATCTCGTCAAGTCTACTCTTTGACTTAACTTATCTAACACCCCCGAATATCTATTCCTATGTAGAGGATCTGCATCAAGAGGTCAGGTAGATATTAGCCCATTAGAAAAAGGATTTTCATCTCATACCAAGGCCGGAGATTATCTCTTAATAATCATTTGACAATGGTTGATGAGTCTTCAATCTAACTCTTTAGATATTCATCCAAGCATCAACCTCTATGATTCAACAATTGAATCAACAACTGTATGATAATCAAGATGACCATGGTACGTAACCCTAATTATACGAAGGGACCTATTATGCAAATTAGTTATACTTCATTTCAGATGAGAGAATGATATTTACAATTATATTTATTGCACAATGGTTCACCGTGGGCTCATATGTTCAACATGAGGATGTCATCGTGGCCCATGCTCACTCTGCCACCGTCCAGGTCATTCGAAAGAGACATGCTATCTGAAGCATGGGTATCCTACGTCTGCTCGTGTAGCTGAGCAGACAAAGTCGTCTCCAGCTCCATCTCATGATGAGCCATTTGATGATATTGTTTCTAAATTGAGGGAGATAATGACTACTCCAACCACTTCCGCTGCAAGATCTTCAGATGTAGCAACTGCTGCCAAAGCTTCTACGAGTTCGTCAGATATTGCTTATGTCCTTACCAGTTGTAGCAGTTCAGATTTGACTTACTAGATCATGGACTCTGGAGCATCGCGTCATATGTGTGACTATCGAGCTCAGTTTAGTTCTTACTGGTCTATCCCTCTTGGTAGATCAGTGGTGATTGCTAATGGGGTTCATCTACCCATTGTTGATCAAGGGAAGATTGACCTAGTTCCCTCCATGCATCTGCAGAATATTTTGCATGCTCCTGCATTTTAGATGAATCTTTTGTCCATTAGCCATATTACAAAAGATTTACATTGTCGTGCCATATTTGATCCATCTTCTCTTGTGCTTCAGGACATACTTATGAGCAAGGTGATTGGATGCGGTCGTGAGTAGAGAGGGCTTTACAGAACTTGTGCAGTCTCCGTATATTGGTGTTGCTACCATCCTTCTTGATCTGTTTCTCCTTACATGTGGCATCTTCGGTTTGGACACTTTCTGTTGCAGAAGTTGTGTCATGTTCTGCCTCAGATCTCTACTTGCACCACCTTGGAGTGTGAAGCATGTTAGCTTGGGAAGCACCATCGTTCTTCTTTTCTGAGTCGTCAGAGTCATCACAGTAGTTAGTCATTTGAGTTGCTTCATTTTGATATCTGGGGTCCTAGCCGTGTTCCTGATCATCAGGGACATAGGTTATATATGGTTGTTGTGGATGATTTCTTTAGACTATATTCGGTCTTCTTGTTAAAGAATTAGCCTGAAGTTGGCCTTGTCATTCGATCGTTTCTTATTGAAATCAAGAATATTTTTTCTGCTAATGTGAAGTTCATTCGCACTAACAATCATTGTTTTAAAAAGCGCCGCCTCGAGGCGCAAAGGCGTACGCCTCGAGGCGAGGCGCAACAATTTCGCCCTGAGGCGCACGCCTCAGGTTCTCTGGGTGGGGCGTGCGCCTTGACTTGGCGTGAGGCGCTCGAGGCGCGAGGCGCTCGAGGCGAGGCGGAGGCGTAAGCCTCGAGCCATGAGGCTTTTTTTTTACATTTTTGGTTATGTGCTTTGCACTTGACCTTATTTTTTTGTTAGCATTATATTTTTTATGTTTGTATTTTTGTTTACATGTTAACCCTTGCATATTTCTATATATAGCTCCATGCAAAGAGAAGAGATCGCTTGAAACAAGCGAAGTTTAATGATCTTGTATACTTCATGTTCAATTTATCATACATCTACACATACTAGTTCTATTACACACGGATTTGAGTTTGAATTGTAATAAATGTTTTATATTAGTTGCAAGTTTGCAAACTTGATGTTGTTATTTGGTTGTATAAGTTGTGAATCTTAGAATAGTTATCGCATATATGAAGAAGCAAGGATGCAAATAAACACGTGAATTAAAATAATTATTACATTTGATTGTGAATAGCAAAATAAAAATAACATCTTTAGTAAAAAAAAATCGCCGGGGGCGCTGCCCCCACACCCCCGCAGGGGGGAGCGCACCTGCACCCCCCTAGACCCCCCCACAGG
Source organism: Ottelia alismoides (assembly GCA_037367405.1). Lineage (NCBI taxonomy): Eukaryota > Viridiplantae > Streptophyta > Magnoliopsida > Alismatales > Hydrocharitaceae > Ottelia > Ottelia alismoides. The sequence continues at coordinate 670,418 of JAZKJV010000064.1, forward strand.
CTCGCTGACCGGGCAGCGAGACCCCCGTCTTGTTGGGTTATGATATGGCAGGAGGGGATGCATATGACGGTTCTCTAACAATATGCAGCATGACAAATGGTTGGGATTCAAGGTGTGTTAGTATTTTTTACTTCAAACACTAAAAATTATGGTTCCTATTATACTTTAGTATTAAGTATAGACTTTAATTCAATACTCATATAGAATTATTGAAGTTGGAGTTGGAACTTGATATTTCATATATTAGTGCCTTTTTTTGAATTACAATGCCTTCATTGCTTATGTATTGCATCTCTTATTAGTGTTAAACTGTTCTTGAATATATTTTTGGGAACATTTAATATTATCATATTTTTTTCAATGTATTTTCCTTTAATTTTATTTTTTTTCCAAAAAATTGAGGCTTACGCCTCGACCGCCTCGAGGCTTACGCCTCGCCTCGATTTCAGGGAAAACGCCTCGAACCGCCTCGCGCTTTTTTAAACCTTGCTAACAATGCCTAAAATTTTTCACTTTACAATTATCTGAATTTCTGAGATCTCTTGGTATTGTGCATCGGACTTGTTGTGCTTATACTTTGCAAAGAACGATGTTGTTGAACGTAAACATTGTCATCTTCTTGATGTCACAAGGACTCGTTTGATTTATAGTCGGGCTCCTCATTCTTTCCATGGTGATGTAGTTCTGACTGCTTTATACCTTGTGAATCGCATGCCTTCCACGGTCCTTGGAGAAAAGGTTCCTTTCTTGATTGTGTTTCCCGAGGAAGACCTACTCTCCCTTAGTCCTTGAGTATTTGGTTCTGTGGCCTTTGCTCACAATCTTACTCATGGTTGTGACAAGCTCTCTCCACGAGCTATTAAATGTGTGTTTGCTGGCTATTCTTGTACCTAAAAAGGGCATTAGATGTTTTGATCATGTAGGACAAAAATATTATGTGAGTGCTGATGTCACATTTTTTGAATCTTTATGTATTTTCCCCTACATGTGACATGTTGTCTAACTCTGACTCTGGAGAATATATTTTTGTTCGACCACCTCTGTTATCCCCATCACCACCACCTCCAATTGAGTCACATTCCTTTCCATCACCACCTCCTCAACCACCTCTACCCTCGTCCACCTTGGCATAGTTTTTGCCATGATTCTATGTTCGCAGGTCCTTTACTCGTCCCTCTTCTTATGTGTCTCCCCCGCCATCCAGCATGCCTCAGGTATGTAATAAGTGCGTTGTGTAAATAATGGCACTGGTGATATGCTTGTACCTCAGGATACTAGACAGAAGGAGGTGATATCAGAGGACATGGAGGACAATGATCTTGATGTACCTATTGCCTTGAGGAAGTCACGTCGTAAATGTGCCACTTATCTGCTTGCTGCTCATATTTCCTTGGATCGTCTGTCAGAGGAGTACAGAAGGTTTGTCATGGGACTCTCCGCTGTTGTTATACCACGCAAATACCAGGAGACCGTACAGGATAGTAGCTACGTCTCCTCATGGAGGAGGAAATGACTGCGTTTCAGTCTCATGGTACCTGGAGTGTTGTTTCCCCTTCTCCAGGTGCCTCTGTTGTAGGGTGCAAATGGATTTTACAATGAAGCATTGAGCATATGGCAGTGTGGGCAATGCTTGTCGCACAAGGGTTCACCCAGACTTATGGGGTGGACTATTAGGACACTTATTCATCGATGACTATACATTCGACGTTGCGCATTCTTCTATCAGTTGATGTATCTCAAGATTGGCCTCTTTACCAACTTGATGTGAAGAATGCGTTTCTATATGGAGATCTACAGGAGGAGATATATATGCAACAACCATCAGAATTTGCTGCTGAGGGGGAGTCTCAGAAGGGTTGCAGGCTCCATAAGGCGATTTACGGCCTGAAGCAGAGTTCGAGAGCTTCGTACCATAAGCTGACAAAATTGATTGAGAACCAGCAACTTCTATGTGACAATCAAGCAACACTCTTTATTGCAAATAATCTTGCTTTCTATGAAAGGACCAAACATATAGAGGTGGATTGCCACTATACAGAGACATGATCCAGAAGGGTCTCATATCCACCTCCCATGTTTCTACTGGAGATTAGACTGCTGACATATTCACCAAAGCCCTTACTAGAGTCCCATTCCAGAAATGTTGTTCCAAGTTGAGCATGATAGACATATATGCTTCAGCTTGAGGGGGAGTATTGAGTATTTGTATCTATTCACATTTATTTCTTATTTCTTTTTCTTTGTGTACCTCTCATGTAATTAATACAGGGCTTTTCTCCTATATATGAGAGCCCCAAGGTCTCTTGAATATCAAGTAATTTTATTTTCCCAACAAAGATGAAAAACGTGTTGCAGAATGGAAGCAAAGAGACATTCTTGGCTCAAAGAAGGTGACACAAACACAACCTATTTCCAGAGTTGCTAGCGAGAGGCGTCATCATAATTTGATTTGCTCTGTGGTGGTGATTGGGAGGGTGGAGGGTGACCATGAAATGGAGTGGGCAATAGTTGACCATTTCCATGATTTCTCGAGAAGAAAAGTGGGTAGGCCATGGAGATGGTATGGCCTAGGGGCTTCTCAACTATTTGAACAACATTGATTCACCTGGTGCAAAACACATTACATCGGAGGAGGTGAAAAATGTAGTTTGGAATCTGAATGTCGATTGCACACATGGTCATGATAGGTTCCTTATCTTCCTCCTTCGAGAATTTCGGGTGATGGTAGGAAGAGGAGTTGTGAATGTTGTGAAGGTGTTTGCTAGGGACAACGCTGGTTTTGAGAGAGTTAACAAGGCTCTTTTTTTACCTAAGGATGTATCTGAGAGTGGAAAATTTTCGGTTGATTGTCCTCTCCAATGCTATTTATTTGATAGTAGGAAATGTCTTGCCAATTAGGTTAAATATGGTTTTGAACATGAAACTCGAAAGGCTTTCTGCATAGAATGAGAATATATAATGCTTTCTTTATACAAATGCTTGCCCAAGTTCTTGCTTCGCTATATTCCTGATGTTTGGTCTCGTCTTCTTTCCCTCGGGATGACCTGGACCCTGGAAGTCCATACATATATACAAATGAATGCTTTTATAAGGAAGCTCAATAAGGTCTAACATGCTTTCCACAAATTGAAGTTGACCATAAAAGGATCGAATGGTATCTGAAGAACTAGGGAATACTAAAAATGATAAGAGATGTGCATAAACCGTATTTTGGAATTTGGAATAAAAAGAAGAATAATGCTTCCTAGCACGGGACACATAGGAAGAACCACTTAGATTGAAATGGAATATACAACATGAAACTCATATTTCTTTGCTTTCTAGTTATCATGCTTTCGTCGTCAACTGATGTCGTCCAAATGCTGCAGACCCTGAAATATCTCTGTTTCTGGAACTTATCAGTCCATATAGATCCTTTTCTGGCTGATAGGAGAAGCGAATCACAAGCACTGATGGTCAAGGAAGGAGTGATGCGAGAGACTCAAACAACCTTCGTCAATCATAATGGCGGGCCTTCTATGAAAAGAAAGGATACGGTCAAAGAAATAAACTGATGTCCATTTGTGGCGTTCAATGAATTGAAATGGCGATTCTGGTACTGATGTCCATTTGTGCTGTGCATGGGAGATTCTTGTTTTTTTTGTTTCTTTCCCGTGTGTTCAGGATGTATTTAGCATCAAAAAACTCTATGCATTCTTTGGGGTGTATCGGGCTGATGTGCCGATTGATTGGGCTTTAATTAACAATGTGCTGCGAACAAAAGTGAAGGGTCTACTGGGTACTAAGATAGAAGTCGTTATCTTTCACAGCTATTTTTAAAGGTTTTTATCACTTGTGCCCTTTTTAACTTCTACAATATCAGTTATGTCCCTCCTTTTTTCTAATATTAGTTGTGCCCTTAACTTCTTACAAAATTCATACTTCCTACAAAATTCATACTTCCGTCCTTTTGTAATATAAGTTATACCTCTACTTTACCATAACGGAAGGGTAGAACTGTGAATTATGTATGAATTCAGGGGCACCATTGATATTACAAAAAAAGAGGGATAAATTGATATTGCAGAAGTGAATGGCACACGTGATAAAGAAACCTATATTTAAACATGATCTTTTTCAACATATAAGAAAAGCCCTCAGCCAGGATGGCTATTGTTCTTACTTAACAGGCAGTCTTCATTCATGTATTATATAGATTATTGTAAATAATAATTATGATTTTATTAGCAAGGAATTTTGCGCCTTCCTTTTTTGGAATATCAAGTGTACCCTTATCTTATAAAATTCACAGTTTTGCCTTTTTGTAATATAGTTCTACCGCCACTTTACCTTTACAAAAGGATGAAATTGTAAATTTTGTTAGAAGTTAGGTGTACAGTTGATATTACAAAAAAGTGAGTTATAAATGTTAAGAAGGGCACACATGAAAAAACTATAATAATAAAATGTTCTTGTGAACTTCGCATTGAAAGGACCTTGGTAGACATCCATTTTTCAAACATTTTTTTTGTGTTAAATTTTCTATTCCCCCGTGATCGTATCGTCCCCTTCTTTCCCTTCTCATTTAAGCATGCATCATCCTATGGCAAGATGGAACGTGAATTGGGGTCACGGCGATAGATTGTGTTGAATTTACCACATGGAGGACCTAAGATGAAGAAACAACAAAAAAATGAAAAAATGTTATAGTTTGAGCATTGATTCGTAAATACTTTTATTTCATTTCGATGATTTGATCGTTACATGTAATGGTTTGACTCAGTTGCTTGGAAGGCAGGGCTTCAGATTCGGTTAAGATTCATTCGATAGAAATTCAAAAGAAGTTCTATTCAAAATAAAATGAATTGAATTTAAATCGATCAGTGGTTTCGATTCTCAAATGAATTGAATTTGAACTAACATTAATTCGTTCGATAATAAATGGATTTGATATTTATATACATAAGCATACGCATCCATATATTTATGTTTTTATTTGTTTATATATTATCCAAACATACATACGTGTGTGTATAGGATATCTTTCAAATGAGATATGGTCCTTCCATTCTCAAGAAAAGCCAACGATCCCATGCATCCATATTTAATCCGTCGGTTGTTATTAAAGGCATGTTATATTTATTATTTAATTAATCAAAAATCTATTTTATCATTATTCATTATCTAAATTTAGTATGCCGCAACCTAATTTATCTCCCCATTAATCTCTTTCCTAATCTTTCCTTTCAATTTTAAAATCTCGCACAAAAACTGGGAGGACGAGGAGGATGTCGAGCTCATCTTCGTCGTGGGAGGAAGAGGAGGATGTCATGCTCGTTTTTGTCGTGGGAGGAAGAGGATGATGTCGGGCTTCACTCATCTCTCTGCCATCGCTCATCTTTGTCGTGCACATATTGCAGATCTTGTCTTGTCACCTTCATCTCCGTCTTCACTGTCGATTATGAAGATGATGATCGAATGCTCCTTGAAGCAATTTTTAGCATCATGCATGGCCTCATCGACAAGGCAGAAGTCAATGACACGTGCAATTGTCAGGGAATGATGATGCAGCTCTCCGAGAAGACCTTCACGTAAGCGACAATGACGACACGAAGATCGGATGGCGATACATGTACAAGGTACTGCAACCTATCCTGGATGAAGAACGATTCACAGTTTGATACCATATTAATGTGCACAATACAATATTAATGTGTATTATATAATTTTGATATGTATTATACATATTTGTTATGTATTTTTTCAAATCAATTGGTTGCGTATGAAAATTATATTTTTTTTATAAATCTTGTATATATTGATGTGCATTACACATTTTTGGATGTGCATTATACATTTTAGATGTGTTTGTACATATTTGATTTGTATATTCGTATCAACTAAGTGTGAATGACAACCATATTTTTACAAAGATTTATACGAAATTTATTATACAAAGAACCAAACAACGTTACAAAGCATTACACATCAATTGCTAATATGAATTGTATTCTACAAAGAACCATGCAAAATTTACAAATAACTGACGACTTTTTGAATGTACAACATATTCTACAAAAAACCAGTGTTTTTAAAATCAGACCGTACTGGACTTGGACCGGTCCGGTTAATCGGTGTATGCCGGTTCGATTCGATTATCCAAATTTTAAGTAGCCCATTCAGTTCAACCTATTTTTTTGACCCCGGTTTAACCAGGTTCAACCGAAGTTGAATCGCATTCAATTTTTAAATTATTTAAAATTTTTGTTGGTAGTGGGAGTTGAACCCATAACCTTCGATTACCTATTTCACACTTCTAACCAACTACACTAACACAACTTTTTACATGTATTGGATTTTAAATATAATTAACTATTATCATGTTATAGAGCATCTAGTCCAAATAATATATATACATGTGATATGTATGATATTTGATGGTGTATAAGAAAAATACTTTATATATAGTGTGAAATATATACATTATCTCTGTATTATATATATATTTTTCAAGTATATTAAGTGTATATTATATATATATTATTTTATTTCGGTTTGATTAGTCGGTTCAACTACTTTTTTTCACCGGTCCGATTTAATCCGATTTTAAATAATGGTGACGTCATTATCTGGTTGAACCGGTTTGATTACATGGTTCGACCCGATCTAACCATTTCAGCAAGGTTTCCGGTTCAGTGTCCGATTTGGTTTCAAAAACCTTGCAAAAAATATATAATCGTTACAAAAGGAACCCTGAATTCTACAAAAATATTGTGAGGATACAGACATATGCCACACGTAATGTCGTTCAACACAAAACTGGACATTATTTAAATACGCTATTACAAAAAATACCAAAAATAAAACTAGCTAGATTTAGTTTTTTGAAATATTAATTGACATGCATAATTAGTGCAAAAGATGATGACCAAAATGTCCTTTGGGCAAATAAATTGATGTTGCCGTTAGATTTGAATCTAACAGCTACGATCGTTGGCCTTCCTTAAGGACGAAAGGAACAAGTTCTGTTAAAAAGCCCCCCTTTATATATATATATATATATAAAAATAAATTATCCAATGAGCCCTATGTCCATTTGAGACGAGACGATTCCACTCATTTTTTACCATTATTTACTATCATCTTGAGCTTAATAGTTATTTGTTTACAATTGTTGTATCATATTCTTACTACTAGCAACTATTTTCAGAAAAAACCCTTAAATTCATATAAAATGATTGTCTTATTATTCGTATTACTAGTTTCGTTTTTATTCTTACTAATGACAATTTCTTGTGAATCTATGGTTTTCTTTATATGAAAATAGTTACTAATAGTAAGAATATGGTATAACAACTGTAAATAAATAAGCATTGAATTCAAAATGATAGAAAAAATTGGTAAAATATGAGTGGGCTTATCTCATCTCAAATGGGCAAATGACCCATTGGAGAAGCCCCCATATATATGTATATATATACATACACACATATATATACACACATATATATATATATATGCATATACATACATACATACATACATATGGGGTTGGGGAGCTGATTACCACCCTGCAACCTATGTTAATTTGAGCAAATTAATGTCCCAATTAATTTGTTAATCGTTCGTTGCAGTCGGATACGAGAGGGCTAATCAAAAACCACTTTAATCAGATTTGAGTCAATTTCAAGCGGTGATTTTTTTTACTTGGTGGAAGTCCAAGGTCGAACTCAGGGAGGCATCTATCTCCTTAGGTAGATTTTTGCAAAGATCAAGTGTTAGATTTTCGAGGAGTATATTTTTTTAATCTTTTTCTATTTTCTATGCAGACACATGCAACCCGCAGGCCAATATAACATTTAATTCAATTAAGATATCAAATGAAGTCCAAAAATTCTAAAAATTGGCCAGATGATTAATTATGATGAAAATGATGTACCCTATTTTTTTTGGAATTTTTGGACACTAAATGAATTTACTGTGAATTAAATATGCAGACAGGGTGATTTTCACTATTTAATTTTTAATAAATAACAAATCACAATTTCTTCAAGAGATAAAATTATCCTAGATAGCTCTAGTGATAAGGAATACAAGAAAATTGTCAGATCTTAATTTCAATGGGAAATGAATTTACTAAAATTAAAAAATGAGAAAATCACTCAACAATTTATTTAGCCTCGATATGTGTGCAAATGACATGAAATTTTTTATGGCATGTTAAGAGTATTGTCCTTAAGCTACTTTAAATTTTTGAGGATTTTTGGAATCACAGAGAATTAACTAAAAATTAAAAGGTGTCACTGGGCAAAATATTCCTCAAAGCAACCAATTCATTCATGTAAAATTCCACTGAAATTACAAAGACATGACACGTGGCCTAATAGATAGAGGACAAGTTTCTCAACAAAATGCAATTTTTGGAATTTAAAAATGATGTAAAATGCAACCTAGGGATGCGTGCAAACACAGGGGTGTAAATGCAATATAGGAAAATAAAATTACATAAAGTAAATATGCTGACAGGGACTTAAGTGCAATTACCTATTATGATGGGGACTCGAGTGCAATTTCTCCACAAGGCACGTGCTCCTCACGTGGGGGCTGCTTCGTAGGGACCTTTCTGCAATTATGAAAAGTCTCCAGGGCCTCTGTGCAAAATACCCAGGCCGCACGTGCTCCTCACGTGGGTCGGCCTAGGCTCGGGCGGCTTCGGAGGCTCGGGGCTTGGCTCGGGAGCTCTTGGAGGTCTGGAGTGAGGCTCGGCGTAGCCTCGGGTAGTCCGAACCTAGGGTCAGGGATGAGGCTCGGTCTTCGTCGACGTGGCGTGCTAAAGACCCTTGGATCAAGATGGATCCAAAGGATGTCGGTGCGGATGCGTGGCGAGATCAGAGGCCGTCAGATCTGGATAGATCCAACGACGCCCGTGCGGCTCCAGATGTCGATGACGTGGCGGACTAAGCTCCGTTAGATCTGGAAGGATCCGACGGTTGTCTGCAGCTACGGTCGGATGGCGACGTGGCTGACTCTAAACCGTTCGATTAGGATGATCGAACGGCCGCGGGACCTTCTCCCTCAATGGTCCTCCGCCGCCTGCGGAGGAGATGGCGGGGCTCCGGCGATAAGGCCTTTGCTCCGCCCGTCCTTCCTCGTGCCGATGAAGCTCTCCGACTTGTCGGAGTGATCTCAGAAGATTCGTGGTGTGGCGGCGAAGATGCTGATGATCTCAGGAGCGGAGGAGGGCTGTCCGAAGTCACTGGCGATGAAGGTCGAAGACGACTCCGGTGAAGCTCCGACCAATGAGCAGAGAGGTACCTGCAAGTGCTAAATACAGAGCCAAAGCTCGTGCGTGCGAGTGGAGAGGTGAAGGTGGGGTGGCGAGGCCTAGAGCGGAGGGAAGATGCTCCGACGATGGTGCTCCGGCCAAGTGGCGGAGCTGGAGCTGGTGGCGAGCGAAGTGAAGTGCCTGAGTGCGTGAAGGGTATCGCGAGGATGGGAGCTCCGTCGCGGAGCTCGGCGAAATGGAATGGAGGCGAGGAGATGACCGGAGGCGGCAAATAACAAGCGAGAAAATCGAAGAAGAAATGAAGAAAGAACAAATCGGAGAGGGATGGAGGTATCACCTGGGGATTGGAACTCTTCTGGGAGTTCCAGGTCGTCGCTCGAAGGGCCGGTGGCTCCCTGAGCTCAAGCAGCTACTCGGAGGAGAGGCTGCGACACGGCGGAGGAGCCGCAGATCTCGCCGGAGAAGATGGCCGTCTTCGCTCAAGGATTCGTGTAATTACTGTCACCAATCAGACGCTCCGAGCTCGGGGGATCTCTCAGGGGTGGCGGATAACTGTGAAGGTGGCCGGAGGTGGTCTATTTATAGGGCAATGGCGGCAGCAGGGATGGAGGAGAGGCGAAGTTCGTGGAAGTTGTGGAGCGTCTCTGGTGGAAATCGTGGTGAGTGAGGGAGCTTGCGAGGAGGAGGGAAGAGTGGGCTCCATCGTGGCGGTGTTGGCGGTCGGAGAGGGTGGCTGAGGTGGAGCCGAGAATAGAAAGGGGGTGCATGTTCCGCAAGGTCGAGATCGTGGGAGAGAGAGCGATCGGAGGTAGGAGACGAAGTCTCCACCGTTGGATCTTGTGATCCAACAGTGGTGATCGAAGCGGCTGGAGCGGTTGAGATTAGAAGATCAGGGCGTAATCGAAGGCTGTAGATTTGCCACGTGTCGGACTGAAGCGCACGCGCTAATGGCCGGTCTGGATTAAACGTAAGGGATGATCGAGCGGTCAAGAAAAGAGGCGGAAGCAGCGGCCAAGATGGAAGCTATGAAGCGCGATCGAAGGGCGCTCAACGCGACACGTGTCAATCTCCTGACTAGGGTGCTAACGGGCGGTTAGGAGAGAGATGAAGGCTGATCGTGCGGTTAAGAATAGGGAGTGGATTAAACGGCTCAGATCAAAGGATCGATGGCATGATCGAGCGGACTACACTGCGCCACGTGGAGCGATGGGACTAAGGCGAGAACGAATGGTGCAGATGGGGTTCTTAAGATGATCGGATGGTTGCAAATTGAGGCGTGTGTGGAGGCAGCTAAGCCGTTGGATCTAAGTGGGTAATCCAACGGCTGTGGCTGCGGGCGGATGAGGCAAAGGGCAGCGGGCTACGTGGTGCAACCAGAGGGCGCCACGTGGCTTGCTGTGATTGGTTGGAAAGAGAATTGAGTGTAGAAAGAGAAGGGGACCGAATTTGGAAAAACTCCAAACATGAAAGTTGTAGATATTGATGAGATCTACAAGTTTCTGACCAAAGATGGAAATGAGGTCAAGTATAATACAAAAATACAAAGATACAATTTATACATATATGTAGTATACAAAGTAGCCCAAAAACCCAACTTTCTCATACGAGCTCCAAATTGGATGAAATTAGTCTCATTTTAAAGGTCTTTTAATGTGTAGTATTCTAAGAGTGAGTAGACCTATTTTGGAGTTTGTATGAAGGAGCTATGGGTATTTTATTGTCCAGGGGTCCTAGGGCTTTATTGACTAATTCACAAGGGGGATTTTTGGTTTTCTTCCCTATATTATTAACTGAGGAATACATATTATAAGGAAGAGGTTATTTTAGTAAGTGGATATTTCACAAGGGATTTTGGCTTCTTATTTAAATGCAAATGGACTGCTAAAATGTATGTATTGTGTATGTATGCATGAATGCTATTTATGCATTATAAAGGGAAATATGCCTCTATTTACTCGGGAACAAGGCTCAATTTTTGACTTTTGTAGTGATGAATCACAGATTCATCAACCCCCTATACTTAAACCTTGCTCGTCCCCGAGCAACTAAATGAAATGCAGAAGTGAAATGATTTTGGGTTCCATACCAAGGTCATGAACAAAAGTTAAAAATGGAGCTTGACTCGACCTTTGGATTAATTATGTGTCGGAACCTTATTGGGATCTGAGTTTAAGACCTAACAGACTTCAAGTTCCACAAGTCTTCTATTCAAGACGCCTCAACACACCAGATCTGAACAAGTCTACATACACAAACTCTAATGACCATGAATCTCTCCATGCAGTGTAAGTGATATATGACTCCCCACCTCAGAAGTAACAAAGAAACAACCTCCCCCAACCTGGTAACTCTAATGCCTCGGTCTAGCAACTCTTTCCTCGAGAAACGGGGTATTCCCTTCTAAGTTCAAGTGCAACCGGCTCAAGAAGAGGGGGAAGAAGTATAGACTTTTGGGAGCTCAGCCAGTGTAGCTAAGTCTCCCGCTGCAAGCTTCATGAGATGTAACATGGGGACCATAAGCTTTTGCTTTACTTGACTACATTCACTCCGGTGGGGTTATTAAATTTTCAATCCTAGCCACCACTTCTTTGGAGTTCTTTTTGCAATTTTTTTCCACAAGTGCCTCTGTACAACATATCTACATGGTGCAGCATATATAAGAAATTTCCTCTTGAGCCAGTAGACTATCCCTCCTTTGAAGCTTTATTGCAACCCACGGCTTCTATCTTTAGCCTTCATCACCACTAGACCAAGTTGAGACACGCTTCCTTCACTAGAAGAAGAAGAGAGGTTCCGCCTAGAAGTACTACCCTCATATGCTTCCCCAAGCCAAAGGAAACTGCCTCCTCACCACCTCATCCGTGGAGAGCCATGTGTAAAGTGCTGGTGCAAGTCAAGCCATTGTCTCTAAGAGTCATGCGTGTGTTGTTAAGTGCTCTACTCAGGCTCATCAAGATGACATATGAACATAGACTTGCAGACTCAAAGAATTAAGTCACCTGACCTGAAAAATCTTAACTCCAGTTCCTATAAGGTTCCTCTGAAATTAGGTGGATTAAGGTCAAATCAATTCCATCCTCAATATCTGCTCATAACTTGGTTCAGAACCCACTAGCTTTTCACTTTGCATATGCAAAGTATGCAGATGAGATGTCATGCTATGAAAATGCCAGACTCTTTTTTTTTGGATGCAGAGATGGTATGCAAGGGTAAATAAGAAGCCTTTATTCTTGACATTTTCATTTGGTATAAGTATACAACAATTTGTATTATTTACAACAAGTTTTTAGTTTATAAAAATATACATATACAAGTTTTTTTGGTATACATCCTATTTTACAGCAAATATTACAAGAGTATTATTTACATTTTGTTTTATACATATTATACAAGTATTCAAAATTTTTTTCAATTCTTACCCACCCCATAATTATTGCATAATATATACAAAAACACGCGAAAATACGTGAAAGTACGAGCTATGGGTAAAGTATATATGTAATATATACATGCCCCCCTATACTTAGCATGTGCTATGTCCTCAGAGCACGAAAAGCGACTAAAAAGACATAGCTCGGGCTAAGCGTAGGAGAGCTAAAATTACAAAATGTATAGAAGTCGCACCGCCCCCCTATACTTAGGCTCTGGCAGCCTAAGTGTAGAAGAAGATCAAAAATGGGGCGAACGAGGAGAAGAGGGAAAATAGATGAGTATATACAAGGCAGGCATCGGTCCCCCCTATACTTAGGCTCTGGTCAGTCTAAGTATAGGACAGGAGTGAGTATGAGAACCGATGTGATCTGTAAGATGTACAATGAATGGATGCGGGTCACTCTCCCCCCTATACTTAGGATCTGATTATCCTAAGTATAGTATTAAAATGAAATGAGATGAGTCGGGGCGAGTGATTCGAATCACTGGGGAGGGAGGGAGAAAAAGTATATACAAGAAAGAGTGAGAATATACAAGGATTAAGAAGGTTTGTGACGAACCTTCTTGCGGACGCGAGGAGGTGGATAATATACATATGTGTCGATGTCAGGATCGTCCTCAGATGAATAATAGTGAGGTGTAGGGATCGTCCAACGAGGGTCGACACACGGCTGCTTGCTTAGATAAGGCTTGAGAACAGCCGAACTGAGCTCACTCATATATATTACCTTGTCCGGGCCAGATGAGGACTCCTCAGAAAATTCCTTCTCCGGTGTGTTGACGGAAACTTTCTTAGTCGGTTTTCTAGAACCTGAATCATTGAGAGGGAGATGAGAGAAACGCGCCTGGAGAGGTTCAGGAGAACTCCTCGAGGAATCAATTCTCGACTTCCTCTCACTAAATAGCCGACTAGAAGAGGGAGCAACCATGTTTTTATGTGGAGTCAATTTAATCTTGGTTGCTTCCTTTAAAGGTCCGGGACGTGGTGTGGTGCTGACCATGGGTTCCTCATCAGATGAGTCACCATAAAGATTGTAATATTCCTGAAGGGTCAGCACACGGCTCGGGAAGGTGCTAGTGGTCTCAGTCGGCTTGGCATTATTGGGCTCTTGTATCGGATCATCAAAATGGTCAAGGCAGTCAACAAAGGTCATGTCCAACTTAATGATAGCTTCTGATTGTGAGTCCTCCTTAGAAGCTGTCCTGGTGGCGGTGCAAGCAGTTGATGAAGTGAAGATGTGGGGAGTCTCAGAACCAATGGTCGTCCAGGCAGTCGGTCTCTCAGGTGTAGTAGAGAGGTGGAACTCATCTACCTCTCGATGGTCACGACTGTCAGCGGATATGCGGGTTACCTTAGAGTAAAGTGTATCAAAGAATGGGTGAGATCGGAGTGCTTTCAATGCTGAGAAATCGTTCTCCCAAGTCTCGCAATCTATAGACGCTTTAGCTGAGGCTAAGAACGGCTTCCCGAGAATAATCGGAGACTGGGTAAACTCTTCTTGGTGCTCGATGTCAATGATCGTGAAGTCGACCTGGAGTAGAGCACCTTGGAAAGTAACGATGACTGAAATATTTCCTCTAGACCGTTTGATGGATCGATCAGCCAGCTGAACGATCTCTCTCGACTTTCTGATTGGCCTGAGTTTGAGCTTGTCAAACACAGAGGTCGGGAGGATATTTATAGGTGAGTCATCATCGATTCTCGCATGGGTGAAAATGGTGTCTTTGATTTCACATTCAACCCTAGGCAACCGCTTCACTCTACGGCTTTTGGTCTTTCTCCCCATCACCAAGGATGTGGCCATAGACACTATGTGTCTTTTAGTCCTTGTTCTCTTCTTACCCGTCCTCTTGGGCATCAATTTACTCTTTACAAATCTCTTGAGGTCGGGGAAGTGATCTATGGCCTTTATTAAGGGAAGTTTAAAGATCAATTCATCATCAAGTGCTTCCCTTAGGGTGGAATCCAATTTTTTTAAATCATTTTTATTTTCAATTTTTATGTGAATTTTTGGTTTTTCAATTTTTTTGGTGTTTTTGATGGATGAATGATCAGACTCTTGATTGGAGGGCAAGTGGTTAGTAGAAGAGGGAGATCGAATGGACTCCAGCTGTACCGACGATGTGGGTTCCCTGATGTTTGCTTTGTTTTCAACCTCAAAACTACTCATGTCTTTTCTCACTTTTATACCCAGGCTGGCAGAAATTGATTGTAATATTCCCATGACATCTCTCAACTCATTACCAAATGATTCATTTTTCTTAATAAGTCTAGAGATGTCATCCTCCACAAAATTCTCATGACAAATCATGGGAGAGTTCTGCTCAAGTGGAGGATACTGCTGAGATATTGGGGTCTCATACTCAACATACCTTGACTCTGGCATGTAATGCTGGGTTGAGTATGGACTATCCAAATGGCAAATATCGGTCGGAGCCTCATATGACGAAGTCAATGAAACAGGGACTGATAAGTCTAGGTCATGAGTCCAATCTTGTGAATGTATAGGCTCTCCAAATGAAGGCTGGTTAATGGAGGCTTGATCACTAAAGTCAATCAGGTCTGGGAAATCATGATGTTCAGGCCTCTCCATTCGGCTTGTTCGATCGACCGTGTTATGCCCTAAGTTCAAGTCGGGATGTGTATATATGAGTTGTGGTATGGTCCCTACTTGGGGTGAAGTATGTGGGGGCATATAATTTTGCCAATCATCTGTCTCAGCAGTGCCTTGCTCTTCATTCGAGTCTTTGATTCCTGCAAGCTCTCGGGAGTAAGGACAGTCAGCCCAAGGTGGAAGTGGATCCGTGGTGCTAGAATATGGAGTAGGTGAGAAATGCGAAGAAGTGGAGAAGTCAGTCAAAGTTCTGACTTCATAATCGGATTGAGGTGGAGCTGACCATGGGTAAGGGTCTCCCGTGGGCGGCGGAGGATACATGGAAGAATGAGAAGATGATCGGTATATGATCGATGAGGAATGACCAGAGGTCTCAGGGTATGGGGACCAATATCCCGACATCTTGAAGAGAAGATAATAAATGTAAGTAGAGCGAGGTAGAAAATGCGCAATTACGCAGGGTAACACACACGGACAGACATGAAGACAAACGCAAGAGCAAACCCTGAATTCACACTCAACACGGTGAAGGACCCGAAACCGAGTCCAATTAATCTTGTTAATTTTAAGTGTGATTTTTCAAGCAATATAGCAAGGATTTACGCGGCCTATAGGGAAGTCGGCTCAGAGCCAGATGCGTCTTCCCTGTTTAACCTGTCGCCTAAGATACCGCCGATCCTCCCTTTCTTCGCTCCTATCCGGAGTTGGGGACTCAAAGACGTGCCCCTATCTACCTGTAAGCAGGCGGAGGCTGACAAAGCTAGGCCTTGTCGCAGAGTACCGTTGGTTCGCCCCTATCTACCCGCGAATAGGCGGAGGCTACTTGGTACTTGTCAATGAGCTAAAAGTATCCAACTCGTGATATTTGCTAGGATTAGTTGACCCGTGATATGGAAGGCGGGGATTTGAGCTCTGCCTTAAGGTGTTCACACACACTCAAGTACCCTCACTCAGCCTGAAAACAAGGTCGGGGTTACTCTCCCGCAAACAAGGGTTAATTTTAGTCAATTTTTTTGGTCAAATTCAATTAGCAGTCCTGATTTTAGAGATTAGTTATCACTGATATTAATCCACACAAGCAATCACGTCTACCGTCCAGTCCCAATTCCTTTATCCTAGGTTGGAAAACCGAGAGAGAGAGAGAGAGAGAGAATCGGAAAAAGCCGATGCAATCGAAAAACGATGATGAATGCTTGAGTAAGAAGACTTACAGTGCCTCCAGCTCTCTACAATGCAGGATGCAAGACTGAATTGAAATTTTACACTAAATGAATGCAGACGATGAAAAAGCTGCTCCTAGACAGGCAGTTCTATTAGCGAGTGAAGAACAGGTTGGTTTGACTAGATCTGCGGTCTAAGTGTGTCTTTTAAGTGATGTGTGGTCCTAGAAGATTACGAGCACAAGCAAATCCTAGAGTGGCTCGAGGAGCCGCTAGTGCAAGCCTAGTCTAAAATTCAAACCACACAGCAGACGGGGACACGGTTTCACTATGTTTACAATCGCGAGAACCCGAACGGGAACCACTGGAATGATGCGAAAAATGTGGAAAAATGATTGAAATTTACAAGTTCTCTCAATTCACTCAAAGAATAATGTCGATTCCCCGAAGCGTCTTCGACTCCTCGCATCCCTCGCACAAAAATAATTTCGATGTCAGAGAGAGAACGACTCGAAAACAATGCAAAACTTTAAAGAATGGAGAAATATTCACAAGAAAAACCGGGAGTCAGACTACCCGGGGAAAGAAAATCAAACACTCAAAAGTTCACCAAAAGTTAACCTAAGCCGTGCCTCCCCAGCAACGGCGCCATTTTGATTACCGCCCCGCACCCTATGTTAATTTGAGCAAATTAATGTCCCAATTAATTTGTTAATCGTTCGTTGCAGTCAGATACGAGAGGGCTAATCAAAAACCACTTTAATCAGATTTGAGTCAATTTCAAGTGGTGATTTTTTTACTTGGTGGAAGTCCAAGGTCGAACTCAGGGAGGCATCTATCTCCTTAGGTAGATTTTTGCAAAGATCAAGTGTTAGATTTTCGAGGAGTATATTTTTTTTAATCTTTTTCTATTTTCTATGCAGACACATGCAACCCGCAGGCCAATATAACATTTAATTCAATTAAGATATCAAATGAAGTCCAAAAATTCTAAAAATTGGCCAGATGATTAATTATGATGAAAATGATGTACCCTAATTTTTTTGGAATTTTTGGACACTAAATGAATTTACTGTGAATTAAATATGCAGACAGGGTGATTTTCACTATTTAATTTTTAATAAATAACAAATCACAATTTCTTCAAGAGATAAAATTATCCTAGATAGCTCTAGTGATAAGGAATCCAAGAAAATTGTCAGATCTTAATTTCAATGGGAAATGACTTTACTAAAATTAAAAATGAGAAAATCACTCAACAATTTATTTAAGCCTCGATATGTGTGCAAATGACATGAAATGTTTTATGGCATGTTAAGAGTGATGTCCTTAAGCTACTGTAAATTTTTGAGGATTTTTGGAATCACAGAGAATTAACTAAAAATTAAAAGGTGTCACTGGGCAAAATATTCCTCAAAGCAACCAATTAATTCATGTAAAATTCCACTGAAATTACAAAGACATGACACGTAGCCCAATAGACAGAGGACAAGTTTCTCAACAAAATGCAATTTTTGGAATTTAAAAATGATGTAAAATGCAACCTAGGGATGCATGCAAACACAGGGGTGTAAATGCAATACAGGAAAATAAAATTACATAAAGTAAATATGCTGACAGGGACTTAAGTGCAATTACCTATTATGATGGGGACTCGAGTGCAATTTCTCCACAAGGCACGTGCTCCTCACGTGGGGGCTGCTTCGCAGGGACCTTTCTGCAATTATGAAAAGTCCCCAAGGCCTCTGTGCAAAATACCCAGGCCGCACGTGCTCCTCACGTGGGTCGGCCTAGGCTCGGGCAGCTTCGGAGGCTCGGGGCTTGGCTCGGGAGCTCTTGGAGGTCTGGAGTGAGGCTCGGCGTAGCCTCGGGTAGTCCGAACCTAAGGTCGGGGATGAGGCTCGGTCTTCGTCGACGTGGCGTGCTAAAGACCCTTGGATCAAGATGGATCCAAAGGATGTCGGTGCGGACGCGTGGCGAGATCAGAGGCCGTCAGATCTGGATAGATCCAACGGCGCCCGTGCGGCTCCAGATGTCGATGACGTGGCGGACTAAGCTCCGTTAGATCTGGAAGGATCCGACGGTTGTCTGCAGCTACGGTCGGATAGCGACGTGGCTGACTCTAAACCGTTCGATTAGGATGATCGAACGGCCGCGGGACCTTCTCCCTCAATGGTCCTCCGCCGCCTGCGGAGGAGATGGCGGGGCTCCGGCGATAAGGCCTTTGCTCCGCCCGTCCTTCCTCGTGCCGATGAAGCTCTCCGACTTGTCGGAGCGATCTCAGAAGATTCGTGGTGTGGCGGTGAAGATACTGATGATCTCAGGAGCGGCGGAGGGCTGTCGGAAGTTGCTGGCGATGAAGGTCGAAGACGACTCCGGCGAAGCTCCGACCAATGAGCAGAGAGGTACCTGCAAGTGCTAAATACAGAGCCAAAGCTCGTGCGTGCGAGTGGAGAGGTGAAGGTGGGGTGGCGAGGCCTAGAGCGGAGGGAAGATGCTCCGACGATGGTGCTCCGGCCAAGTGGCGGAGCTGAAGCTGGTGGCAAGCGAAGTGAAGTGCCTGAGTGCGTGAAGGGTATCGCGAGGATGGGAGCTCCGTCGCGGAGCTCGGCGATATGGAATGGAGGCGAGGAGATGATCGGAGGCGGCGAATAACAAGCAAGAAAATCGAAGAAGAAATGAAGAACAAATCGGAGAGGGATGGAGGTATCACCTGGGGATTGGAACTCTTCTGGGAGTTCCAGGTCGTCGCTCGAAGGGTCGGTGGCTCCCTGAGCTCAAGCAGCTGCTCGGAGGAGAGGCTGCGACACGGCGGAGGAGGCAAAGGGCAGCGGGCGACGTGGCGCAACCAGAGGGGCGCCACGTGGCCTGCTGTGATTGGTTGGAAAGAGAATTGAGTGTAGAAAGAGAAGGGGACCGAATTTGGAAAAACTCCAAACATGAAAGTTGTAGATCTTGATGAGATCTACAAGTTTCATGTTGACCAAAGACGGAGATGAGGTCAAGTATAATCAAAAATACAAAGATACGATTTATACATATATGTAGTATACAAAGTTGCCCAAAAACCCAACTTTCTCATACAAGCTCCAAATTGGATGAAATTAGTCTCATTTTAAAGGTCTTTTAATGTGTAGTATTCTAAGAGTGAGTAGACCAATTTTGGAGTTTGTATGAAGGAGCTATGGGTATTTTATTGTCCAGGGGTCCTAGGGCTTTATTGACTAATTCACAAGGGGGATTTTTGGTTTTCTTCCCTATATTATTAACTGAGGAATACATATTATAAGAAAGAGGTTATTTTAGTAAGTGGATATTTCACAAGGGATTTTGGCTTCTTATTTAAATGAAAATGGAATGCTAAATGTATGTATTATGTATGTATGCATGAATGCTATTTATGCATTATAAAGGGAAATATGCCTCTATTTACTCGGGAACAAGGCTCTATTTTTGACTTTTGTAGTGATGAATCACAGATTCATCAGGAGCATACACCTAGGTGCATGTAATGTTACATGCACCGGTGCCTATATCTTCCACGTTTGAATTTTTTTTGGAAAACATCACCATGTATATTCATCCCTATATCCCTCCTATATGTCATTCGAATTTCGTCAAAAACAGAGACTCCTATACCTTCCATCTAGAACAGATTGCTCTAGATGGAATGCATAAGAGTTTCTTCCCTCCATCTAGAATTGGTTGCTCTAGATGGAATGCATAAGAGCCTCTGTTTTTGACGAAATTTGAATGACATATAGGAGGGATATAGGGATGAATATACATGGTGATATTTTCCAAAAAAGTAAAAAAAGTGGAAGATATAGCCAACGGTGCATGTAAAATTACATGCACCTGGGTATATACTCCCTAACCCCCTATATATATATATATAGAGAGAGAGAGAGAGAGGAGTGATCCTATGAGAGCAAAACAATGCGAGAGCATGATAGCAGGGTTTAAAAAACCGGACCGGACCGGCCGGTCGGACCGGTTGGACCGGGAACCGGCCCCGACCCGGTCGGTTTGGCCGGTTTTAGGTAATTATTTTTTTTGAAAAAAGGAAATAAAAAACCGGGTCAGACCGATGGTCGGACCGGGTTGACCCGGGCGGTTGGACCGGGTTGACCCGGATTGAGCCGAATTTGATGGTTTAGTATATTTTTAAAAAATAAAGGTTTAAATAATGAAATAATAAGGTTTTTATCACTTTTACCCTTCTTAAATTCTACAATTTCAGTTACGTCCCTCTCTTTTTTGGAATATAACTTGTGCCACTACTTTCTTGGGGTAATTTTTTAAAAGCAACTATAAATAAATTATTACAATATTATATTCATATATAATGCTAGAAAATGTGACTACCTTTGTAGAGTTTTATTCAAAATAGATAATCATGTTTTTATATTGAAATATTTAACATTTTAAATGATTATTTCATTGATATATAAATACATATTTACATATATCTATCCGGTTTTATCGGTTCAAAAAACCAGTTCGACCGATCCGACCAGGAAATTAAGCCCGGTCCGGTTTTTTCCGAGTCGATATGAATGATGACGTCATGCTGACATCATCACCGGTCCAACCAGTTTGGACCGACGGTCCGACCCGGTTGGACCAAACCGAAAACTAACTGGTTCAATGTCCGATCCGGTTTTTAAAACCTTGCATGATAGCATGCATTCTGGACCACATGATTTTGTTTTCTCTCTCCTGGTTGGATCACGTGGTCTAAAATGCATGCTCTCATGCTCTCACAGGTTTTGGCTCTCATAGAATCACTACTCTCTCTCTCTCTCTCTCTATATATATATATATAGGAAAGTGATCCTACTCCATGGAGTAGGTAACTTACCTACTCCATTTTCCCCCCACTTTTTTTTATTTTTTTGAAAAATACTTCAATGGATTTTCATATCTATTTCCCTCTAATACGCCATTTAAATTTCGTCAGAAACAGAGACTCTTATGCCCTCCATCCGGAATAGGTAAATTACAGCAAATCTAAGACCATTAAAATTACCTGTTCTAGATGGAGGGTATATGAGGCTTTGTTTCTGACCTAAATTCGAATGACATATTAGAGAGATATAATTGTGAAAATTCATGGAAATATTTTTCAAAAATAAAAAAAGTAGGAAAAAAGAAAATGGAGTAGGTAAGTTACCTACTCCATGGAGTAGGATCCCTTTCCTCATATATATATATATATATATATATATATATAGGGGTTGGGGAGCATGCACCTAAGTACATGTAATTTTACATGCACCGATGCTTATATCTTCCATGTTTTTCTACTTTTTTGGAAAATATCACCATGAATATTCATCTATATATCCTTCCATTATGCTATTAAAATTTCGTCAGAAATATAGACTCTTATGTCCTTCATCTAGAACAGGTCGATCACAACAATTCTGAGACCGTTAAAATTACCTGTTCTAAATGGAAGGCATAGGAGTCTCTGTTTATGATGAAATTGGAATGACATATAGGAGGGATATAGAGATGAATATACATTGTGATATTTTTCAAAAAAGTAAAATAACTTGGAAGATATAAACCTCGGTGCATGTAAAATTACATGCACCTTGGTGCATATTCTTTTTTCCCATATATATATATATATATATATATATTACATACATATACAGGGCCCTTCAATGAGGTGAGCCTTTCCTGGATGTATGAAAAGCCAATCATCTCATATATTGGATCTCAATCTAACATTTCTTTATCCCAAAGGATATTTTAGTCCATGTATTTTCATTTTGAATTTGAATTTTATTTAATCCTTTTATTATCCATTTTAGCCCACCTGAATGGGTATTTTTCTATTGCTATTTATGCGATGAGGTTTAGCCAACATGGTATCATTTTCGCGCTATGTAGAATGGAGCAACTCTTTGTAAAATACTCATTGTCATTGTAACCTGCTTTGTAAAATAAAATGAAAGTTAGTAATATATTTATTTTTGTAATTGTAATTTAGGTAATGCCTATATAAAATTTCATACTTGTTTGTAATATTCGTTTAAAAATCTGCAACAAAAAAATAGATAGTTAGTAATTCAACAATTATTAAGCGGAAAGAAAAAAAATTAAAAATTGAGGTTTGTAAAAAAATATATTTTGTTCTGTAACAAAATTATATTGTTAGAAATATAAAGAAATGAGAAATGCAAAAAGACAAACTAAAATTGCAAAAAAACGATTTGAGATTTGTAACAAACAATTTGAGATCGTAAAAAAATGATCTGAGATTGTAAAAAAATATTTTGAGACTATTAGAGTTTGATAAGAGAAATGATCAATGTAAAAAATAATATGATATTGTAAAAATGAATTTAGAATAGTAAGAAATGATTTGATATTGTAAATAAAATACCTGAGATAGTAAAAAAAGATCTGACATTGTTAGAAATTTATAAAAGATATAGTAAATGTAAAAAAACTGAAATTGTAAAAACAATTTGCAATTTATAAAAAAAGATCTGATATTGTAAAAAAAAGATCGAAGATTGTAAAAAACGATCACACATTGCAAAAACTGGTTGCGCCCACCTTTGTCTGCATTCCTCCTCCACTTGCACCTTCCTCCTCCTTTCTCCTCCATGATCCACATGCATCATCCTCTACTAACACCACTCCACCTTCACCCTAGCCTCCTTCAACATTCTCCTCCATGATCCATCTCCTCCACACGCAGCAACTGCATCCACGCAACGCCGCCTCCATTGCCTGTAAGAAAATAACATTGGAGAACCTATCTTTTTTTCTCCAAATCTGAATGACAAAGAAACATCATACCATCACGAGAAGCAACCATAGAGAAGTGCATCGTCATCGGCTATCGTAGAGAAGCACACCACATCCACAACCCAATGCTCTCCCTCGACTGCCATTGTATGCCATCACCAACGTGCATCGGTCTCCTCCTCGCGTGACGCCATTGAGAGAGAGAGAGATTATTGGAGAGATATTTGTTGCATTCTAAATATAGAATATGTTAAAATAATCATAATGGGTTTTTCAACATATTAAAAAATTAGATAACGAGCCATTAATAATAGTCATTGGATTGATTACGGATGGATAAGATGGTTGGCTTTCCACGCATCCAGGAAAAAATCGTCTATCTGAAGATTCCCCTACACACATGATTAAAGGATGCTACGCCCTGGGTGTAGCCAATTGGCTACTCCCACCCCCATTTTCCCCATGATTTTTATTTTTTTGGAAAATAAAAATATGGATATTCATCACTATATCCTCTAACACGTCATTCTAATTTCGTCAGATACAGAGACTCTTATGCCCTACATCTAAAGGGGGTCAATTTTAACAATTCTAAGACCGTTAAAATTTGACAGTCTTGATAGATGGGATATAAGTCTCGAATCAAGTCGAATTTTTAATGACACATTGACGACATATTGTGATCTAAGTTCCAATAGGCTTCATTTCAAAGAAATAAAAAAATATAGAAGAAAAGGTGTGGAAGCATGTGAGTTAACTACACCCAAGGAGCAAATGTCCTTTTCCCATATATATATATATATATATATATATCAGAAAAGGGAGGCTGCTACATGTAGCATCCAACGTGGCTGCTACATGTGGCAGTTTTCCTCAAATTTTTTTAATTTTTTCAAAATTAAACCATGAATATTCATCTATATATCCCTCCTACATTCTATAAAAATTTCGTCGGAAACGAAGACTCCTATACCCTCCATCTAGACCGGTATTTTTTAACGGTCTGAATTTTGCTGTAATCGACCTGTTCTAGATGGAGGGCATATGAGTCTCCGTTTCTGACGAAATTTTTATAGAATGTAGGAGGGATATATAGATGAATATTCATGGTTTAATTTTGAAAAAAAATAAAAAAATTTGGGGGAAACTGCCAAATGTAGCCAACATGGCTGCCCCCACCCTATTTTTCGCAAAATTTTTTTATTTTTTTGGAAAAATAACACCATATATATTCATCCCTATATCCCTCCTATATGTCATTCGAATTTCGTCAGAAACAGAGACTCCTACGGCCTCCATCCAGACGTCATTTTTTTAACGGTCGCATGATTTTTTAAATCGACTCTGTCTGGATGGAGGCCGTATGAGTCTCTGTTTCTGACGAAATTCGAATGCCATATAGGAGGGATATATGGATGAATATACATGACGATATTTTTCAAAAAAAACTAAAAAAATTTGCCCCAAAATGGGGCGGAGCAGCCATGTTGGTTGCCCCTAGGGGGCAGCCCCGTTAACCCCATATATATATACATTTTACCCATATATATATATATATATATATGAGGAAAGGGAAGCTACATCATGATGTAGCTAACCTTAGCTATATCAGGGGCAACTTCGTCCTCTTTTTTTCGAAATTTTTACGATGAATTTTAATAACTATATCCCTCTAATATGTCATTCAAATTTCGTTAGAAACAGAGACTCTTACGGCCTCCATCCAGAATAGGTAAAATACAACAAATCTGTGACCGTTAAAAAATGATTGTCTGGATGAAGGCCGTAGGAGTCTGTTTCTGATGAATTTTTAATGACATATTAGAGGAATATAGTTATTAAAATCCATCGTGAAAATTTCGAAAAAAAGAGAGGATGAAATTGCCTCTGATGTAGCTAAGGTTAGCTACATCATGTTGTAACTTTCCTTTCCTCTCTCTCTCTCTCTCTATATATATATATATATATGTATGTGTATGATTGTATGTATGTATACGATGCATACATATTTATATATACATGTAACAACCTTGTCTTGGGCCATTTCAGATCATGTTTGAATGTTGCCCTAAATAGAGTTATAACATAATTACATCCAGGAGATAACATGCATCTGTAATTAAATAGACACTACAATCAGAAAGGTTTGTGACGATAATTTGCAACTGTTATTTATAATCATCACTGTTGCATTAACTTTGGTGATGATTTTCAGATCGCTTGTTAGTGAACGGACATCGGATATTTTTGTAGCGACTGTTAATGTGAGTAATTGAATAACCGTTGCAAATTCATGAATACTACTGACAACTAAACATAACTGTCATTAACTTATACCTTCTATGATGACTAATCTAACCGTCATGGCTAAAATAGCAAAACTAGCATGCTCATTAACGGATACCTTCTATGATTAGTTGATTCTTCTCTCTCCCTCTCTCGATATCATAGTTTGATGACTTTAAATTTCTCTTGATATCGAAAGAAGGAATGCAATCCCAAGTCAATTTATTTGTTTGTACGGTTTCGTTTCTTTTAGTTGTAACTTTTACATTAAGTTAATCCTTTTAAAGAGTTGGTTCTACTCATGCCGTTATTTAAATTTTACTAGAAACTACTAAAAACCGTGTGACTTATTGTTGTTGCTCTCTTTTTAGATGCGATCTAAGTTTTCTCTCAAATTTTAATTTACCAAGATTGCTACATGCTCTTTTGAAGGTATACAACTTTAACATGGCATACACATTGAGATTCTTTTATGCGAAACTTGTTCTTGATTCCTTAAAAAAATGTTAATGATATCAGATGTTGAACTTGCAATTGGACAATCAAGGGTGCATTTGATTGCCAGGTTATCTCAGGGTAAATTGGGGGAGGGTAACCTGTTTTTGTGTTTTGGTATTTAGATAAAGGGTTGAGAGGATTTGTTGTGATGTGATTGTATTGAAGTTTAGAAAGTACGTATTTATTATGATGTGATTCTATTGAGGTTTGAAAAAAATAGGTAGAAGTTGAGTAGTTTATATTTTTTAGATGATATGATGGTATAATATATTATTTTTTTGGAATAGATAAAAGAGAAATGATTTATTTAATGTATTAAAAAAGAGAGGAAAAGTGGATCCCAGAGAAAAATGGAGGTTTTGGAGGGTAAACCCCCTAGCCGAACATGGCCTAACTGTTTATCATTATTGAGTCCTTTTGCAACCGTGACTCCGAATTGATGTTTCTATATTTCAATTGGTAATCTAATTATATTTTGATTTTGTGTTTGTGAACAACGTAGCCATCATATGTGACATGAAAGTTTAACATGCACATTAAATTCACAAAAAATTTATTGAAGTAATGTATGGATATGAATATTCCCTATCTATATTTGTTGTATCCATCTTAACAAGCTAGAAGGACAAGTTGTTTATTTTAATAATAGATTAAGCCTGTTGAATTTGAGACTAATAGGTATTAGTTGCATTTTTGCTATCTTTCTTGCATCATCGAGAAACCGTCTGCATGAAATGAAAACTTCTGAATTTTCTACATTGAGGTTTGGTTATAATTCATGAGATTTTGCTGGAATTATTTTTTTCCCTTGGAAGCTTCACAAGAATAAAATATCCAGCTATTTTCTGTGCTAAAAAGATCAAACATGTTTTTTAAGCTATTTTGACAGGTAAAACTCTTATAGAAAAATCGAAGCTTTATGTTAGTTGATTAATATTTCATTAAGTACTGACACAAGTTGTTTTTTTGATGTTCTTATTATCTCAAATAATAATTTGTGTTAATGATATACGAGTAACTAGGTTGTGGATACTTTTCTATTGTATTAAAATTTGTATTTAGATTTTATTGGAAAATCTATGAAATTACAATTGAAGTTAATTTGGTTTCAATTGGGAAACCAAATGGCTTGTAGGGAAAATTGGGAATTCTCAAATTTGAATATGATAAAGTTTGGGTGGAAGTTTAGTACCATATCTTGGAGCTCTAAACTTTTGGTGGACCTATAAGTGAGTTCACACCCCAAGCTTTTGTAGCAATAGTAGAGAGAAGGAATGGAGGACCACACGCGCGCGCGCTCCGTCTCCGTCTCGGGCTCGGGAGAGTCAATTCGGATCTCGATACTTTTGCTGCGAGTTTCATTTGTTAAGTCGATTAAATTAATCACACGGTTAATTTGGCAATTCGACTAAAATGGGAATCCAACTCGCCATTACGAACGCATTTATGACCACGATTTCGGTATCTGAAATGGCGCCCGTCAAGGGACGTTTTCGGAAATCAAATGGTAACGCGCTAGGGCACGGGACCGTCTTTATACATCCCTTCCCTTACGTCGTATACTACACACTCGAAACAAGAAATTCTCATGCCGTCTTCTCTTTGTTTTGGTTCTTCCTTGCGCGGACGAACCGGTGCTTCTCTCTCTCGGCTGCAGTTCTTTGAGGTACAATTGAGGACGATCCTGTTGGTGTGCGTCGACGAAGATCGTGTGCCATCGTATCCTGAGAGCGGATCGCCAGTACCCTACGCACCGGTATTGTGGGGGCGATATCCTGTCTAAGGACAGTCCATTTCGTGGACACTTCGGTGACTTCTAATCTAATCTCTCTTTTATTTTGTTTGCCGCAATTTGTTTATTACTTTACCCTTTCTGGATCACGCTCTAATTTATGTCTCTGTTTTATTAATCGGTTCATGTTTGCATTATGTAATCGGATAATGAACTGGAAATGCATGACGCTAATCTTGTTAATCCGTAATGCGTTTATTTCCATTCATTTGAATACGTGTAATTACTGATTTTTATATGCTTGGTTGATCATGTTAACAACACTTTCTTCATAGGAGATCTACACAAGAAGAAAGGTTTTTACGTAGAACACCTCCTGGGGTACACAACTTCATAGAATTTATCTCCAACACAAGAAGAAAGGCTTTCACATAGAACACTTTAAAGTAAACAACCACATCAAGGGTTTATCTTCCTTTTGGAAAGAAAGATTTTTACAAAAAAAATGCCTTTTAGCCAAGAATAAAGAAAAAAACACTTCTAATAAGACTTATAAACATGTAGAGATGTAAATGACATCCGAAAGTAACTTCGGAGCAAAAAGCTTATGAGATTCAGAGTTGAGAGTTGCGAAGAACAGAAAGTGCTTACTAGTCTATATCTATTCTTAAGCATATAAAAATTTGCTTGCAAGAGCAGACAGTATAATAATGAGTATAGAACTTATTCTCTTGGTGTATGTTTCAAAGGTAGAGGGTATGGTCCTCTTACATGATCGAGGGAGCCCTAAAAATAATAAGTTATATGAATATCTCAAGTAAAATGATTGAGAAAAAACATTCAACTTAATCGTGTGGAGGTGCATAATAAGATGTACTAATGCATCAAGGAAGAAAAATACGATAAAATGGGTTCAATGGTTAGTGTGTACTAGCGTACAAAAATGTGTATTTATGCAACGATTGTTATATGAAGAAGTACACTTAAAAGGTTCAATTCAGATGACCAACCATCAAAAGTGTAGCAATGTACATGGACAATACTAACAATTTGAACTTATTAAAGTATGAATCAACGTGACAAAGTACGGCGATGCATATAATTGTAGTGTACCGATGCATGAAAACTTGCAATGATGCAACACTAGCTAAACCCGTACAATGCTTGTGCTTGTTCAAGCTTATATTGGCAATACATGGTTTACGTACCGGTGTGACATTAACAAAAGTGTGTATGGGTTGTTCATAAATACTTTTACAACATAAAATTATATCTACTTTTATTGCAGACCAACTCAATAAAGAAAACACAAGATGACATGATTGATGATGCTTTATCTTGGGCAAATATCAAAAGTATGTATGATTTAATCTTCTACTCTGATCTCGATCTTGGCTCTTCATCTTTCTTCTTTCAATGTAGTTCAAAGCTAAAAATACTCTTCATCCTGCATTGTAGTTGTCAGTAATATAGAACAATTATCTGGTTTAATTTTTGTATGACATGAACCTTAATAGCATTTTATTGTAATTTATTCATTACACAAAATATTTTTAAGAGTAGTTGCAAACTCTTTGAGGAAAAATGTTTCGATAATAATGTTACTTTATTTCACAGCAATTTTTTGAAAAAAAGATCAAGTTTCATTCCACTAAGATAAGTAAAGCTTTTGCTTTCCATTAGGGAGCCAAAAACATGAATAGTTTATTACATGTCTTAATTTTTAAACAATGAGTGACAGACCCATACACAACCAGGAATGCCCACTAATGAAGGAAAATCCTAACAAAAAGAAAACAAAAAAAAGCTTTTTCACCTTTAACCATAGCCTCAAACAAAAAATTTCAAGAAGCACATAATTACGAGCTGCCATGTTTCACAAGGAATGATTTACTAAAACTATCGTATACATAGGGTTCGACCTCCTCCACCTCCTTGATTCGGAGGACTTTGTCATGTAAAGTTCCAAAGTGCAATGAAGTTGAGGTGGCTGGGACAACCCACCATGTAAGATACTATTATATCATAATCTCGAGCGGATCAAAAGTATGCCATGTTCAGGGACGGAGGGAGGGGGGGACGGGAGGGGGCCAGGCCCCCCGCCACTCCCATGTTTCCCGTAATTAAAGGAGATTTGGCCTCCCCAATGAAATGTCGCTTCCTCTATTTTACTATAAATAGAAATATATTTAATAAGTTGATATAATTAATATAGCAACAGAATACCGTCCCTCCCTCTCAAAAACTATCCTCCTATTAATCTTTCCATATATACTTAATATAATTAATATGTCAATAAGATATTGTGCCCCTCTCAAACACTATCCTCCCATTAATCTTTCCATATATATTCCCATTTCCCCCTCTTAAAACTACCACTTTTTTCTTTTCTTTTTTTCATCTTATTGTCATTTCTAAAAGGAAATTAGTATACTTAAATTTGTTTCTTAGTAATTTGAAAAATCACAATCAACTATCCAATGAATGGTCTAAAAAATATGAATGATTTTGATATTTACTTTAAATTTTCAATAATATGGGGCTTGGATCATTTTAAATTTTACGAAAATGAAAATTTTTATTATTTAAAATAATCATAATATGACATTTTAGTATGAATTTGTCATTACCTATTTTTCTGTTAAAAATAAATATAATGTAAGTTACTTTGAAAAAATTATGCATACAATTTAAATTAAAATACATAAAAATAATACAAACTCTAATTAAATATGAAGTACAATCATAGAAGATGAAAAGATAGGGATAACATGTAAGAGGTCGAGAACAATACAATAAATAAGTAATATTAGCACATTTTGTATAGAAACCTTTATTTGTTGCTATATAGAATTTTTTTTAGGTCCTAATTGCTAAGAAATGCATTAAGAAATTTCATCCATTTACCATGATGTTGACAAATATGCATGATTTATAAATGTCACATTATTTATAATAGCAAGAAGATTTTAATAATACCAACATATGTAGGTATTTTCAATTGCTCTTATTTTCATTACCTTATAGTTCCATCATTTTATTATTAAAATATTATAATGCGATAGCTTTTTTATCAATCATGCAAAATCACGAAAGAATACTTACTAAAATTTAGATTTTTATAACAAAATTATTTGGTTTGAATATTTGGTTATAAAAATCTAATCAATACTTTTGGATATTTTAATATTTATGTTGATATTTTTAGAAGGAAAAATGAGGATGTCCCCTATGGGCAACCAACATGGTTGTTCCATCTCATTTTTCCGTATTTTTTTTATTTTTTGAAAAATATTACCATATATATTCATCTAAATATCCCTCTAATACGCCACTCGAATTTCATCAAAAACAAAGACTCATATGCCTTCATCTAGAACATGTAATTTTAATGTTCTAAATATTATTATAATTGACATGTTCTAGACGAGGGCTACAGAAGTCTCTGTTTCTGAGAAATTG
The DNA here is from genome assembly GCA_037367405.1 of Ottelia alismoides. Classification (NCBI taxonomy): domain Eukaryota; kingdom Viridiplantae; phylum Streptophyta; class Magnoliopsida; order Alismatales; family Hydrocharitaceae; genus Ottelia; species Ottelia alismoides. The sequence continues at coordinate 701,639 of JAZKJV010000064.1, forward strand.
GAATGATATATTGGAGTAATATGTAGATGAATATAGATGATATTTCTAAAAAAACAAAAAATTGTAGAAAAATTGTGCGGGGCAGCCCCGTCAAACCCTTTTTAGAAATGGCAAAAAATTACCGTCTCTTATATAACAAAAGAGTGTTTTTTCTTATTCCATTTGGCCTCCCCATATTGAAAATCCTAGCTTCGTCCCTGGCCATGTTACTCGATTGTCGAAGCTACAAGACTTTGTTTCACCTTTGTGGCATCTGCATGGAGAATGTAACAAGAAAGAAACATCAAGGGAAATACTTTTATCTCATAGGACCACAAGAAACACTCGGGATTAAATCGCTTTAGTTAGATAATCTTACAATTTTTTTTTACTTTTCCATGTACCTCTTTAAAATCTTACTACAACACACTCCTTATAGTGCGTGAGGGAAAAACTATTTTTTAACAACTATATTTGTATTTTTGTTCTTAACAAACTAACAGAAGCATATTTCAGTATCACACTACACATGTACTCCTCCCTATGTTACACCAACCAAATGATACTATGGTAAATTTAACAAGAACAAAGTGGTACAAGTGTAATTGGAAAAAAGGTTACAGGTGTAAGTGTATAACTTATCACTAGTAAGTGTATAACTTATCGCTAGGGATGAAAATGATCGGATACAGATACGAATATACGTACAATCATATCCTTATCTACATTAAAATACGAAAATGATTTTGGATACGAATATCGACGGCAGTCAAAAATGTGTTATCATATCCCAAAAAAACGAATACGAATGTAAATGAATACGAATAATAACATAACTTAATAGATTAACTAAAATATACATGTTTGGATGGTTTGCACATAAAATAGATATATCAGATATAATAATTTCATAACAATTATACCAACAATGGTCATTGTTGAATGTAGTCATAAAATGTTGTTATGCACATGTATAAATAAAATATATTACTATATTTATGTACACAAACGAATATAGGATTACGAATGCGAATATTAACTTAAGTGATATCCAGTAACTGTTTTAAAATGAATATATATATAGGGTAAAATGGGGCTGCCCCCAGGGAGTAGCCAACTTGGCTACTCCCACCCTTATTTTTCCCTCATTTTTTTATTTTTTTGGAAAATAAAAGTTTGTATATTCATCACTATATCGCTCTCACATTCTATTAAAATTTCGTCAGAAACAGAGACTCCTAAGCCCTCCATCCCTGACGTCATTTTTTTGACGGTCGCAGGATTTTTTAAATCGACCATGTTTGGATGGAGGCCGTAGGAGTCTCTGTTTCTGACGAAATTTTAATAGAATGTGAAAGGGATATAATGATGAATATACAATTTTTTATTTTCCAAAAAAATAAAAAAATGAGGGAAAAATAAGGGTGGGAGTAGCCAAGTTGGCTACTCCCTGGGGGCAGCCCCATTTACCTCACATATATATATATATAATATATATATAGGGTAAAATGGGGCTGCCCCCAGGGAGTAGCCAACTTGGCTACTCCCACCCCTATTTTTACCTCATTTTTTTATTTTTTTGGAAAATAAAAATTTGTATATTCATCATTATATCCCTCTCACATTCTATTAAATTTTCGTCAGAAACAGAGACTCCTAAGCCCTCCATCCAGACGTCATTTTTTTACGGTCGCAGGATTTTTTAAATCGACCATGTTTGGATGGAGGCCGTAGGAGTCTCTGTTTCTGATGAAATTTTAATAGAATGTGAGAGGGATATAATGATGAATATACAAATTTTTATTTTCCAAAAAAAATAAAAAAATGAGGTAAAAATAGGGGTGGGAGTAGCCAAGTTGGCTACTCCCTGGGGGCAGCCCCATTTACCTCATATATATATATATATATATATATATATATATATATATATGTATATGGGTTAAATGGCGCTGCCCCCTGGGAGTAGCCAACTTGGCTACTCCCACCCATATTTTTCCCTCATTTTTTTATTTCTTTAGAAAATAAAAAATTTGTAAATTCATCAGTATATCCCTCTAACATTCTATTAAACTTTCATCAGAAACAGAGACTCTTACGACCTCCATCCAAACAGGGTCGATTTAAAAAATCCTGCGACAGTTAAAAAAATTACGTCTGGATGGAGGGCCTAGGAGTCTCTGTTTCTGACGAAATTTTAATAGAATGTTAGAGGGATATAGTGACGAATATACAAATTTTTATTTTCCAAAGAAATAAAAAATTAGGGAAATAGGGGTGGGAGTAGCCAAGTTGGCTACTCCCAGGGGGCAGCCCCATTTTACCCTATATATATGGGTTAAATATGTATGCCCCCTAGGGGGAGCTAACTTACCTCCCCCGCCCCTTTTTCACATATTTTTTTATTTTTTTTGAAATCTAAAATCATGTAAATTCATTATTAAATCCCTATATTATGTCATTCAAATTTCATTTGAAACAGAGACTCCTACGACCTCCATCCAGACGGGGTCGATTTAAAAAATACCGTTATCGTTAAAAAATGACTATCTGGATGGAGGCCGTAGGAGTCTCTGTTTCGCACGAAATTTGAATAGCATAATATAGTGATATGGTGATGAATATTCATGGAAGAAATTTTCAAAAAAAATAAAAATGATGAAATATATATAGGGAAAAAATGTGTATGCCCCCTAGGGGGAGCTAACTTAGCTCCCCCCGCCCCTTTTTTCACATTTTTTTTATTTTTTTTGAAATCTAAAACCGCATAAATTCATTATTAAATCCCTAAATTATGTCATTCAAATTTCACGTGAAACAAAGACTTCTACGACCTCCATCCAGACGGGGTACATTTAAAAAATCTTGTTACCGTTAAAAAATGATTGTCTGGACGGAGGCCGTAGGAATCTCTGTTTCGCACGAAATTTTAATGACATAATATAGGGATATAGTGATGAAATTCCACGAAAGAAATTTTCAAAAAAAATAAAAAAAACCATGCGAAATGGGACGGGGGAGCCACTGAGGGGGCATCCCCATTTAACCCATATATATAGGGATTTTATCACTTGTGCCCCTCCGAGATCTCGCAATATCAATTATGCCCCTATCTTTTTGGTAATATCAGTTGTGCCCCTCACTTCTTTCTCCGTCATCAGTTGTGCCCTTCCGTCAGACTGACCGTCCAAAAATTAAAATAACCATAGTTTACTCAAACCATGGTGTGGTTAAGAGGGGTATTATGGTCAAAGTAAAATCAAATGAGGAGGAGAGTTGGGGAGGAGGTGCGAGACTGCGGAGAAGGTGCGCGCTAGAGCGTGGGCGGCGGGGGCCGGGGGAGGTGCGTGGCTGCGGGAGGAGCGCGGGCGGCGGGGGGCGGGGGGAGGTGCGTGGCTGCGGGAGGAGCGCGGGCGGCGGGGGCCGGGGGAGGTGCGTGGCTGCGGGAGGAGCGCGGGCGGCGGGGGCCGGGGGAGGTGCGTGGCTGCGGGAGGAGCGCGGGCGGCGGGGGCCGGGGGAGGTGCGTGGCTGCGGGAGGAGCGCGGGCGGCGGGGGGCGGGGGGAGGTGCGTGGCTGCGGGAGGAGCGCGGGCGGCGGGGGCCGGGGGAGGTGCGTGGCTGCGGGAGGAGCGCGGGCGGCGGGGGCCGGGGGCGACGCGTGCGGGGGAGGGGGAGGGGCGGTGCGGGGAAGGGGGAGCAGGGGCGGCGCGTGCGGGGGAGGGGGAGGTAGTTGTTGAAGGGCAGGTAGTTGTTGAAGGTTGGAGCCGCTCCTACATTTCCGACGTAACAAAGCTATGGAAACTACCACGCGAATATCAGGGTAACTGCGACGGCAATGGCAATCTTTCATATCTTCCCACCAACTTTCGTACCGTTGCCTGTGTCTGTCTTGTTTGAATTACTTGTGCCCGTAATGTTACCACTGGACAGAATGATATCATCCAAAGTAGACTCAAAGCTCCAGGAAGCTATCATATTCAACTCAGTCACAGTCCCCGTAGTAGCAGAGAAACCAACAGAGACCAAAGGCGGCAATGCACTACTTAGATCAACGACATGCGACAAAGAGTACATGGTCTCGTTGAAATCTAAGAAGACGGTTAAATTTTGGGTCTTGGCATTGTAAGACACATTGGCCTTGGCGCTAATACTTGCACCAGGTAAGTACTGATACGCGGTTGAGTTGATGGAATTCACGTTGATGCCCATATGATGGTAATCGGGATCCCACTCGTTCTTGTAGGTATCAAACTCAACGGCAACAAAGCTACTGTTCCCAGAAGAGCTAAATTTATTGGAATAGCTCACCAGGCCGAGGGTGCCGTCGTAAGACTCCGAGGGGACGATGTAGGGGGAAGGGGAGAGAAAGAAGGCGGAGGGGGCGGTGGACGGGGCGGAGCTGGGCGGTGCGTGCGGGGGAGGAGGCGATGGACGGGGCGGAGCTGGGCGGCGCGGGGCAGGGGCGGGGGCAGCGGGCTGGGAGGAGGTGCGGGGAGCTCGGGGCGGAGTTGGGAGGAGGTGCGGGGAGCTCGGAGAAGAGCTGGGAGGAGGTGCGGGCTGGGGAGGAGTTTCGGGCGAAGAGGGAGGAGGAGGAGGTTGGAGGAGGAAGAAGAGGATGGGGGAAGAGGAGGAAGAAGAAGATGATGAGGAAGAGGGTAAAATGACCCTATAACCCTTTTTTTTAAATTAATACCGCTTATGTCCTCAAAGTTAACGTCCGTTTGCACTGTAGATGGACGGTCACTAACCCGAAGGGCACAAGTGATAAAATAGCAAGAAGTGAGGGGCACAACTGATATTACCAAAAAGATAGGGGCATAACTGATATTGCGAGATCTCGGAGGGGCACAAGTGATAAATTCCCATATATATATAGGGTAAAATGTGTATTCCCCTAGGGGGAGCTAACTTAGCTCCCCCCGCCCCATTTTTCGCGTGTTTTTTTTATTTTTTTTGAAAATAAAAAATATGTAAATTCGTTATTATATCCCTATATTATGTCATTCAAATTTCATGCAAAAACAGAGACTCCTACGACCTCCATCCAGACGGGGTTGATTTAAAAAATCCTGAGACCGTTAAAAAATGACTGTCTGGATGGAGGTCGTAGGAGTCTCTATTTCATCGAAATTTTTATGACATAATATAGGGATATAGTGATAAATATTCACGGGAAAAAATTTCAAAAAAAATAAAAAAATTGAAGAAAATAAAGGGAGCGCATACACATTTTACCCATATATATACACACACCTAAAAAAGGAAGCTGATACGATACAAATATATTCAAATTGGTTTTCATCCCTATTTATCACCCTTGCATGTATTGACATCATCGCTCATTCCTCTCGCGCTCGCCCTTCCAGAAAGAAGCCCCAGCAGCAGGAGATCCATTGTTCGATCCCAATCCGATGGCGGAGGGAGAGCAGCGCCTCCAATCGGAACCAGTTAGGGTTCCAAAGCCCTCAGACGAAGGTCCCAGTCGATCGGAGGTTCGTCCGATCTCACGTCGTTTGTCTCCTTATCTAAGAAATTAGGGTTCCGGCATCATCTCCCATCTGAAATCATCCCTTTGGAATTATCCGACTGTTCCCTTTGGCATTGTCACTCGATGTCCTGTCGATGCCGTTGGATTTGGGAGGATTCGCTCCGTCAATGAGGCCATTGTTCTCATCCGCATATGAGATAATGAAAGTAGTTTTTTTTTTGTCATTACATTGATGACATTCAAGGTAGATATTGTTTATGCCAGTGATATTGTAGTGCGGAATAACCCCGTGAATCGTTAAAGTTGTGATATTATACCACTAACTTGAAATTCCGACAAGAATTGTATGAAAGGAAGAAGGTTCCATTTCCAATTAGTAAAGCTTAGACCCTGGCTTGTTTGGCGTAGAGGTTTATTCTTCGTTATGTTTGTGGGCTGTTCCTTGGACCCTTACTCTGGGATTGATCATGCCCATAAAGACAATTATTTCTTTTTTCTTCCTTTTGGTGGTTCTCTTCAAATACTTGTAATATCAGGATCTTATTCTCAAATTTATACCTTGGAAAAGTTGGGATTTTGAATTGCATTAGGACTACTTAATCATAACTGGAAACATTGTTTCAAATTTCCCGAAATTTCGACGAAATTTCGGCGAAATTTCGGTTTCGAGACCCTACCGAAATCGAAATCGAAATGTCGATATATGCCCTTCCTTCACAAATCTAGACCGATTTTGGCCGAAATTGTCGAAATTTCATCGAAATTTCGACGAAATTTCGAAATTGTCTCGTTTTTTCAGCATCTCGAAACGAAATCGAAATCGAGATTTAAAACCATGACTGGAAATTTTCCTTTGGCGTGCCCATATCCTATGGCACTGGTCATTGAAATTGGTGGAATTCGTCTGCCATAATTGTTACGAAAGGCCATCTCTAAGAAAATCTCAATAAAGTGCGTAGTCCATGTGATGATGAAACATTATTTATGAAACAATGTATTATACACTATGAAACTTCGAAAAGAGAGCCCATTGTGTAAGATTGTCACTGATGTCTACTGTTGCATTATAATACTAATGATTAGTCGACTACATGTATGTATACCTATTGGCTGCATTGACTATAAAATCAAGTGAAGTGTTCAATGGTTATTGGATAATGGATAACACTTTATTAGGCATGGTTGTATTAAAGGGGACTTGTTGGCGGAAATAATCAAGGAAGTTGGATGTTTCCAAATTGAGATGAAGATATAGGTTGTCAAAATCACAGGTTTCTGATAAGCGGAATTCATATTGGTTATCTCTGTCTATCAACAGAAATGATTAGAAGGCCAGCCATAGTAAAAATGGATGTGGAATATGCACACACACACTAATGTAAATGTTGATGCAGCGTCGGACCCAAATATAGGGCCGAATCTTTTAGTTAATTAATGGTCAATTTTATTTACGTTTTTTTAAATTGTCGTGTCCTTAATTAAATACATGAGATCACATGTGATCTCAATCAATTAGTTGTCGATTTTGAATTTCAATTTAGTTAGAGTCAGTTTAGGAAAATTGGTTGTCAATTTAAATTAGTTTACTATTTTTGTAGTATCATCCCTCCTCTATAAAGGGATGAGGGTCCAGTGTTTTTAGACAGTCAAGTATTAATGAAAAAAATGAGATTTTATCTCCCTCTCTATTTTCTCTCCTCTCCACGTGATCTTCACGGTTCTTCTCCTTCAACCCCTCGTTACCGACGAGTTTTCTTCTTCTCAACCTCTCCTTTTCTCCACCGAAATTCCACCGCCCAAATTATTTTATTTATCGTCGACGCGCTGAATCGTGTTTGCATCATTTGGTATCAGAGCATGGAAACCGAATCGTTTTCATGATTCAACGATCCTGTCGCATATTGGCAATTGCAGTTCGATTTGAGTCGTCTCTCCCCCGATTCGCGTTCACGTGCACGTCGACACAAGTTCAAGCGACGTCTTGTTTCAAGCATTAAAGTCCAGGAGTGGCTGGATGCGCAAGTCGAAGAAGATTCGTTCATCGACAACGAAAGTCAGATCGTAGAGGCCGCTGAGCAACCCGATTTTGAGGAAAAACATGAAGGTATTTCCATTCCAAAGGAAGATTTATTTGATACAACTCATGTGCAACCAAACAATAAAGAAAAAGAAGCCAAAATGGTCGCTGTCCAGAAGGTTTCAGATCAGCCACCTTCGTCGATAGCGCCCCCGATGGCAACCCCAGCCCCCCGGCGATTCCTCAGGCCGACCAGGCCCTCGCCGCCTCCCCACAACCCCCTCCCGCAATCCCGACGACCCCATTCCATCCCCCAGCCTCGCCGGCGCCGTCCCTCACCCCTGCAAGTCCCGCGGCTCAGAACCCAACCCCACCCGCCATCTTTTCCCTTGCCACCGGCCTTTCCCATCCTGCGCCCAATGCCCTTGCCACCACCACTACCTTAGCCATGGCCGCCACCGTCACCTTCTTCCTCCTCCCTCTCCTCCTCCTCTTCTCTCCTTCCACTGCTACCAACATCCCCATCCTCCTCCCCTACGGCTCATCCCATTCCGACCCCCTCCTCTACCTCGCTTCCCTCGCCGCTGTACACGCACAGCAACCACCAGAGCACTTCTACGCGTGGCTGCGCGCCCCTTCAGCCGTTGCCGACCTCGCCCTCCACGACGCCTGGACCGCCTAGCGCGCTTTGCTCCTCTCGCGCCTCCCGCGCGCGAGCGGCGTCCCCGCCGTCGAGCCGCGCGCCACTGCTCACAGCCCGCCTGGAGACCCCCTCCGCATCCGCCCCGCGAAACCGCCTCCGCCGCCATCCCTACTGCTGCGCGGAACCCCGCCAAGGACGCCCCCTTAACTCTCGGCCCCGCCGTCTCTTGGTGGGGAAGAAAGAAACCCTATCGGGTGTTATTTCAACCAAAGGAGTCGAATCCCTCAATTCTAGGGATTTGAGATTGAATGGGAAAAATTGCAAAGAAAAATCCCAAGAATCCCCTATTTGCAGAAAGGCCAAAAGCAATAGGAAAGGAAAAAAGAATGAAGGGGTACGAAAATTGCGCCCAGGCCCCTGTCTGCACAAATATTTAAAAAAGCATGCTGCAAATCAGGAATCTGAGGACCCTCTTTATCCAAATAGGACTAGGGCCTTGGGTTTTCCCTATATAAGGACCCCATGGCTTCATTCTTTGGCCACATCTCCTCCCCTCATCTCCTTGTGTCATTGCTTCACTATGGGTTCCCCGAAGGCCATGTTGTTCATGCCTCATCAATTCTTCGAACATCACAAGGAGGAGACAACAATCAAGAAAACGCCGCCGTTCGCGCCACACATGTTCTTCAACCACGAAGGCCGCGTCATCCACGCCCGCGTATGGACTCCGCCGTTCGCTCCACACCAATTCTTCCAGAAGATAAATGAGCCCGCCGATTCGTCCTCCAAGCCTGCAGATCCAGCAATTAGTCAGGAGACGAATTTTTAAAAGCGGAGGAGAGTTGATGCAGCGTCGGACCCAAATATAGGGCCGAATCTTTTAGTTAATTTAGTGGTCAAATTTATTTACGTTTTTTTAAATTGTTGTGTCCTTAATTAAATACATGAGATCACATGTGATCTCAATCAATTAGTTGTCGATTTTGAATTTCAATTTAGTTAGAGTCAGTTTAGGAAAATTGGTTGTCAATTTAAATTAGTTTACTATTTTTGTAGTATCATCCCTCCTCTATAAAGGGATGAGGGTCCAGTGTTTTTAGACAATCAAGTATTAATGAAAATTTGAGATTTTATCTCCCTCTCTATTTTCTCTCCTCTCTCCACGTGGTCTTCACGGTTCTTCTCCTTCAACCCCTCGTTACCGACGAGTTTTCTTCTTCTCAACCTGTCCTTTTCTCCACCGAAATTCCACCGCCCAAATTATTTTATTTATCGTCGACGCGCCGAATCGTTTTTGCATCAAATGTGAATTGCCATTCATGAGATTTTTTCAGCATCATGGCTTGGCCATTACAAATGGCCAGTGACTACTGGAAATTTTGTTCCCAAATCATGGAAGCTTTGTGTTTTATAGGAGTATTGCAATATTATTGCCAGGACATGGATCATCTCCATGATAAATATTAGTATTGCTCTCTGATGTTTACCTTGAATTCTCTTTGCCTGTCCGCCAACTAGCAGATATTCTGGGAAAAAAGATTTCTTTTTACCAAGGAAAAAAAGATGCTAAACACTTATTACTCTCATTTTGATCTTGTTAACATTTTTCGTATTTTTCTGAGAACGGGCTGTACTTTCTTTGGCTTCAGGTTCCCACATTTTATGGTTCTGAGCATTTACTCAATGCTCACACCATGCTGCCAGTTATGTATCCTCTACTTGTACCTGGGCTATCACCTTACCACAGTCAGGAGCCCACTGATCATGGGCCTGGACTCTATGCAGTGCCTACTCATCCACTCTCAGGCTTGGTTGGTGGTCTTCCATCAAATGATCTAATTCCTCTTAGATATACGATACCAACGTAAGTCTTGCTTATTTTCTTCTTTTTGAAATGTTTACCATTTTTTTGATCGCATTTTACTTGCAGGCTGTAATAATGAATCTCTTGTCTGGTCATACATATGTATACATCCTATGGTTGATTTATATGCTTTATTAGTCATTATTCATTAATCATTATTTATATCATTCTCGTATCAACATCCACACATGCAACACCCACCCATGCATGTGCTCATGGACGACATGCACACACATGCACACATGCTCGTGTATACTTGAATGTGTGACGCCGGTATCCATACAATAGATAAGCCCTCTGCAAACTATCACTAGTTGTAATTGAAATGGGCCTAGGACACTGCTTTGGGAAGAGGATGCAAGGTGCAACTCCATAGCTCTTTCCAAATAGCAATTGAAATAGAAAGGTCAACTAGATCATCTGTTTCCTCTCATAATTGTATCACTAGAATCGTATTAAACTGAAGAGCCTCAATCAAGAACTACCTCATGAGAAGACAGAAGTTCCAGCACATTCTTGTAGAGCTTAATTTTTTCTTTCTATAACTCCATTTCGTTGAAGTGCTCCTGGGAAGGAATATTCATGTTTTATTTCATGTTTTTCACAAAACTTAGTGAATTGTTGATTTTCAAACTCTCCTCCATGATCTATACGAATTTTAAGGATTTCTTCATTAATTTCATTTGAAAAGTTTTTAAAGGATTATATTGTTTCATCTTTTGTTTTTAAGATGGTCCAAGAGAACCTAGAATAATCATCTACTTCTACAAGACAATATTAATGACCACTAAGGCTTTCTACTTTTGTTGGTCCAAATAGATTTAAGTGAAGTAGTTATACTGGAAGGAAATATCGTCGATATATCGATATCGACATGGGACCGATTTGGGTACCGATATGGCGATATATCCCGATTTTCAGGCATTTTCTTCACAAAAGCTCGTCGATATGAGCGATATTTCGGCAATATATCGTCGAAATATTGTATCGATACGATATTGAAACGATATCGATATCGATACGGCCTTCCATGGTTATACAACTCTAAATGTTGAAACTAAGTTTTTGCTTTTGAATGAGATTATGTGAAGTTTTCTTTCTGTTTGTGTTTTAGGGTTTATCCTATTGATGGGCACTCCACTTACTAAGTTGTTCTTAGTCAACTTGTTTAAGTACTCAGAGTGTAAGTGACCTAGTCTTATGTGCCAAAGATTAACTTCATTATTACTAGAAACTAAACAATCATAAGCATTATTTTTATTAAACTCAACAACATAAATATCTTTGAACCTCTTTCCAATTAGCCGGGGTTCATTAATAGATTTGTCAAGTTTTTTAAAGCAGTTTGATGAAAACGGAACATTAAAATCTTTATCACAAAATTGATTTACACTAAGTAAGTTATGCTTTAAACTATTAACTAAAGAGACATTATCAAAAGTAATTTTACCCTTACCAACTTTACCAATACCTTTGATACAACCATTGTGGTTGTTTCCAAACATGATTGAACCTCCTTCTTTGCAGTCCAGGGTGGTAAACAACTTCTTGTCTCCTGTCATATGCTTTGAATATCCTGATTTCATGATCCATAAGCTTCCTTCATCTTTTTCCTATATTAGTTGAGGTTGGCGTCATTCTTTATCCAATAAGCTTCATGACTTTTAATCCAGTTTGAGATAGTGTTTACATACACTTCCAGTGATCTACGTTCTCTCCACCTATAAAATAAGTTTGAGAAGATCTTTCAGTACCCATCTTTTGGATCCATGGGGGTTATACTTTTTCTCTCCAATTTGAGTAAGCAATTTGTTAGGAGACAGTGAGTTAGAAGTAAATCTAATGCCATTCAATTTATTATGAGATAATGGGTTACAAGTAAATCTAATGCCATCTTTATCACCAAATTTTCTTTTGGAACCAAGCTATGGAGAAGAGAATGAAACATTGTATTTATTCTATGAGTCTAGGGTCTCTTATATAGAAAAAACCTTAGAGAGCAAAAAATGGAAATTACGTATAGGACTCGAAGGGTTACGTAACTCAAATAAAATAGAAATACAATAACTCTAACACCTCCCTCAACTTGAAGCATATCTGTTGGTCATGTCCAACTTGAAAATCAGACGCGAGAGGTATTTCTTTTGTAGTACCTTCGTGAAGATGTCTACAAGTTGAAGTTCAATGGAGATGTGTCGAGTAGAGATCCATCCTCCTCATACTACATCATGAATGAAGTGACTGTCACCCTGATTTGTTCATGGAATACGAAATTTGTGACGATGTATGTAGCAGATTTGTTGTCACAGAATAAAGGTACATGAGTGCAATTGAAAGTCCAAGTTCCCGTATAAAGGAGACAAGCCAAGTGATCTCACAAGTGGCTTGGATCACTACCGTATATTCTACTTCTGCACTCGATCTGGAGACCACTGTCTGCTTCTTGCTTCGCCAAATAACTAGGTTGCCCCCAACAAGCATGGCGTAACCTGTAGTGGATCGACGATCATTAGGCAAACTGGCATAGTCAACATCTATATAGGCGGAGACATCAGTGTGATATTGTTGACCTTATATAAGAGTCTACAGTAAGGAGATTCCTTCAAATATTGAAGGATCATGATAACATCCTACCAATGGCTGTAAAGAGGTCTCTCCATATGCTGGCCAGATCTGCTGGCAACATATAGCTTGGTAACAGTGGGATAGAGAAGTTTACTTAATAGCTTCTATATTGTGTAGTATCCTTAAAAGCAAGATTAGTAGATATGGAATGTTTCCTTACTTCAGTAGGATGCCAAATAAGTTGCATCCAAGTAGTTCAGTCTCAGTAAGAATATCTAGGCAATATTTCCTCTAAAAGAGATGGAGTCCCTGTAGTGCGTATCACCTCTATGGCAAGAAAGTAACAGAGTTAGCCAAGATCCTTCGCGATAAAGACCTTCTGGAGGAAGGTCTTGATTTATGAAATTTTAGCTTCATCGTCTCCATTGACAACTATATTGTCAACATAAACGACAAGTATAAAATTGCCAGTAGACTGTCTTCTGACGAAGATATGAATCTTATGTGAGCATAGGGCATGTGGATTACATCTGGTGTAATCCATCTAGAGCAGGTGGATTACAACAATCTTTAGACCGTTAAGATTACCTGTTCTAGATGGATGGCATAGGAGTCTCTGTTTCTGTCGAAATTCGAATGGCATATTGGAGGGATATATAGATGAATATACATGGTGAAATTTTCAAAAAAATAAAAAATTACGGAAAAAAGAGTGGGGCAGCCCCATTTTTTCCCATTTTTTAATAGAGTATTTGAGATCTTTTGAGTAATTTAGTTGCGATTATGTTACGAGTCATTTCATGAATAAGTCAGTTAGGATGTGTTATTTTCTTTTTGTAATTTCATTCCTTAGGTTTTTGTAATCAAGAAGTGTTTATTTCTTTTTGTAATTTCATTCCGTAGGTTTTTGTAATCAAGAAGTTATATCGAAGGGAAATTGAATTTGCTTCTTTTTACACCCTCACGTTTTCTGTAAAATCAAACTCCCTTCCTATTCTTTACTCGATACAGGAATTTACTTTTTGTTTTACTCATCTTTCTCCCATCTCAAACTCTTTTTTGCATCAATTCGTACCAGAGAATGGCATCCATGTCGTTTTTGCCATTTGGTGATCACGTAAGATATATAAAGAGGAAAGCTGAATGTAAAGGTAGAGATCATAAGTCATCTTATTATAATGAGTTAAAGGGTCTCCACAACTCACTTTGTAGGTTTCTTTTGCTCGTGTTAATGACATTTGATCTCTACCTCACATTTCAACTTTTTTAATTGCGTGCTTTGTTGAAGTGTTAAATCGTAATAATGGGTTGAACATGTTGGTTTGTTACAAATTGTTTCATTTGGAATCTAAGGGCATGAAATTGAGAGTTGCAATGAGGACATGGATGAGGGGATCAAATTCATTGAAAAGCGGAGGAGAGGACATATGGATGCAATTCCAAATTTCCATATAAATATAACTTTTGTGTTATACAAGGATGAATGGATATACCAAAAAGAAGTTGAAAATAAAAAATCGTTATCGACTTACTCCTAAGATGTCTCTAATATAATTGCAAGTAGGGGTGTCTATCGAGTTCAACGAGCCGAGTTGGCCTCAACTCGGACTCAAACTCGATAAGAAACCTAAGTCTCGAACTTGGGCTCGATAAGGGTCAAGCCCTGGATCACCAACTCGAACTCGAACTCGTCGAGTTCGTGTTGACTCACGAGCCTCTTATCGAGCCATGAGTTTCTGAGCTGGCTCACGAGCCTCAAAATGAGCTGACTCACGAGCCCCATATCGAGTCATGAGTTTCTGAGCTGGCTCACGATCTTCAAAATGAGCAGGCTCATGAACCTCTTAATGAGTCATTGTTCCATTTTATACATTAAATTATGCAATCGCTATTTGCAATTTTGATTTTTTATACTCTTTTCTGTAGCTTTTTGGGCAAGAAAATTATTAACCTCTATTTTATATCAAACTCAATGTGGAAGTTCTGGTATATATGTTTTTAATTTTTTTATTAAGATGGAAAACGAGTTATCGAGTCGAGTTTCCGAGTTGAACAATGCTCAACTCAGACTCGACTCGATAAGCTAACGAGCCATAGAACCCAACTCGAGCTCGGACTCGTTAAGGTTTCGAGTCCGGTTCGCGAGTCCTTAACGAGCCGAGCCCGAGTTGAGCTCATCGAGCTCGAGCTTTCCTGACAACCCTAATCGCAAGAAACTTTTCAAGAAAGAGAGAAAACTTGTAATCCCCCCCAAAGCACCCCATTCTTGTAGTCATCACTAATCATCCCCTGTTATCTTACACAGTATCCTGCCCTTGATCCCGATTACCCAACGACTTAGGGGCCCCAGACTCGATCCTCTCCACGTGACTACCCCACTTTCTCATCCCTGACGACCTCTCCACGACCATCCCTCACCGGCACCTCCTCCCATCACTGGTGGCTAATCCCGTGACCCTCCTTGGTGTCTCTTGAACATGAAACACATCCCCACGAGTCCACGATCCTTCCCGCTTGTCAACCATCATTGGTAAGTCTTTGTAGGTATTCAATTTCAACCCAAACACCAAGTACTTGATTTATATGTAAGATTATTGGGCTTTTATGTTTATGTCATATTGCCTTAATTTCCCTCGACATAAAGTGTTTTCATGATACAAGTTAGCGATGCAATTATCTTTAGTATATAATCGACACCTGCAACAATTCAATTTATTTTTAAACCCATCAAAGTATAATACTTTAATACGCACCATGTAATTGTTGGTGCTGCAATTACTTTATTATAATTAATTGGATAAAATGTTTGGTGACCCAAATACATTTAGTGATTTAATATGTATGTCCCAATGAGTAACATCGTTTTTTTTAAGAGATCAGCAGGAAGTATCATCTCCAGCAAAGATCATCTCACATCGCTAGGTAATTAAAAAAGAAATGTTGCAGATAAGTACAGGTTACTTTGCTACTCACGTAACTGATAGCCGATGCAAGTGAGATCCATTAATGGACAAATCATACCGTGCTTGACACATGCAGATGATATCAGAGCCATTTAAGGGAGCACGTAGCCTACCCGGTTTCTACTGAAGTTTGCGTCACGTGGGGGCGGGTTTAGACTGATCCGAACCTGGACCCAGCTCCATGGGTCTTGGGTTGGGGCCAGGCCTTCAATTTGACCAAAAAACTAGGCCGCGGCCTGGCTCAAGGCTCGGGGAAATTTGACGGGCCCGGGCTGGGGCGGGTTGGGCCAGGTCGAGACCAATGCTCCTTCCTAGTGTGAATTGTAAGAGGCAGATGGTGGTTCTGAGGAAGTCTTAACAAAACTCAAGCTTGTTAGGGCTGTCAAGGTTGAGACTGCCAATGGTCTGGAAGGATGGGGTATAAATGGGGCTGCTAGGTCAGTCAACAACTGGATTAGGAGTGTGGCACGGTGAAAAATGGAGCCACAGGGTTGTGGGAGTTGAAAAATGAAGGTTCTTGGGCAGTTGTAGGAGGGAGCATCTTGGTAATGGAGGAGGATGCGGTCGAATGTGGAGGGGTTCTTGAAGCTGCCAAAGAGGAAGCAACAATACACTCTTGCTGGGTAAACATTATCAGAATGGGTGGAGTTGAAAGGAGAGGAGGGTAAAGGCGAATAAAGGAGTAGAAGAGGGAGAGATGGGAACCATGGTCGATGTTGGAAGAGAACACCTGAAAGGCATAACGGTCGTAAAATAAATTTAATGATTCTGCAATGAAAATCCTGTGGAGATATTAGCAAAGGTACCAAATTGAGCCTGAGATTTAAAGTTTAGGGGCGAAATATGATAGTTTTATATTTTTAGAACAATACTGAAATTGCGCATTAAGCTTAAAAACTTGTATCTAACTTGCTGTTCTTACTATTAGGAGGCGTCTCGCAGCCAAATTTAACATGACTTGTTTAACTACGACGAGCTGTAAAGAATCAGCAAGTTAATTCCTAGGTTTTGTTTTGTGTATGGGTGTTTTTGAGGGATATGCGGAAGTTATCCATTGTTGTACTTCTGTTATTTCTTAAAGAAAAGAGGATATTTGCTTAATTTATGCAAATGATCATTATTTATTAATGATAATGTTTTATAGTAATTGAAACCAACTTCTGCTCTCTCAATTTTCCCCGCAGCATCCATATCACAGCACCCATCCGCTGATGTCATGGGATTGCATATATATGAATTCTCAGTCCCTGAATCACAGTATCTGGTTAAAGAAACATGGGTCTGGAAGCTAGATTCCTTCCCCCGCTGAAAAAAATTATTGGTTATTTCCTAAAAAAAGGAATTTATTGGCTAAATAGGGCAATATTTGAAATATCTATTTGCATTTCAACATGTAGAAACTGTTTCTTGATTTTTTTGCGTGCATCAGTCGGGTAGAGAAGGTACCTTGGGATAGCTGGTAACATAGAATTAACTTATCCTTTTAAATAAAAGAATGGATTAGTTATGACAAACCCTTTTAATTTTACTTTAGTATGCCCATAATTGAAATATCTATTTGCACTTTAAAATGTAGTAGTGCTTAGATGCCTTTTGTTTGCTACATTCTTGTAGAGAAGGTTCCTTAATCAGTTGTTTGGTATTTGCAACATATTGCGAAATCTGTACTCTGGTGAGTTTTATTGTATCGAAGTTAGTCCTAGAGCTTTAATTTCTTCCTTGAAAGTATTATATTTAGCCTGAACATGATAATTTAAGTTGCAGCTCTCGTAAGTTCTTCATCCTCTTCCTTTTCTGCCCCTTGCCATATTTCTCAATTTTGCATCTTTACAGGAGATCAGATCCTGCCGCTGCTCCTGGTTCTGAGGAAGGTCTGGCAGGAAGGCAGCAACAGGGTCCTCAAAGACAGGTTGTTGTGAGGAGATTTCAGTTTGCAATTCAGTTGGACATATTCCTTATATTGAAGCTATTGGCTGTGGTAATTCTATTTAATCAAGATGGATCAAGGCAACGATTAATGATACTCCTGCTCTTTGCTGCTGTGGTTTACCTGTAAGAATGATTTGGTTGTTCTTCCTGTTTAGTTATGCTATTTTTAGTTTTATTTGAACCGATTATTGGAAATATTGTTTGCTTGGTTGCTATCCAACACCAACTTGATTGATTTTTCAGAAGCAAATAAATTGTCTTCTTTTGTAAACTTTTCCACATCTCTATACTTCCAATTTCTTGGACATTTTGTAGGCATCAAACAGGAGCTCTTGCACCTATAGTAAGATGGCTTCGTAGGCAAGCAGCTCCTCCCGTACCACGGCCTGCTGCAAGGGTAGCTGAAGGAGCTCCCGTTGTGCCTGATAATGCCAATGCTCCTGGTATAGAAAATCTGCACCTGGTTATACTGAAACACTTCTCTAGCTATCTTCTATTGGCTTATCAAATTATTGTAGAGCACTCCTTATGAAACGTTACTGACTTGGATTTGGTGCAATAATAAGACAAACCATGCGCAAAATAACTGTATATTGTCATGAAATTTCCACTCTGGAATTATCCATATTGAACATGATCTACTTATATGCATGGTGAACTGGATTGGACTTTGTGCTGTCATCTTTAAATTTTGCACATGTGAAAACTCCTATGCAAATACTTGGTTTAAATGCATTTATGTTTAACTATTTTAATTGCGTCCCATGAGTTTATGAGGTAAAATGAAAAACCTTATTACAATCACGCTCTTTCTTTTCCTTATTCTCTCTCTTTTTTGTGCGCCTCTTTGACTTTGTTTCTTTTGAACTCCGTTTTTTGCTGCCTATTAGAAAACTTTGTACAGTCTATTAGCAATGTGTTGGGATCCTCAATGGTCAACAAAAAGTAATTACTCTGTTGGAATTGATGGCGTGATTTGAGAAAGCGGGTAAGGTTTTTGTGGAGATGCAGACGTTGCGATTCAACACACTCCCGGCTCTTTTCTTCAGGTTGTTGGGAATTTCTGATCTTATTTAGGTGGCAACTACGTTGGCACTGTGGTTGGTTGGAGCTTTCCATGGAAAAATGTAATGGATGCCATAAAGGACTCTCACCTATGTTAGCTTTGACTGGTCAACCATGGTATTTTATCCTTGTTGGTCATGGATTTTGACTTTATATCTGACATTGGCTTCTTTGGTTGGTGGCATTAATCACTATTCACTACATCTGGAAACTGTATTGATGTGAACTTTAATGTGTAATCCGTTCAGAGCTAATGACTCTTAAGATAATATTAGAAGTGGTTGATAGTTTATCTCAGGAAATCAGGTCGCTGTTATCACTGCAAGTGGGATTTGGGGTTTGTGAGCTTGCATGGTAAATCATGACTAGTGGGTGTGCCTCAGGCAAGGAAGCCAGAATCAAAAGTGGATTATCAGGTTTTAGTTTATGTTGTTTCTGACATGTCTAAGGAAGCGTGTGATTGAAACATGGCATGGGGTTTTTATTGAGGGTTCTGCTGTCCCCAATGTAGGTGATGAATCTGCATTTTTTTGGAGAGAGCGGGGCTTGATTGATGCCATTATTAGGATGTTGAGATTTCAACACTAATATCTTCTAAACATGCGCAATGGAATATGATTTTCGTGGTGGTGCAGCTGATGCCTTGTCTAAGGTGGAGTTTGAATCTTGGTCTTCTTGGCTTCTTTGATGAGATTGAAGTGATTGTTGGGTAACGAGATTCAAGAGCGTTTCAGGTTCTACTCAAAATGAAAAGAGAAGTTTTGTTTTTGATCCACCTTGTAATGACAGCTTATGGAGTTTGTTTTGTGTAGCTTTTGTAACCTATGGGGTGATTTGATGTGATTGGATGTGAGGCTTAGGATTGGTTTCCTGAGTACAACATAAATATGATCAACATTCAAGGGGTCGGCTCAGTTTTTTATAGCTTTAAATCATATCAAGGTGTTTGATTTTATGGGATTTTGGTAGCATTTGTAGTAGGTAGCTGACGAGCAACGTAAAAAATAGTCGGATCTTTCAACCTGGATTTGATAAGAATCCATGTAGCCGTCCCTACTTAAGTAGGAGAAGGCTTTGCCGTTTATGGTAGCGTTTGCATTCTCTGAGGTGCTTATTTTAAGGCACTACAGATGTGTTTGACATATAATCCCCCTTCATTCACAGGCTATCTACTTCAATGGTTTGGTGGTAGAGCAGTATGCCTATCACCCAAAATACCAGAATTTATATCGTCCCTTGAGGAGGGTTGCGTTTGGTAGCCGTAGCGTTGTCAAATGCAAGCCAGGTGCTCGCCTAGGCGTTCAGACAAGGCGAGGCCTTGGCGCCTTGTATAGAGTCAGATGAGGCGATTTGGTGTAGGTGCAGTAAAGATGAGCACCTTGATGGAAAGCACGAGGCACTCATGTGAGCGCATGATAGAAACTTGAACTCCTTAGGGTCTAATCGGATACCTCTGGGAGATCTGATTAGATTTTTTTTTAAAAAAACTCAAAACCATTCGTATCACAACCCTCGCCTGCAACATGTTTTGAAATACGCTCGCTACTATAATCTCTTATGATCACCGTCGCCCTAATCAACACCATTAGCTCCTCTGTCTTGTGGTTACTCCTCCACGGTATATGCATTCTGCCTCCTCTTTCTATCACGTAGATGCAACAAATGATTCAACGTCACCACCCTAATCTTTTTGGGTTAGGCTTCTGCCTACTCCTTTCATCTAGTTTCTGCACAAATATTGTTTATGTAGCAATCCCAAATGCAACGAGGCCTTAAAAAAAATACATGGCATGCTTATAGATATTTATCATAGATTCTATGTAAATGTTTATGTTAGAAACTTTGAGTGTTGATTGTGCAAATACGTTCATATCTACGAGGAATGGCTACGATGAGTGAACGTGACATGGTTGAAGAAAGAACTTCTAAGAAAGATATTGCGTGGAGGTACAATTATTTGGAAGACCACAAAGAACCGGACAATGTTACATGCATGTTTTATGAGAAGACCAATAAAGGTAGAATCTATAGAGCCAAACATCAAATATAATCTTTCAAAAATGCTACAGCTTGTGAGAAATGCCCTCCAGAGGTGAAGGAAGAATTGTGTGCGTATATGCATGAGAGGAAGTCTCAGAGATCTTTTTGAAGATGGGAACATCGATGTGGATGACATGAATTTTGATGTTGATGAATGTGAGGAACACTGTTGTAAAAGTCGGCCGACTAATCGAAGTCGGGGGTAGCCGACTTGATTAGGCCCAGTCAGCCATGAGTTGATCAACCTGACTAATCGACCTGACTAGTTAGCCTAGTCGGACTACTACTCAGTGGACTTTTAGATAGTTTTTTTAATTTTTTTGCTTTTTTAAAAAGCAAACTTATTCTAATATGCTTAATGGTATATTTAAAGTCAATTACTTCTTTTGTTTCATATGATAGTATAGAAAATGTACAAATATATGCAAATATAGTAAATTATATGTATAAAAATAATTTATATAATTAAAATAATTAAAAAATTTGTGTAGAGATCATTTCGGTGCGAAGCGGTCCTGTCGGGGGGTAGAGATCATTTCGGGTGGTCGAACGGGACATTCTCGGTGCGAAGTACGTATGAGGTGTTGACCATGCGCGATCAGGACCAGGAGCTGTTACAAGACTTAAAAATTGTGTGGGATGCGAAGATTCCGAGTAGGATCAAGGTTTTTCTCTGGTGTCTTCGTAGAGGTCGATTGTTGGACAAGGAGCGCCGCGGTCACCTGTTGGGCTTCGTAGATACATGTTGCGACTGTTGTGAGGAGGCTCCAAAGGATTCACTCCATCTTTTCTTGACGTGCCCGGCTTCGGATCGTGTGTGGCAGGCTCTCCACTTTCCGTGGCTCCAGAGTGGGCGCTTCGCGGTGTTCTGGGCATCTATTATGTGTGCTCGCAAGAGCAACACAGTAGATTACTGGAAGCCCTTCGCTTCTCTGTGGGCAATTTGGTTGGGACGAAACGATAAGATTTTCAACAATTATAGATTCCATGATGAAAATATCGTAGCACATTGTAATGCTTTATGTATCCTCTTGACTTCTTGAATCTTGTAAATCCCTTTATCCTTTTAATTGAATTTGATTTAGGTGGTGGCCCCCGCGACGGGGGTGCACCCAGATTTCAATCAAAAAAAGAATTAAAAAATTCAAAATCAACTAGTGACTGACTAAATTTGATTAATCACCCGACTGTCGATTAATCCTTAGTCAGTGACCTTGCCGACCGAGTACCGACTATCTATTTCTGCAACCTTGGCAAGGAAGAAAATGCAATTGGGATTAGGAAGAGGGTTTGTCCAAGCAGCAATATTAATTCTATTTCACAACCTACAAAAAAGGGTAAAGAATCAATGGACTCATTCATGACCATGAAAGTGCCGAAAGAGAAAGGAAAAGTTCCAATTAGACAAATTTTCATTGTGGAGGCTTATGACAATGAGATGCAACCCAGAAATATCCAACATATAGCTCGCTTCTTATATCGCGTTGGTATACCATTTAATGCTGTAAACTGCAACGTTTCAACGATATGATTCAAGCTATTGGATTGTGTGGCCCTAACTTGAAGCTACTACCTTCATACCATGAGCTTAGAGTCCCATTACTTCGCATTGAGAAGGATTATACATTGAAATTGATGGCTGAGTACAAAGAAACGTGGGGAAAATATGGATGCTCCATTATGTCTGATGATTGGACTGGTAAAAGAAATATAGTGTCCTTGAAACATGCATACTTAACTTTATGGTGAATTGTTTCAAGGACACTATATTTGTGGAATCCATTGATGCATCGGCATATGCGAAGACTTAGAGAAGATTTATGAGCTTTTTTGAAAGAAAAAAGGGCCTCCACCATATAGATGGGTGCCCAAAAACTTCACCGTTTTCACCAAAAGTTGTTACAAGCCTACTATATGAAAATGTCCCAAATTTATAAGTTCCAACTCTCAGCCATGGCATTGGCATGCATCATAATATTCTCAGTGTAAAAACGATCTTGATTAAACACCACCCCATTCCTAGCCAATTTGAGCGCCAAGATCACGACCACACATCTCGATTTTTCATTCTCCGTGTCATTCCAGTCCGTCCCAATGGAGCTCCAGAGTATAGACTCTGTCAGTAATCACTGTCTGGCTACCAATCCAGTTCCAAACTTCTAAAGAGCTCCCACAAGTAAAGAAAAGATAGTCAGCATCCTCCACAAACTTCAGACATTTGGGACAATCATGATTTGCCCCATGTACAAGATGTGCAAATCTATCCTTTGTTAGCAATCTACCCCACCTTAGAATCCATAAGAAAACCTTCACGCAAGTTGGAACCTGCCACTTCCAGATCCTCTTGTAGTCTGCCGCATACCGCCTAGGTTGAAAATCAAAGGACCTTTCAACGCCCTGTAAGCCTTTCCCACCGTAATGGAACCATCACACTACATCCTACAATCTTGACCATCGGTAGGTCCAACCACATCCGCAAGCTTCACAATCAAAGCCATAAGCTCCTCCACATATTGATATGATGACTCAGATCTGAACTGCGAGGAGTGCTCGTCCCAAACCTCTACCACTGAATAATCCGGATGCTACTCCATGCCTTTAGTCTCGAGAACCTTGCATCCAGAGCTACGTCTTCACTCCAATCATCTGCCCAAAATTCAGAAACCGTTCTGTTGCCAACTACATGCTTCATGAACGAATGCGCCTCCTGTGCCACACTGCAGATGGTCCTCTGAAAGTATGAGGGCACGATGCCAAGATCCAAGGGCCCTGGAAAAGAAAGCCTTGACCTGTAGATCTTTT
This sequence comes from Ottelia alismoides, assembly GCA_037367405.1. Taxonomy (NCBI): domain Eukaryota; kingdom Viridiplantae; phylum Streptophyta; class Magnoliopsida; order Alismatales; family Hydrocharitaceae; genus Ottelia; species Ottelia alismoides. The sequence continues at coordinate 724,990 of JAZKJV010000064.1, forward strand.
GAGTAAGATTGCAGATGATGCTGCTACAATCGCCTCAAATACGAGAGACCCACCTGCTAAGTAAGGCCTTATTCATCCCATACAAGCTACATACACCAAGACCTCCGCTCTCCTTTGTGCATTACACGGTCTTTAATCCACCAACAGAAACCCATTCGATCACCCGAATGACGACCAGAAGAAACACCTCGTGATGGTCTATAGCCTCTTCCGTACCTCACCGACGTCAATATGGAGGATAAAAAGAAAATAGGGATCACTAACAAAATCAAATGCAACAACACTAGCCTACCACCCCTGGACAAGCTAACAAACTTCCACCCTGTCAGCTTCTGCTCTAGCTTCTCGATCATCGAAGCCAGTTAGCAGCACCTGTTTGCCCAGCCACCGAAGGTACGCCTAGGTACCACTGTAGTAGATCCCTACGCGACGATTACAACTAGGTAACACACAATTCAATCTCCACATCCACGAAGTCAAAAGGAATGAACTCCGATTTATTTCTTTTCAACCTCAAACCAGACACAGCTTTGGAAATATCTAGGACCACTGATAAGCCTATGTAATTGTCTACACCACCCTCCATGAAGAATATCGTGTCATCCGTGTACTGAAAGATGGGATTAGAGATCTCATCCTTTGAATATTCACTGTAGAGGTCCCCCGAAACTGCTCGATCCACCGTGATCGTCAAGGAATTGGTCGCAAAAATGAGAGGAGGGAGGTTGTTAGCAGACACCCCTGGCGAATCCCCCATTGAGCCTGAAAGAAACTTCCGTTAGTTGCCCATTCACAAGAAAGGCACAAGACATGGTCGTGACACATTTCTTTATCCACAAAATCCATCTATTAGGATAACCACACATGTGCGGAGAAGCCCATATGAAATGTCAATCCACACTATCATAGGCCTTCGAGAAGCCCACTTTCCACAACACACCCTTAACCTTCCTTTTATGTAATATTGATATCCATTTCTATATCGACACCATATTGATATGATATTTCGGTCAAATTTTGTCCATATCGATTAACATTTGTGAATAGGCCTTCGAGAAGCCCACTTTCCACAACACACCCTTAACCTTCCTTTTAATGTAATATTGATATCCATTTCTATATCGACACCATATTGATATGATATTTCGGTCAAATTTCGTCCATATCGATTAACATTTGTGAAGGAATGACCTTAAAAGGACCCCATATCGAAATTGAAATTTTATTAAAATTTCGAAGATATTTCGTGAAATCTGAAACCTTGCTTATACACCAACCAACAATAATCTCGGATGCCAAGACCACGATGTCCACGAGCTGCTGGACAGGTAAGAAGGCACTCTGAGCTAGCGAGATGAGCTTATTCACTTCTCCTTACCGATTGACCAACAACTTCGTCACAATCAAATAAATCACATTGGATAAAGCAAGCTTGTAAAAATCAGCTGACTAAGCCGACTAGTCGAGCTTCAAAAAAAAAGCCGACTAGTCGACACAATTAATTGACTCGGTGGACTCAACCAAGGATAGTTGACCCTTAGTTGGGTAGAGCAACTAGTCAGGTCGACTAGTCGGCTGAGTCGGTCGACTAGTCGGCTTAGTCGGTCGACTAAGCGACCGTTGTTTGCAAGAGGATCCGTATACTCGATTGTTAAGGATTTATGTTAATGTCCGACTCTTCGAAACCCTCTCACACACTCTCTCTGAAACCCGATACTTCAAAACCCCTCTCCAGGCGCCATGCGATCACCGCTCCTCCTCTGGTTACTACCTCCTCTGATTGCCACACCTCCTCTGATCGCTTCGGCCAGTATCACGATCCTCTCCTCTCGCTCCAGCCAACTTGTCGTTCCTCTCCTCCTGTTCTAGCCAGCATCGTCGACCTAAAAGGTTAGGGGCTTCATTTTTTCCAAGTTTTTATAATATCGTGGAGGATATCTTGATAGACATGAATTTTTTGTAAATTACTACATGCTTCTGAACTGAAGTATCCCTCTACGATATTAAGATCAAATTTCGTAGGATCAAAATCAGATCAAATTTCGTAGGATCAAAATCTCATAATCTCTTTATCCAGCTTCTATCCATGCTTTTTTTAGCTTATGTCCATTTCGTAAATTTAAATATCTTTATTCAATTGCAGACCACACAACTTTTAAAATTTATGAATTCAAATATTTCAGCTTCTATCCACTTCGTAAATTTATGCTTCGTTCAGCTTCTGTCCATTTCGTAAATTAAAAGATCTATATTTTAGGAGTTTTGTTCAAATACTTCATGTATTCAATATTCTTAACTAATCCCTCCATTGATTCTTTTAACATGAAACATAGCTAAACATTTCTCTTAATGTTTGTTCCTATTTAAAGGCAATTGTTTGTTCTTATGTGAAGTTGTAGCTTGATTTTATGTCATATTCTTAGTATAAAATTTACTACTTACTAATATAATAGTAATTAGTAGCTTTACTAACTTGTTGATGTCAAGTTTTAACTTTTGAGCTTCTGATAGCCCAGCCTTTTCCCACACATAAGTAGGGTCGGCTACATGGATTCTTTTCCTCCATTTAGATCTATCTTGGGTCAATCTCAGGCTTATATCCAAAAAATTAAGATCCCTTTCATTTGTGTCGTCCTCACCCTCTCTTAGTCGGTTTAACATCCCAAATTCACATCTCCTAACCGGTGCATTAGCTGACTTTCTTTGCAAATGATCAAACCATCTTAAGCGATTTTTTCGCATCTTATCCTCGATCGGAGCTATACCAACTTTTTTTCTGAAAATGATAATGATAAATCTTGAACCCATGACCTCGATCAGTGACTCGTCTTTCTATGTATAAAAAATAATTTATATATTTAAAAAAAAATCAAAATTGACTATTGTCTGACTAAATCTGATTAGTCGCCTGATTGCCGACTAATCCTTAGTTAGTGACCGGCCGATCGAGTACTGACTGCCGACTTCTGCAACATTGGGATAAAGCAATCAGTTTGTAGTCTTAAATTCTTGTTGCAACATTCTTCTTCGGAAACAAGAGGGATCGATCCGATTGAAGTCAAAGTTTCCCTCTTCAAATTCTGCAACCACTTCCAACACCTCCTCACCAATCAAGTCCCAGAATTCCTTGTAGAAAAAGACATGGAAACGATCCGACCTAGGGCAGTCATTCCCATTCAGACAAAAAATGGTCTCACGAACCTCCAACATCCCGATCTGTCTCATCTGAAGTTCTGCATCCGACCTAGTAATATGAGTCATACATGTCCCCAACCCATCGCGACCCACAGTGTGGAAGTCACCTGCTCATGTCTCTGAAGTAATTGGTAACCACCCTTTTCACCTCCCCCTCCCCAGAGAATTCCTCTCCCCCACCACTACATAATGTACTGAGTTTCTCCTCCTACCATTTGCCACCGTGTGCAAGAATCTAGTGTTGGCGTCTCCCTCCTCCAGTCATCTCTACGTGACCTTTGTCTTAACGCTTTCGATCCTATTCCTAGATCTTCTTAAGCACTCCACGGCTCATGAGCTCCTCCTCGCCCATCCCCTTTTTTTGTCCTCCAACAAGTCCAACCTTCCCAACCCATCATGTGCTTGGTTACTTCTCAACTCACGCTTAGAACGAGACTCTCCCTTGAACATCGACAACTTGCACCGCAATGCATCCAACTTCAATGCATACCTCACAGTGACTAGGTTCTCCACCTCCACTTTCGACCATAAATTGCTCACCACATCACGGAAACCCTCCTCCAATAACCAACACCAATCAAATTTGAACTACGACGATGATATGTAGCTGCAAGAGTCGAGGCACAATTGTGTATGGTCCAATCTTGACCGAGGAAAGTCAATATGTGAGCACGATGACGAGCTCCTCCAAGTGTACTGACTGTTTGCCACATCCAAGACCTCCAAAGCGAGCTCCTTCACCATCTCACCAAAAAGGTCGGAGCCAAGATCTTGTGCACCTCTCCCCCTGGCTTGTCTTCTACATAAAGCATGACTTTGAAATCACCTCCCACTAGCCAAGCCATATCTGGAAATCTACCTAATCTGTCGCAACTCATCCTACATCACTATATTTGTGGACACCCCCATGATGCCATGCATCGAAGTAACCACAAAACGCGATTGGTCAGCCTTGTTCACCAACACCACCATAACCAAATTAACTAAGGCCGCCTCCTCGACCAAATCGTAAAAATCACCGTTCCACGTGGCAACCATTCCCCTTGAGCTTCCGTTTGCCAACATAGCTATGAATTCGTTAAGACGGGGACCTGATGTGGAACTCCATCTCACCGAATCTTATGAATCAATCTTGCTCTCCTGCAAGCAACCGACATCAATCTTCCACGAACCAAATATGTATCTAACCATCAATCGCTTCTTAGATTGACCCAGACCCCTCACATTCCAGGATAAGAGCTTCATTTGGACACCGGCGGGGGGGGGGGGGGGCTCCGTCACCTGGACCTACACTCTTTGTGCAATTGTGAACTTGGATAGCCTTTCTGCTTCTTTCTCTTCGGTTAATGTTGTCGCGACATTATTAGGGTTCCTCCCCACCTGGATCACATTGTTCTTCTGTCCCATACCTTCCTTAGCCCCTTTAAGAGTCTCCACCAGCCTCTCTGATTTTCCACCTCCAGCCACATAGTCATCTACTGCTTCTACCTCATGCTCGTATTCTAGAAAATTCGTTTCCTAATCCAGCGCACTTGCTCGACGACGTTTTCACGAGGTTACCAACTGGCTCACCACATCTGGGGGCCAATCCACTAAGAGTGGGCCTCCGACCCCACTGAAATGAAGCCATGTGCTCGGGAACAACCATTAATTTCGCACAACGTGAGGATGTCGCCGACCTCCTTTAAGCGGCCCCTCCCCATCCCATGCTTGAAACCCTTCCCACCCCTGCCTCTATCGCCAAAAAAAACCCACGAAGGTTTATCTTCCGCCTACTTTGTCCCCATCTGAAAACAAACCTACCACTCGTCGCTCCGGGGGAGATCACCGCCATTGTTTTTAAAAACGCGTCGTGATGCTTATGGGGCACAAGCGTTGCCTCGGATCTCAGCTGATTTTTCGTTTGTTTTCTGCGATATATTCTTCTCTTCTCTTTGACCGTGAGCTTTTCTTCTTTCGTAGGCAAGTAGTTTCAAGCCCTTGAGCTCATGATTCACCGCATTTAATTAACACTCCAACATCGACAAGTAAGTGTATTTAATGCATTTATTTTGTAGTCTATCAACTTATTAAGCTCATTTTACGCATGTTATTCTAAATCAACATGAGCAAAAAGTTTACAGTATTTATTTTTGTAGTTTATGAACATATTAAGCATAATTTTACTTTATTTTGCATGTTCTTTATAAATAACATGAACAAAAAATTAAGTCTTGATTCCTTAAATCCAATGCCTTTAGGCCCTTTACTCTTTAGGATGAATCAAGCATAAATGCTTTCTTTATTGAAATGTTTGGATGCTAGTTCTCTATTTTGACCTAAATTTAGAAGAGTATGTTTTGTAAACGCGTCTCATCTTTGTTTCTATTCAGTTGGGACCAAAATAATACACATCAAATGCATGAACAAGGACGGTCATAACATGCAATATTGAAGTATTTCATTACCTAATCCTTGCGGTAAAGTAAAAAGTGATCACTTATTCTCTCATCTTCCCAATTGATCGTCATACATACCTCTACCAATTTTTATAAAAAAAGTGTGAACATCCAAACCCTTTAGTTAAATTTTATGTAGTACTTTACTATTATTGAGACTTTCCCATTGTTGTGCTTGCAAATCCATATTTACTTGACTCCTTACCCATTGCTGTGCTTGCAAATCCACATTTACTTGACTCCTTACAGTTTGAAAGTACAAAAGAAGAGAGTTATTAAACGATTTACAACAAGCTTAAATTTAATATTTACAAGAGAGTTATTTCCCCTGCTTGTTTAGAGATGCAATGATATTTGTTTATGTTTGAATTTGCTTTATTAGCCTTTCATGTATTTTTATTTTGATGGTCAAATTATTTATGTTTTGAACTTTTAATATTGTTGTTAGGGATTTGAGATAGTTTAGCTCCCACTTAATGCGAACTTGGATGTTTGAAACATAAAATTAGCCTTGAAATTTCATGACGTTATGTTTTTTTATCAAAGCTATTCAATTTTTAGAACTTGCAAAATCTAATTACGATTAATTACCATGTTTTATGATTTTTTTATTTTCTGGAGTGAGGCGTACGAGTTACACCTCGATACGCCTTCGAGGCGATACCGAGAAAACATCTCGATACACCTCACGTTTTTTAAAAACCTTGGTCACCACCCCCCGAAAAGTTGTCTATCTTAATCGTTGCAGATCCAAGAGGTGGCATTGTTATCACTTGTGACACCAGCGACCGGAGGCCTAGTGGAACAGAGGTCCTCGAAGGCATTATCAGATCTACCCCATAGTCCGCCCTAGCGGGAGACGAACCTGAAGCAGTATTCAGAACCACCCCGTTGCTTGAGCAGGTTGCTTGACCTAAGAAGTGGAGCTTTACATCCAGATTAGGAGAACCCGAGTATTGCTTACTCGGGTTCGAGCTTGGAGAGCTCGTAGCCGGATCTTCAAACGCAGGGATAATCTTTTTTTTTGAAAGCTGCAAGGCAGGGGGAAACACTCGGAGGTGTCCGCCCCATCAAAATATATTTATAACAAAACCAGTAGATAGGTTACAACGAACCGATAACCACCCCAAAAAAACAAAAAGAAAACAAGCGGCTCAACGCAACACCCACTCGTCCACCAGCCTCCTTGTATAACATTGCACATTTTCTTTGTAAAACCTCTGCCTCGAGAACATCAAATCATTTCTGCTATGCCAAATCGTCCACAGGATAGCCATCGGGTGCAACCGTTCACTTGTCGACCTCGCCCTATTATCATACATCGCATTCCAGAAAGCAAGGAAGTCGTCGGACCGGCACCAAATCCCCGCATCCAGCCATGTCTGCGATACCACAGGGCAAGTAAAAAATAGGTGGCCCACCGATTCAATAACGTTGTCACAAATCAAGCACTTATCGGAAGTGATGCCCAGGAGTTTCACGCACCGATCACGCGTCATCAGCCTCTTGCGCCTCAGAAGCCACAAGAAAATCCCCACACGCTCCGGAAGATTGAGGCCCCAAATAATAGAACAGTCCCTGTTTAGGTCCCCCGACGCCGCAGGCGACGGCCTAGCTATGGCCCCGTACGCGCCCTTCACCGAGAAGCAACCCTCCTTCCAGATCCAGTGATCTCCACCCCCACCAGGGGCCCCTACCTTCCCCACAGCGTCCAGCAAGGCCAAGAAATCCTCAAAGGGTCGGTCAGAGAAAATGGCGGAGAATGCAGGCCACCAAGAACCATCAACCCAACAGTCCTCCACCGAACACAGTTTATTATCCGCCAGCGCGAATAACCTCGAAAAGCGAGAGCAAAGAGCACCCGCTCCCGACCAGTCGTCGGTTCAGAAAGCAAAAGAGTCCCCCCTACCAAGCACCGGTCTGAAGAGGTTGAGATTCCTGACAAATGTTTGCATAACACCCCTCCAGAAAGGCATCATAGTCACCAAGTTGGGCCCCTGCAACCGGGGCGTGCCCGTCACCCCATATATGCTCCGAAGCACCAAGCAAACTAAGTCATCACCTGGACCCCAAACCCTACTCGCCCACTTCAGCAACAGAGCTTCATTCATCTGCTGAAGAGATCTCACCCCCAAACCTCCCCATCTCTTCTTTCGAGCGACATCCTCCCATCCAACAAGATGGACCCCCGCGCGCCCAGTAGAGGCATTTCCCCACAGGAAAGCGCACATCTTCCTCTCCAGCCTCTCCTGGATCCCCTTTGGGAGCTTGCGGCACGAAAGAAAATAAATAGGAATGGACGACAAAACCGCCTTGACCAGGACCAACCTACCTCCCCTCGAAAGGAGCGAGGCTTTCCAACCTGCCAACCTCAAATCCACCTTCTCCACCACCCTCAACCAATCACCTAGCCTCACCCTCCCCAGACCCAGAGGAACGCCGAGATAGTCCATAGGGAGGGGGCCCGCACCGAAGCCAACGAAGTGGCCAAGACGTCAGCAAGACCCTCCACCTGCCCGAAAGGGATAAAAGAGGACTTATAGTCGTTCTTCAATAAACCAGAAAGCTCCGAGAAGACATCGAGAGCCATGGCCATGGTCGTGGCCTCCTCGACCCCTCCCTCCATGAGGAAAAGAGTATCGTCCGCGTACTGCAAGATCGGCACCTGAACCTCTCTCCTCGAGAAACCGCTACATAGGCCATGGTCGACCACGCCCTTCGCAATGTCCCCCAGCACATCAACCGCAATGATGAACAGCATAGGAGCGAGTGGGCACCCTTGCCGCACCCCCCTACGGGGCTGAATCCACCCCCCTTCCGGCTGCCATTGATCAACACCGAGAAAGATGCCGTGGTGATACACCGCCGCATCCAAGAAATCCACCGCTCCGGGAAGCAAAGCCTCCTCAACACGGATGACAGGAATTTCCAATCAAGGCTATCATAAGCCTTTGCAAAGTCGACTTTCCATAAAATACCACTCGTGCCCCTCCTCCTCCAATCGGCAATGACCTCGGAAGCAATCGTCGTGCAATCAGAGATCTGACGGCCCAGAACGAACGCGGATTGCGCGGGGGAAATCAGGCTACCGAAGATGCCAACCAACCTCCTTTCCAACACCTTGGCCGTGATCAAGTATAAGGCATTAGAGACAACGATAGGGCGATAGTCATCAATGGAGGTCGGCGGCGAACGCTTAGGAAGCAGAACAATAAGCGCCCTATTGATACGGTCAAAACCCCTATTCCCATAGCAGAATCCCCGAACCACATCAAGCACCTCATGACCAATAAGATCCCAGAAATCCTTATAGAAAGAAATGGGGAACCCATCGGGGCCAGGCACAGCATCGCCGTTAAGGTCCCACACAGCATCCCTGATCTCCTCCAGAGTGACGTCACCCACCAGCGCCTCGCAAGCAGACGCCTCCACGATCCTACAATCACGGCCTAACCATCTCCACCGCCGAGAGATTACATCAGCGGATACAGCCCTGAAGTGATTGTAGGATGGTGGAGGCGTCTGCTTGCGAGGCGCTGGTGGGTGACGTCACTCAGATCCGTAATCTTGTTAGCCAAAAACCTCGAACTCAGATCCGTGATCGAATCGTCAAAGCGAAACGCGTCTAGAGAGCCGTTGTCAGCACTACAGTTTCTCGAAAAAGGTCTTTGTGATTCCCCTCCCTTGAAGGCGGTGACCTTCAAGCTTTCCACCTCCAAACTTGTCCTCGACCTTCCCCTCTGGGTTTGAAATTTCTTGAAATTTCGGCGAAATTTCACTGAAATTTCAGTTTCGATAGGTCATGGGTATTAAAACTTCTATATATGTCGATTTCATGGTTTCGATCGAGATGGGTGGAAATATCGGTGATATTTCGACATATTGACCCATTTCGGTTGAAATTTATGGTTTCAAGTACAAAATTTCTCGAATTTCGATTGATGTCTACGAAATTTCGCTGATAGCTATGTATATCAACGATATTATCTATGTGAGCTTGATTTTATTACTTATTTACATATTCCCAGTATTAAAACACAATGATTTATATATATTGTTTCAAGTCGGGGTGCTGCCCCCGCACCCCCGCAGGGGGAGCGCACGTGCCCACCCTAGACCAACCCATTCTCGCTCATCGGGCAGCGAGACCCCCGTCTGGTTGGATATGCTGCAACTGGGGGGGGTTACGTATGGCAATTCTTCAACCTGGGGAGAGCATACTCCCCTTTAGGTTTAAGCAACATAGATGAAACAACTCTATAGATTCTATATATCCGATATAGCTTGTTCGTTTTATTCGTTTGTTATTTATATTCGTAAAATAGATGCATCTTTACTATAAGTCTGTTCATTAGAACTATGTTCACGACAATTATTTCTATGAAGAAAACATTGTCTAATTAATCATTACCTACATTTTTAGAATCAAATGCTCGTCTATATTTATGAACAAAAGATATCTTCTAAGTGATGTTAACTTAATTATTTTGATTTCCATTTCTATTATCTATCAATCAACTCAACAGTATGTCTGATATGACCGATATGGTATGATATAAGGCGTACAAACGAGAGATATGTGTGATATAAGTATGCATTTGTAAGCTATTATTATTTTAAGATCTTGAATTGGATGATATCAATTTCCAGTATGTATCAACCAAGAATGCATTAACATCGATTTGGCCGATATGAATGATATGACCGATATGTGCTATAAAAAAGGCATATGTGGGTGATATATGTGATATAAATGTGTAGTTGTAAGTTATTACTATTATAATAACTTGGAAAATCTTAATTTGCGAAAAAATGATCGAAAAATGATTTTTTGAGCCATTTTCAACATTTCCACCAAAATGGTCAAGTTTTCCTGAAATGAAATTTAGATTTTGGAGGGGATCAAACTGAAATTGAATTTGAGATTTCGAACCTTGTTCCCCATCGACCGCACCGACATCACTGACGCCCCCCACCTTCTAATACCACTAGCCACAATGTCGCTAATCTCCAACATGTTTCAGGGTCTCTCGTAACCTCTACCTTTTTGCACTTTAATGGGACCACAACAACCGAGAGCTTCCAAGTCGGTTCCCCAGTCTCTGAGCTTCCATCGAGAAAGTGTGGTCTTCTCCAAACGACCGCTTCTATTGACTCCGATGGCAAGCCACCATCCAACACCCTAACAAGCACCTCCTTCGCTCTCTCCGTTGATAAGCCTTAACACACAAGGTTTTGCCATGCGGCCAAATAATGTTGATGCATACACTGCTCTCCTTTGTTGTCAACATCCTCTCCCAAATCCTTCTCAGAATCTCTACATCGTCTTCCCCTGCCACCAACCCTTTCATTAGGCATTCCTTCAACGCCTCTTTCGACATCCGCAACATAGAGACCCACAGCACATCGAACATCAATTCCATGGAGGGGGCCTCCTGGCCCTTCTCCGCAGCCACAGTACTTGCTGGCAGAGCCTCTATTGACCATGACCCCATCACTGCACACTCCCTCCTCCGGTGGCCAACGCGTCCATATTGAAGGCACAATTGCTCGATGTGCAAGACTTGGAGAGATGGTCAACGACTCCATAATGGAAGCACCACAAAACCACCCCGCCTCTGGTCTTCGACGTATGCTTCATCGCCTTCGATAGACTCCAAGGGCCTTCCCCCGCTAACTCTTCCATCTCGTCTCCTTCTCGCAACTCCCCCTCTTCTCCCTCATTGACGGTGTCCCTTCGATTACCCTCTTTGTTGGTCTTCTCCTCCTCGACATTGCTTCCACTCCCACTCCCAATCCCACTTTGGCTCTTCATTTCTTTTATTTTATGAGCTTCTTGATTTGTTTGTGCAGCAAATTGAAGAGAAAAATGTTGTATAAGTCGTAACTAACAATGGAAGCAATTATCAATTATGTCTTAACATGTATATATTATATTGATTATAGCTATAGAATTATTTTAGCTCGAGGGGCACGGAGTACATGCAAGACAAACAAAGCACGGAGCACCTACTGTGGGATCTTCTTCAAGACAAGTTGTTGCTTCACAGGTCAATGGAGATGAAGAAATGGAAGAGATTGAGGGGAATGAATGTGGAGGTGAAGACGATGCTGGTGATGTCAATTTGATGATCATGAAGACGAAGAACTTACAGATTCATAGACATTTCAAATTTTAGTTATTTATTTCACTTTTGTTTATGTAATTTGAACGCTCAAACTATTTCGAGAAGCATTTGGAGTTTTGTCTTTTCTAATATATGTTTGAATGATGTTCATTGCATGCTTGTTACTCAGAAGGATATGGGGACTAGATGGAAGACGTATTTCCATAAGCTTTTAATTGGTGAATGAAATAGAGAGATTATTTTGGGAGATCTAACTAGTAGTGAAAGTTACTTGAATCGTGCAACTGCAAGCTATAGATGAATAAAAGGAATTAGAGGAGGGCTTTAAAGGTTATGAAACCTAGGAAGCGTGTAGGACCTGATGGCATTCCTATAGAAGTATGAAGAGTTCTTTGTAAGCGTGGATTGACTTGGCTTACAAATTTATTCAATGTTATTTGGCGAAGCAAGAAAATTCCCGAAGATTGGAAAGGCATCATGGTGCCTCTTTATAACAACAAATGAGGGATTGCCGCATTCAAAATTGTGCGAATTACAGAGGTATCAAGATGATGAGTTATACTATAAATATATGGGATATTTACACCCATAACCCTGAGTAATATGGTAATTACCCCAAGAACCCTCGATAAACACGAATTACACCTAAAACCCCGAATAATTGCTCCGTCTTACTCCCATAACCCTCCGTTAGTTAACTTCATTAACTCAACCATATGGCTGAGTTAATCTAACCTATCTGTGATTTAACGGTTGAGATTAATTGAAAATAAAAAGAAAAGAAAAGAAAGATGAGGTGGACTTGACCTGGAACAGGAAATTGCAGGTGGGAGGGGTTCCAGGCGAGCGACCTGGGGGCGGCGCGGGCATGGGGGATGGGTTCCTAGGAGAGGCAGAGTGCAGGCGACCTGGACGGCGTCGGAGGGGAAGGGGGGCGACCTGGGGCTTGGGTGCGAGCGAGGGGGTGGGTTCCCAGGCGAGGCGCGGGCGACCTGAGCGGCGCCGGAGGGGAAAGGGGGGGTGCGCGGGCGATCTGGGCGGCGCCTGAGGGGAAGGGGGGGGTGCGGGCGACCTGGGCGGTGCCGGAGGGGAAGGAGGGGCGCGAGCGACCTGGGGCTTGGGGGAAGGAGGAGGGGGGCGACTTGGGGCTTGGGCGCCGCGACGACCCTCGTCAGCGATCTTCGTCTCCTGCTCCTGCTCAGCCTCATCTTCGTCTCTATCTCCGCCACCACGCACAGCCCCTGCAGCAGGAAGAAGCAGGTCGCCTCCCCCGACTGCCTCTCCAGCGTCCCGCAGTAGAACTACGCCTCGTGCGCGATCCCAGAGACGAAGAACGAGTGGGGCTCGAGGAAGGGGGGTGGAGGTCCGTATTTGCACCAGGCGGTGGGGGTGTAGGGGGGCGAGGGGCTCCAAGGCGGTGGGGCTCGAGGAAGGGGGGGCTCCGAACGGGCGGTAGCAGGGGGGAGCGGGCGGTGGGGGTGTCGGGGAAGGGGGAGCTGGGCTGGAGGGGGGGGGTGGCGGAGTTCTTTGAGCAGCCGCGGGGGGATCCGAGGTGGCAAAGCTCAAGGACAGGGGGCTTCGAGCAGGCGCCAGCGCGAACTCGAGAGGGAGGTGGTCTTTGAGCAGCCACGGGGGCCTCCGAGGACGGGGCTTCGAGCGGGCGCCAGCTTGAACTCGAGGCACGGTGAGGGGGAGGGTTGCAGCTTGGCGGAGGGAGAGGGAGGTAGCAGGAGCAGGACGTGGGGCTCCTCGGGGGCGGAGGCGCAGGGAGGAGGAAGGCTGGAGCTTGCATGCGGGAGAGCGCAGGGCAGTGGGGGCAGCTTGCCGGGGGTGACGGGGGTATTTTTTGAGAATGTGATTTTGTTTTAGGGGTAAAATTGTCATTAATGGATGGAACCGGTTAAAGTTAACGGCTTAAATGGATGGAAGTTGACTCAGGGTTATGTAATGTAAGGGTTAAACATTATTCGGGGTTCTGGGTGTAATTCGTGCTTGCGCAGGGTTCCTGGGGTAATTACGAGATTACTCAGGGTTATGGGTGTAAATATCCCTAAATATATGGGAACATGTGATTGAAAGAAGGTTGAGACAAGTTCCAAAGTAAAAGAAAACCAATTCGGATACATGCGAGGTTGCTCAACTAGTGAAGCCATCTACTTGCTGAGGAGAACCATGGAGATTTATAGAGCTAAAAGGAAGAATCTCCATATGATTTTTATTGATTCGGAGAAGGCTTATGACTCTGTCCCACATGAGATATTGTGGAGAGTTTTGGAGAAGAGACAAGTACCTGTCCTATACACTAGCCTCATAAAGGATAAGTATGATAGGGCTTCATCTTGTGTAAGGATCTAGTCTGGGAAGACTGACTATTTCAACATCAACATTGGTCTACACTAAGGTTCAACTTTGAATATGTTCCTTTTTACTTCAACTATGGATGGGTTGACCAGTTACATTCAGGGTTCGTTTGGTTGCAGGGTTGGGCAGGTCGGGTTGCGTTGGGGCACCCTTGTGAATAGTAAACTGTGAGGAGGATTGGGATGTTTGGAACGAAGGGTACCCCAGGTTGGGCCAACCCTACAACCAAACGGACCCTCAGGGTGAGATACCTTGGTGTATGTTATTCGTTGATGATATTATGTTGATTGATGAAACTATAGATGGAGTAAATGAGAAGTTTGAGGTCTGGAGACATGTCTTAGGATTTTGTTAAGTAGGGCTAAGACTGAATTTGGGATGCACTTTTGATGGAAGCAATGGTGAATGAATCAAGATGAAGATTAGTGATGATAACATTTAGAAGAAAGATTCTTTTAGATACTTGGGATCTATTTTGCAACATGATGGGGAGATTGATGGAGATATTATTCATAAAATAAAAGCAAGTTGGCTAAATTGGAGATGAGTCTCTACTGTTTTATGTGATACAAAAATTTGCTTGAAAATCAAAGGAAAGTTTTACACTGCAATCGTGAGACCTGCTATGCTCTACAGATCTGAATGTTGGCATGTGAACCATATACATGTATAGAGAATCGTAGTAGCAGAAATGAAAATGCTAAAGTGGATGCGTGCGCGAAGATCGAATTCAGAATGATGCAATCAGAAGGAAAGTTGATGTAGCTTCGATCGAGAATAAGATGCGAGTAAACTGCTTAATGTGGGTTTACCATTTGCAAAAGAGGTCGGTTGATGCACCGGTTAGGAGATGTGAGTTTTGGGATGTTGAGCCGGTTAAGAGAGAGCGAGGAAGGCCCAAGATGTGCCTGGAGGGATCCAATTACCCATCTACACAAGAGTGATGCATATACTTCAACACTTCCCTCAAGCTGGAGTAATCCTGAACATTGTATACATCCTTAACCATAAAATCATTCTTTCTCCTTTCCTAATGCATCCTTAACTATAAAATCATTCTTTCTCCTTTCTTATGCATCCAATATCTATCCTCACTGATACACACTTTCATCAACATGGTAAAAAAAGCAAACTCCTACAGTTTCTAGTCTGATATGTGTTAGAAAATGAAGAATGCAGAAGCGTAATCAGAGATAAAGAATAAACATGAAAGAACACCAAAATTTTTATGTAGAAGCCTACTCCCTAAGGAGCGGAAGAAAGCACATGAGAACGCCTCAAATGGATGATGTATTCACTGCACTTTCTCTCATCTGATATAATGGGTCCGAGACTTCTTATATATAGTCTCCCACTGACCCTCCAAGTCCCACAGTTAGTAGATGTTGGACTAAACCACTGGATGTGGTAATTGAACCCTGGAGGAATCCAATTACCCATCTACACAAGAGTGACGCATATGCTGCAACACTCCCCCTCAAGCTGGAGTAATCCTGAACATTGTATGCATCCTTAACCATAAAATCATTCTTTCTCCTTTCCTAATGCATCCTTAACCATAAAATCATTCTTTCTCCTTTCCCAAGCATCTAATATCCCTCCTCTCTGATTCACACTTTCAACAACATGGTCAAAAAAGCAAACTCATGTAATTTCTAGTATGATATGTGTTAGAAAATGGAGAATGCAGAATCGTAATTAAAGATATAGAATGCACATGAAAGAACACCAGAATTTTTACGTAGAACCTTACTCTCTAAGGAGCGGGATGAAACCACGGGAGAACACCTCGAAGGGATGATGTGTTCATTGCACTTTCTCTCATTTGATACAATGGTTCTGAGACTTCTTATATAGTCCCCCAATGACCCTCCAAGTCCCACAGATAGTAGATGTGGGACTAAATCACCGGATGTGGTAATTGGTCGCTTGAGGGATCCAATTACTCATCTACACAAGACTGATGCATATACTCGAACACTTCCCTCAAGCTGGAGTAATCCTGAACATTGTATGCATCCTTAACAATAAAATCATTCTTTCTCCTGTCCTAATGCATCCTTAACCATGAAATCATTCTTTCTGCTTTCACAAGCATCCAATATCCCTCCTCTATGATTCACTTTCAACAACATGGTAAAAAAAAAGAAAACTCCTGCAGTTTCTAGTCTAATGTGCTAGAAAACGAAGAATGCAGAAGCGTAATAAGAGATAAAGAATAAACATAAAAGAACACCGAAATTTTTATGTAGAACCCTACTCCCTAAGGAGCGGGATGAAACCACGGGAGAACGCCTCAAATGGATGATGTGTTCATTGCACTTTCGCTCATCTGATACAATGGGTGTAGATGGGTAATTGAATCTCTCCAGGGTCCAATTATCACATCTAGTAGTTTAGTCCCACATCTACTATCTGTGGTACTTGGAGGGTCAGTGGGGCCTATATAAGAATATACTCCGACACCTCCCTCAAGCTGGAGCATGCAATGCTCAGCTTGGACAAACAAAAATAAATCTCAAGCTCGCAATACAAGACACTACAGGCAATATCAACTCAACGCAAAATCAACTATCGGGTGCTATCGATGACGTTGCTTCTCATGCCGTATAAGTGAGGAGGAACAAGCGGGCTGGAGTGTGAGTCGAACTGGGTCTCTTCGTCGGCGTGTGCTTTGTACTGTTCCTGTCAGAGTCACTAAAACTGAATGAGTTACCTCGTCGAAGTACTTTGACCCCCACATGTAGAAGACTGAATCATGTGGACAACTGCTCCATCTTTGAAGGATCGAACTGAAAAGCCATCGAAAAACATCCTCGTTGGAGTATACGATCACTGAAGAATGGAGTCTGAAAAGTTTCCTCGTCGAAGTATTGGGTCTGTCCCATTCCGGCTCAGAGAACGAGATCTCTACTCTGGAGTGTCTATTAAACCACATGAAAACCTTAGCCCACATAACATAGAGAATGGGATCTTTGCTCTGGAGTTCCTATGGATCACATGAAAACTCTGAGACAAAAAACAAAGATGGGGATCACACAAATAACGATTGCAAAATTGTGCGACTCAAACTGAAGACTAGGAACCAATCTGAACGTCGAGTCTGGATCTAAGCTGTTGAGTCTGACAATCTAATTGGCCTGGAATATGAAGAATCTGAATCCGACTTGTACCTCTACGCAATACCCCCCCTTTCTCCCATATTGGTCGGATAACAATGACGCCGACCAAGGTGGGAGAAGGCAAGAAGATGGGGAGGAACAATGAATCACATAAGCCGATCTCACATTTTTTCAACTTTTCTTCTCGTAAAATTTCTAGATCATTTTTCGTATCAATTTTCAGGAAGGCGCTATGCGGTATTCAGTCGGAGGGGTCACTGCATAGAGAGTATGCGGTATGCGGGAGAGTATGCGGGGAGTATGCGGTTTTATGCGGTTTGGTATTTTTTATTATTAAAAATATAAATAAATATTTAATATTATGGTAATATCCTCAGTCGGGAGAGTATGCAGGGAGTATGCAGTTTTATGCGGGAGAGTATGCGGTTTTATGCGGGGAGTATGCGGTTTTATGCGGGGAGTATGTGGTTATGCGGGTGGGGCTATTTGGTTTTAGATTAAATAAAAAAAGTTCTATCAGAAAAGCGGCCGAGTATGCAGACGCACAGGGGGTATAGTCGTCCGAGTATGCGGATCAACCCACATACATGATCGTTTCATCATACTCGGAGCGGCAAGGCTACCGAGTACAAGTATGCGACCGAGTATGCGGCTTACTCGACCGTTTTTCTGAACATTGTTTCGTATGGATACTTTTTGAACGATCCTTTTTCTTCTGGCTATTTTTTTAGCTGTCTGTTTTTTTAGCCTACGATTTTTTTGTATGCACTTTTTTCCGAAACTCTCAACCCACTTGGGCTCCCAAAAAAATCACATCCTCTTTTTTTCGCTGGGCCCTCCCCCCCTTTTTTAATAAAAAACTCAGAAATGTAGCTTCCCCCTTTTTCCTTTTTTTTTTAAACGTAGGCCCCTTTCTTTTTTTTAATCGCATCTAGGGTTCCCAATTAGGAACCCATCTAACTGCGCCACCGCTTGGAAAATAAGTTCATGGAGGCCACGATCGGACGAGTTTCATTCCAACAGAGGAGGAATTACATGGAGGTCTTCTTCGAAAAGGGCTATCGTTGCTGCTTGGAGAGGAGGTGCGGTGGTGTCGCATGGTTTGTGCCACCGCATGGAGCCGTCTGGAGTTATTTTCACGCATAGAGATGGGGGCTCTTCTTCAAGAGAGGTTTCACGTACGGTGCATTGAAGAAAGGTTTCACCACCGAGCCTTGAAAGGAGCGCCACATGCACCATTATCTTCTTCTTCTTCTCTTCCTCTTCTTGTATCACCCTTAGAAGGGATGTTGGAGATGACCACTATGGAGGTACGGCAATGGTGATGCGTTGTCAAGAACTTGCGCGCGAGGGGAGGGATCGGCTGGAGGTGTTGCACATAGCCTTGTCTACGGATTTGATGCGAGAGGTCCATCTTCGAAGTTACAAACATACATGGAGAGGATGGTGGAGATGCTGATCGGAGGTTGGTGGAGGTCTGCTTGGAGTTATCTTCACGCATGGAGATATGGTTTGGGCTTGAACTGAGTTGCGTCTCTTCTTTCGCTTGGAGATCTCGCTTCTATTTTTTAATCGTGCATAATATTGGATATTCGAGAGCACTGTTGCGTCGTTGAATATTGGATGTTTGGGGTGCCACCTTCAACTGGGATTCAAGCAATAACTCGAAATTAGGATCTCTTGCTGATGCAGAATTAGGATTTCCAGAGATTGAACCCTATGAACTTCAGAATTCTTGAATAAGTCGTGCAGAATTAGGGTTTCACGAATAAACCCTAAAACTTGATTACGAACATAAACTTGAATCGAACAATAAATCTGCACGAATTAATCTTTCAAAAATCTAAGACGTCAGAAAATTAGTGGAAAAACCATAAAAACTGAAACTTGAACGATCTTGAACAATAAATAATCTTCAAAAATAAATCTTCAAAATCAACCAAGAACGACCCATTTTGATACCATGTTAGAAAACTAACATAACTCTAATACCATGTTAGAAAATGAAGAACGCGGAAGCATAATCAAAGATAAAGAATAAACATGAAAGAACACCGAGATTTTTCTGTGGCACCCTACTCCTTAAGGAGCGGGATGAAACCACGGGAGAATGCTTTACAGGTTTGATGTGTTCATTGCACTTTCTCTCATCTGATACAATGGGTCTAGGGCTTTCTTATATAGCCCCCACTGACCCTCCAAGTTCCGCAGATAGTAGATATGATATGAGACTAAACCACTGGATGTGGTAATTGGACTCTGGAGGGATCCAATTACCCATCTACACAAGAGTGACACATATAGTCCAACAATATGGGAGGATGCAAACATCGGCAAGCACACCCTCTCCTAATTCTCAACCACCTTCCCATTGCGAGCGTAAACACAACCAAGAAAATGGAACTGTTACGAAAGAAAAAAGTGAAAATTATAAAACTAGAGGTTAGGCAACATCAAAAGGAGCTAGGTGGCAGCGAGAGCTAATTCAGTATTCAAAATTGAATCAGGGAAAATAGCCATCTGTAGAATATTTGGAGGGGATTGCTCACATTTTGCCCATGTATTGAGCATTTTGTGTAAAAATTGCAGATTTTTTTTCTGAGGAACCAATCTTGAAATAGACAAGATGTAGCTCGTGCCGTCATCCTGGGTGAACAACAGCACCACAGGAGCATGCAACATGCTAGTTTCTATCTCACTTTACATTTTACTCATCCAGAGCTACAGGAGGAGATGGTGGCATAAGATGGAGTGTGTTTGCAAGGTATATTGAGAAAAAAGGATTCTCATGCGCTGTGGTTTGATAACCCATCTTGTTAGTGACACTTGGCATCCAATATGTGAGGGCCATCTTTTTCTGATTGGTCTGGGCAGTCGAACCCATGAAGTTATGGACATTGCATATTTCCCCTCATCCATATGCAGAAATCTTCCTGTTTTCACCTTGTAAACTATGATGTCAATATCTTTTATTGTTTTCCTGCAACTGCATGGGCGTTGATGATTATTTTTCTTGATTGATGTTGCTCGCCAATTTGTCCGCGTGCCCTTGTAGTTATCATTTTTTCGGATTTGTCCAGGTGAAAATCAGAACCAGCTTGAGGGTGCGGTCGAGAATGAGAATCCAGCTGAAGTGGAAGCAGTGGATGGAGGGAATGGCTGGAACTGGTGGGCGATTGTTCATGAGATTCGGATGATTGTCATTGGCTTCATAACCTCCCTGCTTCCTGGCTTCCACCCCCATAATGACTAATGGACTCAGGTTCTTTCTGACATTTAAACTTATAATCAAAAGATTCAAAACATCAGCAGAACAATGGTGATAAAGAAAGACCTCCAATAGTGTTTATTGCAATAGTTTTTCTGGAAAAAATATTCAATCTATGTATGTAAAAGGGAGATGGTATAGTTTCATGTTCTTTGCTGTTTGGTAATGAAGTTAGTAAGCAAATTTGCAAATTATGTTTCTTATTTTACAAGGTGGTTTCTGATGTGGCCTGGCCGAAGGGGTGCTCTTTGTAATTTGCTTGTGATTTTTTTCCATTTTTTAGTCCACTTTTGAATGTTCAATTAGCAAGACAATAGGGTTTCCGTCTTAAATAAGATTGATCAAAATAGTTGGCTGTCAGAAGGAATTATACAATTACTCCCAACTCATCCTTGTTGTTAAGGTTGATCAAATTATTTCAGTTCTGTCAAATACGGTGATTGATTAGGATTTCAGTTGATTTAAATGAAAACAATCTTTTGCATCTTCTCTGTTTTCCTTGCATTTCATCATGAAAATCAGGCAAACGATTCTGTATCTATTTATTCCATGGAGCATACTTCAACTGATGATGGGTGGAATACATTTTGCAACCTTATACTTAATATTGACTGAAAGGTAGGACGATGAAACGGATTTTGGAATTTATTGAGCATTTTCCCCATTCTTAGAAGAATGGTCTGCAAGGTAAGCCTTGGATGGTGATCAGGGAGAGTAATTTCATCATATACTGAATTTTCTTCAACCCGCCCCCTCCATTTTTAGAGCAGGTATGCCATCGAGAAGACGCCTACCAAGTTAGTCACATGCCTCATCAATGCTCTATACCCAGGATAATCACACGTCTCCTCGGGCGAGAGTTCTTGTTTGTTTGAGGAATAAGGAGGTCTTTATTCCTCTCCCTCTATAGATGGCCAGTGTTTTGGTTCTGGATCCAAAATGAGGAATAAGATTCTCCTCGTTATTCCTCAATTATAGGTTCTTTTGGGAAAAAATACAAATTATTGTCACTTATCTAATATAATCCTCTCAGATTTTCTTATCCCATCTCCCTCATACCTAACAGAGAATAACAAAAACTGTCATCTCTTATCAATTTCTTCCAATAGAAAAGAAACGACGTCTTATCCATCATCATCCTTTCCCTTATTGCCCTATGGAACTGCCGTAAGGGTGGGATCCGTGAATGCGAGATACACAGAGCTAGTTTCAGGAACGTAGACGGATCCGTACCTAGGGTAGCCGTTAGAGTATTGAGAGGACCAAGGGTGCTCCTTTTATATTATGAAACATTATATCGATATTTTCATATCGAAAATTGTCTGCGGATTTATAAAAATAATAGATGCAGAGGGGAAAATCCGTCACCGTACATCTTTAAAATGGATGTTTGCATGTCTTCAAGCAATAGCCACGTACGTCCCTACAGGAAGGACCCTTTATATTGGATGTAAAGAACTTGATGGCAAATATCTGAATAACCACGTTCATGTCTTCTTCATCAGTTGAAAGTGAAGCCGAGAGATAAATCCTTGAAGGAGATTTAGAAGGAAATGATTTTACGAGGAGAGTAGGGAAGGGCTCAAATTCCGAAGGAGATTTAGAAGAAAATGATTTATCACTTGTGTGCAATCTCCCTTTTTTTAGAATAACAGTTTTGCCCATATATTCTTACAAAATTCATAATTCTGCCCTTTTATGATATCCGTCATGCCTTACATTACCTTAAATGAAGGATACACCTGTGAATTTTGTAAGAAGATAGGGGCACAATTGATATTCCAAAAAGAAGGGCATAAATGATACTGCAGAAGTTAAGATGGCACAAGTGATAAAATCCCTTTTTTGTGCCTCTCTCTCATGGACGCCCACACACA
Organism: Ottelia alismoides; assembly: GCA_037367405.1. Classification (NCBI taxonomy): domain Eukaryota; kingdom Viridiplantae; phylum Streptophyta; class Magnoliopsida; order Alismatales; family Hydrocharitaceae; genus Ottelia; species Ottelia alismoides. The sequence goes on from JAZKJV010000064.1 coordinate 747,379, forward strand.
CATGCACCCCCACCAAACTCCTACCTTGCATCCTTCCCTTTCATGGCTATTCACCTACACGCTTTTCATGCCCATGCTCTTTTCTCCATCCCTCCCAATTATCCTCTCACCCTCGAGAAGGATCAGTCTCGCATGCCCCTCGAATACTTCGTAGATGCAAGCATAAGGAACAAAGGACATGCACTAAAGCTTCTCTTCTTATTAGTTGTAGATTCTATGTGGAGTGGATTGTGAGGAGAATAAGCCCCACCCCTCCTTGCATACACAAGCTTAGGGAATACAAGAGATACCGTTGTTACGTGTACAATCAATACATGACTATATTTCCCACGAAGACCCTTTGTGTTACATGGAACTCTTTACATGCATTGACTCTTGACTCCATCGTAGTTTGTTCATCTTCTACAATTGATGCCACATCACCCATTTCGTCAGTTCAACATGTCATCTGTCACGTTAGCATGCTAGGTCACCTACCACGTTACATCTAGACTTCACATTCCTATGTAGGATGTTGCAGATCTGCTCATAATGCCACCAGGTGTCGTCAAACACTTTGGTTGTGCCAAAAGGGAGACCGTGACATCCATGCCTTCGTGCAGTATCCATCCTTAGCTATATGAATGCTAAGGTGGAGTTCACTAGAACTTCATCATGTGGCCATCGAACCACGTAGGGCCACCATAACTTCATCCATTTCCTTCCCTTCAATGGCTATCCACCTCCTTTCCTTCAATGGCTTCCCATCTCTCTTCCAAGGGGTGTTCAAAATATTTGGGCCATCATGTGCTTATGCTTGACCCGTTCATTTTGACCCTAAACTTACAGGTACCTGTTAAAAATGCTGGATCGAGTACTTGTTGTACTATGACCCATGCTCCATCCATAAAACTCATTTGGATTAACGAGCACCATTGGCTATCTGGTTGGAAGCTTCCATTATTCAATTGATTCAAAAAGATGAAAATGATTAGATACATATACCGATATAGATGTTATATTGTTCTTATCTATTTTAAATTATAAATATGGATGCAGATACATATATTAGTGAATTCAAAAGATGTACTACGAAATCGTTAAAAATAGATACATGTATGAATTAGATGAAAATTCGATAATATAGATTCGACTAAATTTGCATGTTTGGATGGATCATATACAATGATATTTGTATTCGTACATGTATTCATTTTGAAATGGACATATACGTGAATAATAAATCATGTGGTTCAATATATACATCATGGCATCCAATCAGGATAATAATGAATGCAATCAAATATGAAACATATTGTTCGGATATATATATATCTCAAAAAATAAATGGGATGATAATTAATGCAATCAGATACATATAAATATTTATTTACATACACTTTATCATGAGTGTCGTACATTTCGTTTGTCCATATTTGATTCATTATAAGAATGAACCTACACGAATGAAACACTATTGGATCCTACCCGATTGCATTCCTTACAAGTTCATATATAATGGTTTACATTATCTGCATAGTTTCAAATATCTTCATCAACTATTTATTTACCCATGTTTACATACTCAATTAAATTCCTTACCGCATACTAATATAGCTTTATCATTATGAATACGATATAGATACAGATACAGATACAGATATATATATATATATATATATATATATATATATATATGGGGTTGATGGGGCTGCCCCGCCCCATTTTGGGACAAATTTTTTTATTTTTTTAAAATATCATCATGTATATTCATCCCTATATGCCATTCGAATTTCGTCAGAAACAGAGACTTCTACGGCCTCCATCCAGACATAGTCGATTTAAAAAATCATGCAACAATCGTTAAAAAAATGACGTCTGGATGGAGGCCGTAGGAGTCTCTGTTTCTGATGAAATTCGAATGACATATAGAAGGGATATAGGGATGAATATACATGGTGATATTTTTCCAAAAAATAAAAAAATTTTGCGAAAAATGGGGTGGGGACAGCCATGTTGGCTACCCCTAGGGGGCAGCCCCATTTTTCCATATATATATATATATATATATATATATATATATATATATATATATATATATATATATATAGGGAAAAGGGAAGCTACACCGGGGGGTGCAGCTAGGGTTGGGCATGGGCCGGGGTCGGGCCGGGTTCGCCTTGGCCCGGCCCAAGCCCATTTTAGAATATGGGCTAACGGGTCGGGCCTAGGCCCATTTTATTTTCAAAAATTAGGCCCAAGCCCAAACCCGACCCAAATAAAATGGGTCGGGTTCGGGTCGGGCCGGCCCAATTTAACACCTATGTATACGAATATCATGTCTTCCATTCTTCTTGCATTTGTGTGGTTGTTTCTTATGCATGTGTGCATGTTTAAAACTATAATGTATGCTAACTAATTTGTGATTTTAACATTAGTTGTATGTTGGAAATACAAATGTGGTAAAAATATGGTGACTTAAACCACCATTCAATTCACCATTACATATTCTATTGTAGATGCGGGCACTATGACCCAATACAAATTGGTTACTTACAGTTGTACATGCTGTAACACTTGAGGACACAGATTCCATTATTGCATATTAATGTAATAATCTTGTATATTAATGTAATAATATCCTCAATCCACTATTGGATATGATTATTAATGTATCTAAGCATTTATTCTACACTTGAATAAGGATAGTAAAGTTAGAACATGGTATTTGGAATGAACATGAATATAATTGATATAATCATACCGTACTGGATATAAATATACTTGCTTTAGAATGGATCGGGCTATCAGGCTAACGGGTTTGGGCCTTCTAAGGCCCAAACCCGGCCCGTTAATCAATATGGGCTCATTTTAGGGCCCACGGCCCGCCCATTAAATTTCGGGTTTGGGTCGGGTTATACGGGTCGGGTTTTGGGCCGGGTCGGGCCGGCCCAGCCCAATGCCCAACCCTAGGTGCAGCCAACTAGCTACTCCCGGGTATTTTTCTCATTGGTTTTTGATTTTTTTGAAAGAAACTTATGGGGGATTTACTTAATTTATTGTGTGGAATATGTGTTTCAAATTTCATGCAAAACAAACACTCCTAGCATGCCCATCTAGATATGATCAATTTCAATAATTCTGAAACCGTTAAAATGTCATAGCCTTGATGGAGATGATAGAAATGTCGAATTTAGTTGAAATTGGTATGATATCATGGTGATATATAGTGATTTAAATCCCCCTAGATTTCATTTCAAAAATACAAAAAATCAATGAAATAAATGGCCGGGTGCAGCCAACATGGCTGCCCCCGCCTTATTTGGGTAAATTTTTTTTATTTTTTTGAAAAATAACACCATGTACATTCATCCCTATATCCCTCCTATATACAATTCGAATTTCGTCAGAAACAGAGACTCCTACAGCCTCCATCCGGACAGTAATTTTTTAACGGTAACAGGATTTTTTTAAATCGATACCATCGAGATGGAGGCTGTAGGAGTCTCTGTTTCTGACGAAATTCGAATGGCATATAGGAGAGATATATGGATGAATATACATGGTTTTATTTTTCAAAAAAAAAATAAAAAAACGCCGAAAAATGGGGCGGGGGCAGCCCCATTTTTTCCTATATATATATATATATATATATATATGCATATCGATTGCATTCCTTGTATATGTTGTCTTTCACTAGCAGTGCCTCTCTCAATTCAAACGAACATAACCCACCTAGGCAACGTTCACTCGAGTACACATGTACATGAATACAGAAGAAGTTTTTACCATAGAATCCATAAACATCATTCAATTTGAATATTAAGTAACAAAATTGTATAACATTTGACCAATCTAAATCCAAAGAAATGGATCCGAGTGACAAAAAAATATAACATATCGTGAATTTCAAAGTTGATAAATAAAGTTTATTCTTGACATTTATTTAATAAACAACCCATTTCCTTTTAGTAAATGTGCTATTCCACAGGTAGCATCACCCATTGGCATTATCCTGGTACAAATTAGAATGGACAAGTCCCATGACTCAGTAATAACAGGTCGTGATGGGTCACAGTCAAATAGATCGAGTACCCACCCCATGGGACACTCTTCAAATTCTCCAAAGAGAGTTTCTTTTTTAAGGAGTGCTTCGATGATGGGTTTGACTTGTTTTTATTGAGATTGTTTGTGTCATTTACTATTCCGTTTGATCGCGATTTCGTCATTAGTTTGTATGAGTTCATTCGACTATGCTGATGTAATTCAGATTTGTAATATGATAAATGAAAATGTATTGGATATTATCTTATACATATCGATTTATTATATTAAAGGTTAATATTCAACAGAAAAATACCCCAAAACCATCATTTAAGCACACAAAAAAACTCAAGTCGGATCACGATTTTGTTTCTGAGATTCCTTTAACGAGCAGCATAGTTGACAGTGAATGGTAATTGTGTACATGGTGAAGGTGAAAGATCATTTTTATATGAATGCCATTAGACACAAAATTAAGGGGTTTTATCAGTTGTGTCCTTTTGAGATATTGCAATATCAGTTATACCCCTCCCTTTTTTGAAATATCAGTTGTGTTCTTATCTTTTAGCAAAATTCACAGTTTTGCCCTTTTGTTAAGGTAGAGTAAGGGCATGACTGATATTACAAAAGGGCAGAATTGTGAATTCCGTAAGAAAGTAGGGGCACAACTGATCCAAAAAATAAAGAGACATAACTCATTGCAATATCTTAGAGGGATACAACTGATAAAAAATCTTAAAATTGACTCACATTCTTCCAACGTTCTTACCAAACTAGTAAATATACCTGCTTTGCTCGTGATGAATAAATACATGCTTACCTTCCCTGAATATATATGTTCAGAAAATGAAACAATCAACCCTATGTTGTGACATTTCATATACAGGCTCAAGACCATAATCTACGGATTCTGGGATCCGCGTCGAGAGGATTCATATATGCGGTATGCAGCGATGCACATCGTAAAGTTACCTATTACAGTAAGTGCTGCCTGAAGAGCCACCAGAATCTGCAGCAAACACAAAAGTATTCAGTTTTCACCAGCATTCACGATCAAAGCACGGAACATTAGGGTTCTGTTCACGCCAGGGGAAAGTGTGCGCTACTGGATTTTACATAAACCTAGCTCAATGTTCAGATATCGAGGTAGGGATAACCATGGTCGACGTTGGAACATCGAAATAGCATAATCCTATCAAGGTTAAACTGCAAAAAGCAAAATCCAAACATTTACGTACATTAAACATCTTTTTAATATTATTCATTATAAAGTCCGTTATATCGTTAGTATGTATATTATATTCAACAAATTTATTTAACATTTAATATGAAAGATATAGGTACATAAAAGACATAATAATCAGAGAAGGATAAAAAAAAGTTCATCGCATGTAAGGGAAATTTCCATTATATAAAAAGCCACATTATTAAAGAAAAAAAGTCATATACAGTTCTAAAAGTAATAGGTAGTTAGAAATTTTAAAAATATCAAACATAAATAAACATTAACCTGAATAAATAATCATTATTACCTCGTTCTTTTTTTAAAATAATATAACTAGTGAGAAACAGATACTTTATATACATACATATTAGAAGTGCTCAATGGGGCTGCCCCCATGGAGCAACCAACATGGCTGCTCTCACCTCATTTTTACGCAATTTTTTTGGTAAAATATCACCATGTATATTCATCTATATATCCCTCCTATATGTCATTCGAATTTCGTCAGAAACAGAGACTAATATGCCCTCCATGTAGAACAGGTCGATTACAGTAATGTTTAGACCGTTGAAATTACATGTTCTAGATGGAGGGCATAGGAGTCTCTGTTTCTAACGAAATTCGAATGATATATAGGAGGGATATACAGATGAATGTACATGTTGATATTTTTGAAAAAAACAAAAAAATGCGAGAAATAGAGGTGGGGCCATCACCATTTTTTCCATATTCGAAACTACTACGTTTATAATTTAATTATGTTATTGTAACAAAGATAAATGGTGATATAAATATGAAATTTATTAAGAAAATAACACACATATGACAAATATGGGAACTAATATGACAACTACCAAACTGATATAGAACATTACAATCATATACAACATTGCTTTTAAGAGTAAATTAGCAAACATGGCAGTAATGTTGGGGAATAGTTGATTTTGAGGTTTTTGCTTGTATATACATCCTGAATGTGTAAGAAAAATTATCAAATATGTTGAATAATGATAAATAATTTTTTTAACATGGCAAGTAAGAATAGAATATTCACTGCAAAATTTAAAGAAGAAATTGTATCAACGAACCTGTATAATTTCCATGAAATTTTTGGTAAATGAATATTGCTCTAAAAAAGCGTTAGGATGCATCGAGAAAAAAGTGAACAGAACAATTTACATTTAAGCACATACATGAAATAAGAAACAATGAATATGTTCAAATGTCAAAAAATTAATATGCATGTGTATAGAAAACAGAGTTGTCTGAAAGGGGAAAAATAGAACAAAAAAAATTACAAAAATAATTTAAGAAAATTAAGTTATGTATATATAGCACAACTTACCTTTATAAATCAGAAAATCTAAACAATATTTAAAATCAAAAGCAAATTGAATGATATACGAAAGATATTTTCAGTTGGATATTTATGAACTAAGAATATATTCAATAATATTATAATTTATTTCAAATTCAAGGTATAAAATAATGTTCTAATCAAAATATATATTTTTATTTTAGTTTACGTATTTCATTTAATACGTATTTAATATGCTTTGTGTATTTAATACAATATATAGTGGTATATAGGTATTTATGCAGAAAGTATCCGTGCACATGCATTAAGCAGTAAAGCGGGGGTATCGGTGCAACAATCACAAAGCACACATGCTATCATGAGAGTTGACCTGCACGGAACCCTTTTTCCAAAAATCACAACATCAAGGTTTCTTCGTGCAAAATACCTTCAGCTCACGTGTATGGGCACGTGAATCCTATTTGTAGAAAGAGAGGAGTGGGGGACGGATGATATTCTATTTATAGAAGGGAGAGGGAGACGGATGATATTTTCTTGGGATAATTACACCCATAACCCTGAGTAATTCCTCAAACTCAATCATAACCCTGTATAATCGCGAATTACGCAAGAAACCCCGAGTAATGCTTAACTCTTACATGACATAACCTTGTGTTATGTTCCGTTGAGATGGCCGTTATATCTGACGTTTTCCGTTAAGAAAAGACAAAGTAGTCCTTATTAGTCATTCTTATTTACAAATACTGCTATTTCTTCTACCTTCTGAAAGGTCACCGGACCCTGCCTCTGCAAGCTCGCCTTCCCCCCCCCCCCCCCCCTCACCGCCGTCGACCCCTGCCACCTCCTCCACAAGGCCCCCGGTCACCCCTCCCCCCCTGGTCGCCACCTCCTCCTTAAGCCCCCCCGTCGCCATCTCCTCTTCCACCTCCTCTACAAGCCCCGCAAGGTCCCCCCTGTCGACCTTATCTGCAAGCATCTGCAAGCAGCCCCCGGCTCTCTCTACATCCCCATCACTCCGTATATTTATAATATGACGCCCCATCTGATGTGGGAAGAGCTCGCCGAGAAGGCCTACCTGAAGTGGGACATCATCAACTACGTCGGCAGCCTCACCAAGATCTGCCACCCCCCAGTCTCCGACCCCGTGCTGGACTGCCTCGTCGACGTGGAGACCTACGACGGTCCCGGCCCCTGGGATCGTACCAACGTCGAGTTGGAGTACCTGGAGGATGGTGCCGACGCTCCTCCGAAGAAGCTGCTCGTCTTCTCCAGCAACGACTACCTGGGGCTGAGCTCCCATCCCGCCATGAGGAAAGCCATGGCCAAGGCATCGCTCTCCTATGGCATGGGCATCAGATCCTCGTCCATGATCAGCGGGCACTCCAACTACCACAGGCAGCTTGCAGCCACCCTCGCCAAATTGGCCAAGAAGGAGGAATGTGTTGTAACACCCACTGGGTTTGCCGCCAACAACGCCTTCTTGACTGCGTTGGGAATCATTGCGACGCTTCTCGCGGCTGACGGGAAGAGGCCTTCCAGAGACGAGAAGATTGCTATATTCTCGGATTCCTTGAATCATGCTTCCATTATCGATGGCCTTCGTCATGTGGAGAGGCTTCACGAGGCTCAAGTATTATGTACAATATTCACGATATATCAAATTCCTCCGATCCCTGCCTCCCCGTCGAGCCTGCCCGTGGATCCACCGCCCGCAGCCCCAGTCCCTCCTCCGACCCCCTCCCCCAGCAACCCGGGCCCCTACTCCGACCCCCTCCCCCAGCAACTCGGGCCCCTCCTCCGACCCCCCGCCCACTCCCGACCCCCCACCAACCCAGGCCCAGGCCGGAAGCCGATCCTGGCCATTTCTGGGCTGCGCCGACCTCCTGCCCCACGCCCAGGTGGAAGTCGATCCTGTGCCTGCAACCCGACCTCCGCCACCACCGCCTCATGATGGAAGATGCTACTTTTTATTTTTTTTATTTTTTAAAAGCAGTGGGATAGATGATGAGTTATATTAACCCAATGATATGGTTGGGTTAAGAGAAAAAGTAACGGAGGGTTATGGATGTAAGACGGAGAGATTATTTGGGGTTTGTTGTGTAATTCACAAGTATACGGGGTTATGATTGAGATTGAGGAATTACTCAGGGTTATGGGTGTAATTATCCCTATTTTCTTTATAAAGAGAGGGGGGAGGGATGTGTGTATCATGCGTGGAGAGAGAGAGAGAATGGAAGACGGTGGCGGGTTACCATGAAGAGATGCGGGGAGATGTGAAACCGGGAAAGGGAAAACACTGAGAGGAAGCCACGTGTCAAAAGCTGGGTAAAAAACCCAGCTTTAAATAAGGTATATAGATCCCCAAAAATGTAACAGGATAAGATATATCCACACCATATCGTGTCTGTTTTTAAGCAATATGATATGTATTTTTTATTTTTGAGAGACATGGATGAGTTTTTATTTTTTTACGGATATAGATATTAGTATATGGGGGAAAGGGAGCCTACTTCATGAAGTAGGTAACCTTATCTACTCCATCCATATTTTTCGCTACTTTTTATTTTTTGGAAAATACCACCATATATTTTCATAACTATATCCCTCTAATATGTCATTTCAATTTTTTAAGATTCAGAAACTCCTATACCCTCCATCCAGAATATGTCATTTACATCAATTCTAAGATTGTTAAAATTACCTGTTCTAGATGGAGAGCATGAGTGTTTCTGACAAAATTGGAATGACATATTAGAGGGATATAGTGATGAAGATACATGGTATTTTCCAAAAAAGGTAGTGGAACTAGGCATGGAGTAGGTAAGGTTACCTATTTCATGAAATAGGCTCCCTTTTCTCTTAGTATATACACCATTTTCAATTTTTTTGAGGATATGGATACATATGCGGTTACAAATTTTTCTTTTGGATAAGGATTCGAATATCCGTATCCTCTACCTGAAAAAAAAACCATCGCATCCAAGTCTCCAAATGCTTTCGGATTCCCATTGAAAGAAGCCTGGAAGATATAAAAAACGGATGGCGAATAACACTGCCTTCAATAAAACCAATTGTCCCCCTCCCCAAGAGAGGCAAGAAGCATGGCCATCTGCAAGTTTTTGCTTAATTTCATCCATCACTGACATTTAATCCGCCTGCCGAGGATGCTTCCTACCCAAAGATAAGCCTAGATAGTTGATCGGGAGTGCGACCAGCTGGGACTAAAGAAAGATCCCACTTGCCACCACATCCTCTGTTATGGGAAAAGGACATAAACTGACTTGTCGCGGTTGAGTCTAATGCCCGAGATCTCCCCAAAAAAGTCCAATACTGTAGCAATCCCGCTACCGCTTAGGCATCCTAACACCTACCATTATGGTGTTCCTGCAGACCATCAACTACTCAGGACTAGCACTCAAGGACATGTAGCTATGAAGCTTCTCGAACATGCCTCTCATCCACGACTTGAATGCAAGGAGAGGGTGATCATCCTGTTTTGCAGTGAAGATGTCATACATGAGTTGGTGGATATTCCTATCATTCTTCGTTTACAAGTATGTGATGGTGAGAATGTCTTACATCGCATTTGCAATGGGCCTTTGGCCATCTCCATCCTAAAGTCAGAGAGCCAAACAAAAGTGCTCATACGTTGTCATGCTTTCTTGAAGCATTTGCTCCAATTTCGTCGGCCGGCGTAGGTTGCATCAGGATGTACTTTTTGTTGTAGGTTGCATCAGGAAGTACTCTTTGTTGTTTCTCTTCATAATGCTCATGAACCGCCCACAGTTTGTAGTTGGTCCCATCCATCTTGACAATAACAATGGTGCCTTTGAATGCCCCAGAAACCAGAAAGGAATGCATGTCAACCTTCTACTGCCCACGACAAATGACGGAGAATGGGAAGGTCACGATCGGGTGAATGGTCTGACTTTTGAATACAAGGTCATGTAGGGGAATAGGTTGTATTTGCAAATTTAGAGCACAAGCTGCACAACCTTTCCATCATTCCAAGTCGGCGATCCAGGGCAGATGGAATGGATTTAGATGGCTGAAAACAATCTGAGCTACCTCAAAATCAGCAACCGAGAGGCGAGGATATGGCGCATAATGTGTGCATGGAGATGCTAGACCACGATGTTGTCAAGAATGACGTTGCCGTTCTTGTGGGACCATGCAATAGGCTAAAAGCAGTGGAGAAGTCAGATGATCGATGACACTAGGCACTGGTTGTAGTGCGTTGGGATCGATGTGCCACCTTGGGAACCGTGTGCAAGGGCAGGTCTGGGTGATGGTGCTTCCGCGGTGGCGTGGGGGGTGGGGGAGGGGGCAACTAGGGGTTGCGCATGGAGGACAAGGCGAGCAGAGGTGCCGCACATAACCGGAAGAAGAAGATGATGGCCGATGGGTGGGGTTAGGATATCAGAATGATAACATAGCTCTAGTCCTGGATCTTTGCTCCAACACCATGCGGAAAGAAATGAAACTGTTAATGACTTAATTCTAAGGCCATAATACTCATTTATATCGAGGAAAACCCTGGAGGGCAAATAATGAGAGGAGAAATTACGTAAAAAGAAAATAACATAAATATTATTTCCTACAACATCCGCGAAGAGTAATCCAAATGGAACGATCTCGAGGTATAAGACACAACTTGTTGCCATAGAATTCATCAGATATAAAAGGTGGATTTATTGGGCATTTTCTTCTCGATGGTTCATATATCGACACCCTGATTCTTCTCATCGTTATCATGCACTGTAGATGGTCTTTGTGGAGATAATAAAATGAGTTTCTTTAAAAGAGACCCTAGGGATCTCTTATATAGGTGAAAAAACCTGGGTAAATTACACAAGAGATACATAGAAGAATAGAAATAAGAAAAGAACCACCAAGAGATGCAAATATCTCAACACCCCCCTCAAGCTGGAGCATATCAATCTATCATGCTCAACTTGGAATAACATCTCTGAAATGGACCTCGAGCAAGAGCTTTAGTGAATATATTTGCAGTTTGATCTCCTGTAATGACATGGTAGGTGGATATGAGTCCCTTCTGGATCATGTCTCTGGTATAGTGGCAGTCCACTTCTATATGCTTGATACGTTCATGGAATGCAGGATTGTTGGCGATAAATAAAGCTACTTGATTGTCGCATAGAAGCTGCATTGCAAGATGTACCTCAACGGCAAGATCAATCAAAACTGATCTTACCTACATCATCTCTGTGCTCCCCTGAGCCATGGCTCTGTACTCAGACTATGCACTAGATCTGGTAACCATTGTCTGTTTCTTGCTCTTCCATGTCATGAGTAACACCCAAAAAAACAACAAAATCAGATGTAGACTTCCTGCTCTAGGGGATCCTTCATAATCTGCATCTGCGCAAGCTGTCACCTCAAAAGATACACCTCTACTAAATATAACTCTAGTGCATGGTGAAGTCTTCAAATATCATATATATTGCATCTATGTGTACCTTCTTGAGCTGCTCCATGAACTAGCTCACTTTGCTTAACACAAAGGATATGTCTGGCCTGGCGATAGTAACATAAAGGAGCTTCCCAACAAGCTCCTTGTATTACCGCTTGTCCATCTCCTCATTATCATCATGATATAATCTCATACTCGAATCCATACGAGTAATAGCATGCTTGTACCTTGTCATGTCTGTCTCTAGTAGAAGATCGGTCACAAACTTCCTCTGGGTCATCACAAGACCACGCTGGTTCATGGCGAACTCTAATCTAAGGAAGTATCATAGACTGTCAAGATCCTTAGTCACAAACTGCTGACCTAGGAACTCCTTAGCAGTTTGAATACCTTGTTCATCATCACTTGTGATAATTATGTCATCAACATAAACTAGAATGGCAGCAATATCTCTCTGTGTCTTCTGAATAAAAAGTGAATGATTGGCAGTGGACCTCACTAACCCTTGGTGCTCTATCATATCTGAGAGCTTCTGGAACCAAGCTCTCAAGCTCAGCTTAGCCATAAATGGCCTTGAGAGCATGCACACCTTCTGAGACTCCCCCTCAACAGCAAAACCTGGTGGCTGCTGCATGTAGACCTCCTCCTGTAGATCACCATACATAAAAGAATTCTTCACATCAAGCTGGTAAAGCGGTCAGTCCCGAGTCACAGCCACAACGAGAAGAATGCACAAAGTCGAATGTCAAGCCACCGGTGAAAAGGCATCCTGGTAGTCCACCCCATAAGTCTGGGTGAACCCTCACGCTACCAGCCTTGCCTTGTAGCGGTCCACATTGCCATCCACCCACTGCTTTACCCCGTAACGATCCATTTGCACCTGACCACAGAGGCACCTGTAGGAGCAGAAACAATGCTTCAGGTACCGCAAGACTGTAAAGCAGCCATCTCCTCTTCCATAGCAAGTCGCATCTACTGTCATGTACTGTACTGCCTCCTGGTATGTTCGTAAGATAGTAACAACATAGTCCCATTACAAACTTCACGTGCTCCTCTGAAAGATGATCCAAGGATACATGAGCAGCTACATGTGCGACGCAGCTTCCGCAAGGCAATAGGCACATCAAGATAAACAACCTCTCTTTTCTCGAAAATAGATAATCATTCCTCCTGGACAGTGTCATGTGATACAAGCATGTCACCAGTGCCATCAGTAGAAACAATGTGTTCAATACATACCTGGGGCGTGTTAGATGGCAGGATAGGCGCATGAGTAGTGGTAGGGATGAGCATTGGGCTGGGCTGGCCTGGACCAGCCCAAAGCCCAACCCAAAAAGCCCGGCTCGACTCAAGCCCAAATGAATATCGGTCCGGGCTTGGGCCCAATATTTAAGCCCAAAATTTTTTGGGCCGGGCTCGAGCTTGGTTCAGCCCAGCCCGACCCGGCCCAAGGGCCCGACTCGAAGAGGGCCTGAACCCTTTCCCACATTCTACATGCATGAAAACTCCCACCTATTTCATGTGCACTCTCTTCTTGCATCTTGTCTTCATACAATGTTTATAAATAAAAAAGTCAAGCGTGCGACATGAGTTGATGATCATTGTATTTCAATTAAGATTTATTTTTCCTTAATTAGTCTTTGATTTAGATTTTGTTAGTTATTCTTGAATTTGTTAGTATTTACTCTTTCAATTAGAACATTTTCTCTTATTGTATCTTTACCAATACGAGCTTTATGCCCATTTTTAACATTTAAGGTATGGTGCATCTGTTGTTGTTAACTGGGTAAGTTTATTTCACTCTTTCAATTTTTATACATGAGATACAATCATGGTATCTAACATTGAGTGCACGTGTGTAAATAAGAAATCTTCGGATTTGGTAGAATTGAATTTTAGTTGTTTCACAAGTATTATGGTACATGTTTTAAATAATTTTGACTCGTGTAACTTGAGTTGAGATTAACTTGAAGCAAAAGGACTCAAAATTAATAATCTCTGTTGAGATAAATATATCTCTTAGTATCTTTTTATATTTTATGTTATTCTCGTGTACCGCTCTTGTAATTAACCCATGGCTTTTCTCCTATAATAGAGCCTATGAGTCTCATCTAATACACGTCTTAGTTTTATTCCAACATGGTATCGGAGCAACGGTCCTAGACCGGGGTTCCATATCCCACCCAAAACCCTAACCCTACACCCCCCCCCCCCCCCGCGCACGTCGCCCGCTACTCTCCCCAAGCGTCACCCCCTACCTGCGCTCTCAAGGGACCTCCCTAGCGGCGTCGCAGGAGGCCCTCTGCCCTCCCGCACAGCCGTAGCCGCCTCCAGTGCCACCGTCGGAGGCCTCTCGGCTCTTCAGCGTCATCGCGCGCGACCCTTGGCACTCCAGCGCGTCGTTGCTGCTCCCTGTGCCGTTGTGGGAAGCCTTTGTGCTCTCCTGCGCGTCCTGTCCTGCACGCAGTCATGTCGTCGTAAAGTCCCTCACAACCGTCTGCACCACCGGAGACCCCCCCCTACGGCCGCCTAGGGGTCGTTTCATGCCATTTTAGTACTCCTCTGAGGTCTAATCTGGTTCGGAATCAGTAGTATATTCTGATTTATAACCTATTTTGCAGCTTTCAACCTCGAACAAAGATCTAGGGATGGTTGTATGGGTCTACACATACATCTACTCCCTCATATGATTCTGTAGACAAATCCTTTCTTGATTTGTTCCCTACTTGTTCTGCGTCTTGGCTTATTGGGATAATGTCAAAGAATAAGGGTGACGTATTCTCCTCTTCCGATGCCTTCAAGGGCCCGACACCTATTGTGAAGATGGACGGGACCAACTACGAGTTATGGTCCATGCAGTTTCGTACCCTAACGTAGTGCCACAACAAAGAGCACATTCTAACTGACTCGGAGACGGGGGACAAGACTGGGGCCAATGCATCATGGAAGCAGGACGATGCCTATGCTCGTATATGGCTCTCTGGGACTCTGACCACGGAGATCGCTAATGATATTGTTAATCAGCTGACTGCAAAGGCCATGTGGGATATACTGGCAGACACCTACGGATAGACGAAGAATGAAAGCAAGATTCTTCAACTGCAGTATGACATTTTTTCGACCAAGCAGAATGGTCGGCTACTCAATGCACACTTCTCTGATCTGTGTGGCATGTTTGAGCGACTTCACAGTTTCATGCCTATTACCACCAGCACTGAACAACAACAAGCATATCGGAATGCCACCATGACAGGAGTGTTTTTGTCATTCCTTGATTTAGAGTACGATGCTACCCGTCTTCAACTCCTGACTGGAGAGACAATAATGTCGATGGAAGAGGTCTACAAGCGACTGAGCAGGATCACAACCAACTCCACTACTACAGCCCAATCGACTCCCTCAACTATGGCAGCTTCTCGTAGCAGAGGTGGGTCATTCCAGTTTCATGGCCATAGACCTCGAGGTCAAGGAGGTGGCATACAGCGTGGTCTTTGTACCCATTGCCATCGTCCTGGTCACTCAGAGGAGACATGCTTTCAGAAGCATGGCTATCCATCGACTGCACGTGTTGTTGAGCAGACAGAGCATTCCATTACGCCTACTCCAGATCCTCGCTTCGACGACATTGTGTCTCGACTTAGAGACATGATGACCACTCCAATGACCCCAGCTACTAGTTCATCAGAGGCTCAACTTCTGCCAGAGCGTTGTCTAGTTCATCAGGACATACTAATTGGCAGGGTGATTGGGCATGGCCGTGAGCAGAGAGGATTGTACAAACTTGTTATACCACCGTGTGCAGGAATAATGACTGTTCCTTCAGGATATGTGTCCCCTTTCATGTGGCATCTTTGGTTTGGTCACCTTCCTCTTCGAAAGATGTGTCATGTACTACCACAGATATATACTCGTACCACATTGGACTGTGAAGCCTGTTAGCTTGGGAAGCACCATCGCTCCTCCTTTCCAAGTCATCCGTCTCGTCATAGTAGTCAGTCTTTTGAGTTGTTTCATTTTGATATTTGGGGTCCTAGTCGGGTTACTGATCATCAGGGGCATCATTTTTATATGGTTGCTGTGGCGATTACACTAGACTATCTTGGGTGTTCTTGTTAAAACATAAGTCTGAAGCAGGTGCTATTATTAAATCTTTTCTTATTGAAATCAAAAATATATTTTCTGCTCATGTGAAATTCATTCGTACAGATAATGCTTTGGACTTTTCCGCATTACATTTATCTGATTTTCTAAGATCTCTTGGTATTGTTCATCAGACCTCTTGCATTTATACTTTACATTAGAATGTTGTGGTTGAATGTAAACATCGTCACCTTCTTGATGTTACACGAACCCTTTTGATTCAGAATCATGCCCCTCATTCTTTCTGGGGTGATGTCGTCCTTACTACTTGCTACTTGATGAACCGCATGCCGTCCACCATTGTTGGAGAGAAGGTTCCCTTCTTGATTGCGTTTCCCGAGAAGGAACTATTCTCACTTACTCCCAGAGTCTTTGGGTTGTAGTGTTTGTCCACAATTTCACTCCTGGCCGTGACAAGCTCTCACCTAGAGTTGTCAAGTGCGTATTTGTCGGTTATTCTCGTACGCAAAAAGTGTATAGATGTTTTGATCTTGTAGGACGCAAATATTATGTGAGTGCTGATGTCACTTTCTTTGAGTCTATTATGTATTTCTCTCCTACAAGTGACAGGTTGTCCAATGCCAATTCTGGAGAGGATGTTGTTCCTCCACCTCCGTATTCTTACCCAAATGAACCCCATGATACAACTCAGTCTCCCCCATCCTCACCACCACCACCTCCACCTCCATCTGCTCAGTCCAAGTTTTTACCCCTTGTGTACACTCGCGGGTCTTCTACTTGCCCCTCTGCTCATGTGCTGGCCACATCATCCATCACGCCTGAGGTATGTCATGATCGCATTGTTTTTACTGATGGCACTGGAGTTCTGACTGATACACAGGCAGAGCTGATTCCAGAGACCAGAGAGGCTGATGACCTGGACGTCCCTATTGCCCTAAGGAAGCCTAGTCGCTAATGTGCCACGTAACCTCTAGATGCACATGTGGCTTTGGATCATCTTTAAAGGATTATTGGAAGTTTGTTATGGGTCTCTCTGCTGTTGTTATCCCACGTACATATCAGGAAGCGCTACAAAACAATAGGTGGAAACTTGCAATGGAAGAGGAGATGGCAGCTTTGCAGCCACGTGGTACCTGGACCATTATCTCTTCTCCACCAGGTACCTCTGTTGTAAGCTGCAAATGGATATCTACGGCAAAGCAGAGGGACGAGAGCAGTGTGGATCGCTACACGGCAAGGTTTGTGGCACGTGGGTTCAGCCAAACCTATGGGGTGGACTATCAGGATACATTCTCTCCCGTGGCCAGACACTCGACACTTCGCATTCTTCTATCAATTGTCGTTTCTCGGGACTGGCCTCTATATCAACTTGACGTGAAAAATGTGTTTCTGTACGGAGATCTACAGGAGGAGGTATATATGCAGCAGCCACCAGCGTTTGCTACTGAGGGAGAGTCCCAGAAGGTATGCAGACTCCAAAGGGTAATTTATGGCCTGGAGCAGAGTCCGAGAGCTTGGTACCAAAAGCTATCGGAGTTCACAGAACGAAAGGGGTTTACACGGTCTACTGCAGATCACTTGCTTTTTGTTCAGAGGACAGAGAGGTATTGTTGCTATTCTTGTTTATGTGGATGATATTGTGGTTACAGGAGATGATGAGCATAGGATTCAGGCGACCAAGGAGTTCCTAGGTCAACAATTTGTGACTAAAGACCTTGATACTCTTTGATACTTCCTTGGACTGGAGTTAGCCAGGAACCAGCGTGGTCTTGTGATGACCCAGAGGAAGTTTGTGATGGATCTTCTCTCTGAGACATGTATGATAGGATGCAAGCCAGCTACTACTCCCATGGATCCCAGTATGAGATTGTATGATGATGACACTGAGGACGTAGACAGGAGGAGATACAGAGAATTGGTTAGGAAATTCTTGTATGTTATCATCACCAAGCCGGATATAGCGTTTACAGTGAGCAAGGTTAGCCAGTTCATGGAGCAGCCGAGGAAGGTGCATATGGATGTTGCCCATATGATCTTGAGATATCTAAAGACCTCACCTAGTTCGGGTCTTATATTTAGTAAGGGTACATCACTTGAGGTGACGGCCTATATAGACGCAGATTATGCAGGTTTCCCCAGAGACAGAAAGTCTACTTCGGGCTTTGTTGTTTTTCTCGGGAGCTCAATTGTATCATGGAAAAGCAAGAAGCAGACAGTGTGACCAGATCAACCGCAGAATCTGAATACAGGGCCATGATGCAAGGAAGTGCAGAGATGATGTGGGTTAGATACATTCTGACCGACCTTACTATTGAGGTTTCTCTTACTATGCAGCTTTTATGTGATAATCAAGCAGCTTTATTTATTGCCAATAACCCTGCCTTTCATGAGCGGACAAAGCATATCGAGGTGGACTGTCATTACACTAGAGACATGATCCAGAAAGGTCTCATATCCACCTCTCATGTTTCCACAGGAGATCAGACGGCAGACATCTTCACCAAGGCCCTGACTAGAGGACCATTTCAGAGGTGTTGTTCCAAGCTGAGCATGATAGATACATATGCTCCAGCTTGAGGGGGAGTGTTGAGATAAATATATCTCTTAGTATCTTTTTATATTTTATGTTATTCTCGTGTACCACTCTTGTAATTAACCTATGGCTTTTCTCCTATATAAGAGAGCCTATGGGTCTCATCTAATACACGTCTCAGTTTTATTCCAACAATCTCTAATTGGTGGAGATGAGTCGACCCGGCCTAAACCCGACTCAAAGGAATTGGGTTGGGCATGAGCTTGGGCTGAACAAAAAAAATTGCGGACCTAAGCTCGACCCAAGGCCCAAATTTTTTAAACGGGCTTGGGCTTGTGCCCTTCAAAGCCCGGCCCCGCCCAGCCCATGCGCATCCCTAAGTAGAGGGACAAGTAGAGGGCCTGCGAATATAAAAACGTGGTAGAAATTGTGTCAGGGTAGACAGTGGTAGTGGTGGTGGAGAAGGAGGTGATTGTGGCTCATCCTGAGCAGGTGGTGGTGGAAAGCATGGGAGGTGGTGAAACAAAAACATCTTCATCGGAGTCAGAGTTAGACAATATGTCACCTGTAGGAGAAAAATACACAACGGACTCAAAAAATGTAACATCAGCACTCGCATAATACTTTTCACATACAAGATCAAAACATCTATATCCTTTTTGGGTACTTGAGTATCCAACAATCACGCATTTGACAGCTCTTGGGGAGAGCTTGTCACGACCATGAGTAAAATTGTGGGCAAAGGCCACAGACCCAAAAACCCTAAGGGTAAGCGAGAATAAGTTCTCTAGAAACACAATCGAAAAAGGGACCTTTTCTCCAAGAACAGTGGAAGGCATGCGGATCACTAAGTAGCATGCAGTGAGGACCGCATCATCCCAGAACGGAAGAGCTCAACTCTGAATCAAAAGAGTCTCGTGATGTTAAGAAGATGATGATGTATGCGTTCAACAAGATCGTTCTGTTGTGATGTGTACGCACATGAAGCCTGGTAAATAATACCAAAAGATTTGAGGAAATCAGACATCTGGAAGGAGAGAACTCCAAGGTGTTGTCAGAACGAATAAACTTCACATAAGCAGAAAAGATATTTTTTATTTCAATAAGAAATGATTTAATGATAGGACCAACTTCGGACTTATTCTTTGACAATAAAACCCAAGAGAATCTAGAAAAATCATCTACAACAACCAAATAGAACTGATGTCCTTGATGATCGAGAACTCAACTAGGACTTCAAATATCAAAATGAAACAACTCAAATGACTGACTACTCTGACGACTCTGGCGACTCGGCAACTCAATGCTTCCCAAGCTGACATGCCTTACCCTCTAAGGTGGTATGAGGAAAGATTTGAAGGAGGACATGACATAGCTTCTGCAGAGGAAGGCGTCCACAGTGAAGATGCCACGTGTATTAGAGTATGAATCACTTATATGTGTAGAAGGGTAAATGGATCCTTCCAAGATCCATTTACCACATCCAGTGTTAGTCCCACATCTACCAGTAGTGTGACTTGGAGGGTCTGTGAAGGCTATATAAGAAGCCCCATACCTCCCGTATCAGATGAGAAAAGTGAATAAACACATCAACCCTCTGAGGTGTTCTCCTGTGGTTTCATCCAGCTCCTTAGAGAGTAGGGTTCCACGTAAAATCATGGTGTTCTTATAATATTTATATCATAGGGTTCCACCTAAAATCCCGATGTTCTTATTATATTTTTATCATTTATCTCTGATATTAGCTTCCGCATTCGTAGTTTCTAACACGGTATCAAAGCGTGTCGTTCTTGGTTGATTTTGAAGATTTATTATTAAAGCGTATTTATTGTTCAAGATTGTTCAAGTTTCAATTTTTAGGGTTTTTCGATACCCTGACTTTCTGTCATCATATTTTTTTGGAACGTTAATTCAAGCACATCTATTGTTCGATCAAGTTCGTATTCTAGGGTTTATATGAAAATCTAGAAATTAATGCGACCATCTCTAGTCTAGGTTGCATCTCCTTTAGTGGTGCAGCTTCGCTCCAGTCAACACGCCATCTTCGAGCGATTTGGGAGCAACCCAATTGGGGGCAACACTGATGTGATGCCAGACGGCGTCCTCTCCTCAAGTTCTCGCGCAAGCGATACTGGGAACCCATCTCTATATGTACGCCGCCAGCTCCTCTATACGCAGCCCCATCTTCTCGCGCTCACCATCTCGGCAGCGATCATGCCGCCCATCACGACACAACTACAATAGGTGGAGACCCATCGCTCCGCCCTCTTTCCAGTTCACGGCGGCAGGCAGAGCTTGCGACGATGAGCCATCCCCAGGCGACGATGGCCGCACCCCCAAATCTCCACAGTGGTGCCGAAGCCTCCGGCAAAGATGACGAGGGCCGCAGTCCTTTGTGCAAGGATGATGAGGGCCGCAATGGTCCCTTTGTGCCTCCAAGCGGAAGTCTCCCCTTCGCGTCTCCAGGCGAAGGCCTCCTACGTGGCGATATCGCTCATCCTCGCAAGTGGCAGCACCACACCTCCTCTCCAAATCACCGCGCACCCTCCAGGCTATGGCGACATCAGTATTGCCCTATCGAGGGCGACATGTTCGAAAGAAAGGGGTTCCCACTGGGAACCCTAAATATATAAAAAAGGGAGAGCCCGGATTGGGCTGCATCATTAAAAAAAGAGAAAAGCTGCATTTTGGGGTCCTATTTGGGCCATTTTTTTAAAAAGGTTTTTTAGAAAAAGGAACATACAAAAGAAAAGCTGTACGCCATTTTTTTGCAAAAAATGGAAAAGTCGAAATGAACGGGTTATTTAAAAAAAGGAAGAAGAGATCACTATAAGAAAAAAGAAAGAAAGAAAGAAAGAAAGAGAAATAGCTACAATAACAAAAAAATCATTTGAGATTGTTTTATCCTCCCCACATTTTCTTGTCTTCTCTCAACTTGATCGATGTCATTGTTTTCCGACTAGTATGGGAGAAACGAGAAGTATTGTGAAGAGTCACAGGTCGGATTCCATATTTAGATTCGTCATAATCCATACCAGCCAAATTTCAGACTCTACAGTCTACAGTTCAGTTCAGTTTCAGACTCTGCGAATTGGTTCAGAGTACAAGTTCAGGGCACTCCATATTTGAGTGATCTAATTTCTTCGAGTTCTCTAGAGAGAGACTCCTTTTTAGACGTACATGTGTGTGATCATTTGTGTGTAGTTCCCATCTTTTGTTTTTGTTCTCAGAGTTTTCATGTGATCTATAGGGACTTTAGGGTAGAGATCCCATTCCCTATGCCCTGTGGGCTAGGGTTTTCATGTGGTTTCATATGGACTCCAGAGTAGAGATCCCATTCTCTGAGCTAGTATGTGAGAGACTTAGTCTTCGACGAGGAGACTTTTCATACCCCATTCTCCAACAACCGTGGACTCCGTCGAGGATGTCTCCATGACTTTTTCAGTTTGGCCCTTTCAGAGATGGAGCAGTTGTCCACATGATGTAGCAGGCTAGAGTACTCCGACGAGGAGACTCATTTCAATTGCAGTGACTCTGACATGCGTAGTACAGAGCACATGCTCTCCGACGAGGATATTCAATTTGACTCACACTCCAGCCCGTTTGTTCCTCCTCACAAGCATAACATGAGACGCAACGTCCTCGACAGCAGCTGATAGTTGTGTTTGCGTTGAGTTGATATTGTATATAGTGTCTTGTAATGTGAATTTGAGATTTTTTTTGTTTGTCCAAGCAGAGCATTGCATGCTCCGGTTTTAGGGGGAGTGTTAAAGTATGTGTCACTTACCACATCCAATGTTCAGTCCCACATCTACCAGTGGCAGAGCTTGGAGGGTCAGTGGAAGCTATATAAGAAGCCCTAGATCTCCTGTATCAGATAAGGAAAGTGAATGAACATATCAGCCCTTTGATGCTTCTCCCGTAGTTTCATCCCGCTCTTTAAGGAGTAGGATTCCACGTAAAATCCGATGTACTTATAATATTTGTATCCTTTATCTCTGATATTAGCTTCCACATTCGTAGTTTCTAACAACATGAACAGAGAAACAGATTCAGAAGTAATGATTGCAGCACTAGCACAAGGGAACCGGACCAATCTGTAAAGCCCTCATTGCTCACGGACACATCCAATCACCCTGTCCGTGAGTATGTCCTGAAAAATAAGAGATGAGGGGTTAAATATGGCACGGCAATGTAAATTTTTTTGCAATCTGACTGATAGACAAAATATCCATATGAAAAGTAGGTGCATGCATGTTATTCTGTAAACGCATTGAGGGTGCTATAATAACCTCCCCCTGGCCAACAATGGGTAAGTGAACCCCATTTGTAATCACCACCAATTTCCCAGGAGGGAGAGACCTGTACGAGCTAAATTGTGCTCTATCTCCGAACATATGATGAGACACTCCATGATCCATGTCCAGTCAATTAAGTCTGAGATGCTACAACTGGTAAATGCATAGGCTAATACCTGAGGCACTAGTAGAGGCTCTGACAACAACATTTGTGTATGTTGATCCTGCAGGAGGTACAGTTGGAGCAGTCATTATCTCCCTTAATCGGGAGACAATGTCATCGAGCCTCGGGTCCTAAGTAGGAGAAGTAGTCTCTGTCTGTTCGACCACACGTGCGGATGCTGGGTAACCATGCTTCCGATAGCACGTGTCCTCTGAATGGCGACCTATGATAGTATGTGCACCAATCCCGCTGATGTCCTCCCCATCGACCTCGTGTGCCACGACCGCGAAACTACGAGGTACCCCTACCTCCCCGCGAGAAGCAGCCATCACTGAGGGGGTCTGAGTTACTGTAGTGGAAGAACTGATAACTCTGCTTAGTCATTTGTAGGCTTCCTCCATTTGTGGAATAGTCTCCCCTCTAAGGAGCTAAGTACGTGATGCATCATACTCAGAGTCGAGAGAGGACATGAAAACTCACGTCATAGTGGCATCTTTGTAAGCATGGTGTTGCTCTAAGCTGGGAGTAATGGGCATGAAGCCGTGGAGCCTCTCAGACATCACTCGAAGATGTGAGAAATGGACATGGATAGGTCAACCATTCTGCTTGGTCGAAAAGATGTCATACTGAAGCCGAAGGATCTTGCTCTCACTCTTAGCTTGCCCATATGTGGCAGCTAGGATGTCCCACGTAGCCTTGGTTGTGGGTTGATTGATTATGTCGTTGGCAATCTCCGTAGTGAGCTTCTCGAAGAGCCAAATCCGTGCATAAGCATCATCTTGCTTCCAAGAAGCATTAGCCCAGTCTTGTCTGACGACTCTGGAACAATCATAATGTGCTCCTTGTTATTGCACTGCATGAGGGTGCAAAATTGCATACACCACAACTCGTAGTTGGTCCCATCCATCTTTACGATGGGAGTCGGGCCCTTGAAGGCACCCGACGACGAAAATACATCAACCTTGTTCTCTGACATGATAAAAAAATAGTCGAAAATCGGAACTCGACTAGGGAGTAGACTAATCTGAGCGAGTCTACACAATCATACAGAGGAGTAGTTGTACGTGTAGATTCATACAACCATCCTCTTCAATCCTTGTTGCGTGCTAGGGTCAGAAAACACGATTTATATCGCTTTTTCCGGTTAAAACCAGACCTGTTCAGGCCATAAAACAACCTCCTAGTGAATCAAAAAGAGGTCCGCGGCAACCTGGCAACATGAGATGCGGGCGGCGGCGGCCAAGGCAGCATGACAGCGATGGCCCGACAGCAGTGGCCTAGGCAACCTGCTTACTACTGTGGGTCGCGGTGGCTGCACAGGTGTTGCCGCGGTGGGCATCATCGGCCCCAGGATAGGGTTTCGCAAGAGGAGGCTTGCGGGTGTGGGACGAATTTTAGGTCAAGGCTCCGATTTAGGACCGTCGCTCTTATACCATGTGGAGATAATAAAATGAGTTGCTTTCATAGAGAAGCTAAGGCTCTCTTGGTCCTTTATACAGGAGAAAAGCCCTGAGTAAATTACATAATAGGTACATAGAAGAATAGAAATAAGAAAAGAAAAAAATGTGTCCATCTATGATAATCTTGTGGAGGTCATTTACATGCATAAACCGCTTGCGTTGAGCTTAAGGGGTATATTATATGCATAACCACCTCCATTGATCTTCAGGGGAATGTTAGAGGATCTGCTTGCTAAATAAGGTCATCCATGAACTTAAGCAATGTGAGCATTATGATTAGGGCTTAAGTGTATTTTACTTTCCTTTGTGCTAATACTAATCCTATCCTCTATATAATAAGACCTAGGACACACTTCTATATATTGAGTATTACGTGTCACATTTGTGAGAAAATGACCCAAAATTCAAAGAATTTGGGAACCATTGACTGTTTATTCTATTTGAGAATTACTGAAATTCAATGAATCCCATTTTGATTGTTGGATATATGCAATTCATATCTTCTCATTCACTCCTGGCTAAGTTTTTGACCTTGGAAGAGGAAGGAAAGAATGAAATGTTTCTGGGTACTCTTTTGTTCATATTGGGATTTCTCCCTTTTGCTTCAGTTTCATGATTGTACAATCTGTTCAGAAGTTCTCGTAACCCACATTTTCGGACAATTTTCTTTGTGCTTCAGCATTGTTAGTTCCTCTACATAAACTTTTTGGTTTATCCACATAAACTTTCTGTGTGTTCACCAGGTAAGATTTCAAGGAGTTAATGATGTCATAGGTTGATTTGGTTGGGACCCTGCTAGTGATTGCGTATATGGGCACTCTTATTTTTATATTGGGCATTCTCATGTTTTCTTCAATTTTCTCATCCCTGATTGTACACTCTGTACTGAAGTTCTCCTTGCCCGGTATTTGTGGACAATTTTCTATATGCTTCTGCATAGTTACTTTGTCTACATGAACTTTTGGTTTGTCCACAGAAACCTTCTGTGTGTTCACCAGCTAAGATTTCAAGGAGGGTATGTTATAGATTGTTTTGGTGAGACCCTGCTAGGGATTGTAAATATGGGTTTAGATTTGATATTGTGGTCCAGCGTTCTAAATAAGAACAGAGGCGAACAGTAAAAAAAGAAAATAACTCTTAAAATTAGTATTCTCACCTCAAGTGACTCTGAATTGTAGAAGAAATGCCAAGTGCAAGCACAAAGTGCTCCTCCGAGAGCAGGTACCTAGAATCCAATTTAAACTCGTCAGGGGACAATTTTGTACAGGGCAAAATTAGAAGGGACAAGTGTAAAAATCTTAAGTAAATAGTAGAGCACAGGAAAATGCTGAACGAATTATTTCTTATTTTACATCAGTGATTTCAAGATCAGCTAGTTCCCACTTAATAGGATGGATAGGATGAAAGAATGAGCAGACTTGTTCTAGTTAGCCTAAGGTGTAGAATACGAGAATAGCTACCGCAAAAAAGTTAGCTCATGGTGTTTAAAATGAATATAGTTAACCCATAGTGATTCACAGAGTAGTCCATAAATTAATCCAATGTTAATGCATTATACTGAATATGACCAAACAAAGCCATTCACTACACTTGGGGGTTTTAGTGTTTGAATATATCTGTGACCTTGCGCTCAAGCCTCTGTCGACAGTTGCACGAGGCGGCAGTTGCGCAATGGTCGAGTCTCACGCGACATTCGCACGAAATGGGCGTGGGTGGAGTGAGACAGACTATGCGAGGGGCACAACACGCCCTATAAATACATCTCCCATCTGGAGGAGGACACAGAGAAAAACGATTCTCACCTCGCCTAGGGAGCCCTCTTCCAAATCTATCTCCCCCGTTCCCTCTCGAGCTTGCACAGGAGGCGTACCTCGACTCCACGCGACATCTTGAGACTGGTATTAGAGCACACTCTCGATCCTGATCCTGATCGTTATCCTAAAGGGAGATCTCGCCTCCACGCCGGTGCAACGCTCGAATCACGCTCCACCGTCGCTACCGCCAACGCACCTATAGCCACCAACGGAGCTCTCTATATCAAAACCCTAAAAGGTGTTGTAAGTTTTTTTAAGAGAAAGTTGGAGCAACCATTTTACACCCGTGCCCTTTTTTTATAACCCTTTTTTGTTGGCTTGTTTACTTTTTGGTACGGTTTTTTTGTCTTTTTTTTGGCATTAGACCTCACATGACATTTTATTTTCAAACCACTCGGTTTTTTGGTTGTCACGTACTTTTTTGGGATTTTATCACTTGTGCCCCTCCGAGATATCGCAATATCAGTTATGCCCTTATCTTTTTGGTAATATCAGTTGTGCCCATCACTTCTTGTTATTTTGTCACTTGTGCCCCTCAGGTTAGTTACCGTCCAAAAGTGCAAACAGATGTTAACTTTGAGGACATAAGCGGAATTAATTTTAAAAAAAGGGTTAAATGGTCATTTGACACCCTTTTCTTCTTCCTCCTCTTCCCCATCCTCTTCCTCCTCCTCCAACCTCCTCCTCCTCCCTCTCTGCCCCCGCCCCTGCCCCGCGCCGCCCAGCTCCGCCCCGAGCTCCCCGCACCTCCTCCCAACCCGCAGCCCCCGCCCCCGTACCCCCTGCCGCCCCGACCTCCCCCACCCCCTGCCGCCCCTCCGCCTCGACCTCCCCCACTCCCTGTCGCCCCTCCGCCCGACCTCCCCCACCCTTGCCGCCCCTCCGCCCCGACCTCCCCCACCCCCTATCGCCCCCGCCCCAGGTCTCCACCGCCTTCAGGTCGCCCCTCCGCCTCCCCCCCCCGGCCCCAGGTCGCCTCTCCGCCTCTGCCCCAAAATAACAAGGCAGCGACATATTCTCAGATCTGAATGGACGTCAGCTTCAGTCGCGATCGACGGGGAGCGAAAATCTGAAAACGATGTTATCTGATCCACAACGGTTGTTTAGACTACTCTGCTCAACGGTGATAAGGTTCCTCCGTCCCCTTCCCTTCTAAGATGTTTGCTTCAGGCAATAGGAACTTCTAATCTCATAGTCGATGGGTTGATGAAGTTTGTATTGCGATTTGGTTATTGTGCTCTTCCAGTTCGGATGCTTCAGATTCTTTCGAAGAGGCTCTAAGTTTGCTCAAATCTTCAAGCATGTTCTTCACATACAAGTAATTCGTTCCACGTGATTGTGTAGCAACTGACGGTGCAAGTTTTGATTCACATACAAGTAATTCGCCCCGCCCCCGCGCCGTGTCACCACCGCCCTTCCCCCTGTCGCCCCTCCGCCCCGACCTCCCCCCGTCCCCTGCCCTCGCCTCCCCCTCCCCCTGAACGCGTCGCCCCCTCGCCTACCCCTCCTCCGGCTCCCGCGCCTCCTCCGACCCCTTCCGTTCTCCTCCTCCGTTTGTGGCTGAAACTGGAGTTGAGTTTTTTTTGTTAAATTTTGATAAATTTTTGACTAATTGATTCATAAAAAGTCATCCAAAAATTCAATAAAATTCATAGTTTGATCCGTAACGAGTGATATGTCCGTGGAAATGTAAAAATTTTAGAGATTTGATGGATGTATGAAGGTGTTAGTAAGAGAGAGAAATTATGAAGAGAAGGAAGAAGAGCAAATGGGAGGAAGAAGATGAAGAAGATGTATGGACCATAATACCCTTCTTAACCACACCATGGTTTGATAAACCATGGTTATTTTAATTTTTTGACGGTCAATCTGACGGAAGGGCACAACTGATGACGGAGCAAGAAGTGAGGGGCACAACTGATATTACCAAAAAGATAGGGGCATAACTGATATTGCGATATCTCGGAGGGGCACAAGTGATAAAATCCCTACTTTCTTTACTATCGTTTAAAAGGTAACAATTTTTCTGTTTGTTTTAGTTTAGTTTTTTAGGCAAATACTTAGGAGTTAGTTAATTGCTTGTTGATCTTATAAACGGGTTTTTTTACTGATTACTCGTATTAAGTTAATTAGAAGTTTTTAAAAAAAACTTAGATTAATTTGAATTTGAATCGAATCAATGAATTTTGCGTATTAACCTTTTGAAAAGATATCATTATTATATGTTTTCATATTGATTATCTAAGGTCTAATATTAAAAAATCAATTTAATAATTTGCTGAAAGTTTCTCATTGAATCAAAATCTTTATTTGATTAATTAACTCTTTTTGTTAACGGTTAATATTCGTTGACTTTTTTTAAAAAAAGGGAGCTTATAAAGAGGTAATTATAATTGTTATTAAGTTGTACAAACTTATTTATTCTTCTTTGATTAAGATAATATATCTAGATTTATTACCTTGTTGTGAACCATCCCTTATTAATTTTTTTTTAAGTTTTTATATCTAATCTAATTGAAAACAAGACTACATGGATTAGTTGAATAAGATTTTGTCATAAAGTTTTTTTTAAGAAAGAGTTTTCTTTGTTAAATTTTAGCTAATTTTTTTAGATTTGTTTTGTTAACATTAAATAATAATAGGGATTTTTACCCGGCAGACCCTATAATCATTGTCAATTACCTCTACGACCTTCGAAACATCGTAATTCCTCCCTAGACCCTATAAACTTGCTAACTCTTACCCTATAAACCCTGTGGTTAACCCCCATCCATTTACCCGTTAAAACTAACCAGATTCTGTTAGATTCTTTTATATTATACCTATTTTAGTTATCGAATTTACATCAATTGCCACTCTCTTTCAACCTCTTCCTTTTCCCCAACACCCACCACCTCCACCGCCCTCGCCCTCCTCCCCAACTTCCGCCCTTCACCTCCTCGTTCCCAACCTCCGGCCTCACACTTCACCTCCAGGTCCTCTTTTACGATATCCACCTCGGCAGTGCAACACCCGGTCGGTGGCGCGCTCGGAGCCCCCAGCCACTACTGCACTTTCCAACGCTCAAAGAGAGGAGAAAGCACGAAGGTGAGGGAGCGGTGGCGACCATGGAGATCTCGGCGGCGTACAGGAACGGAACAAGAGCACCGAAGTGGTTAAACAAGGAAGATAACGCTCGTCTGCTTCCAGTGCGTGTCGGCACTGCCGAGCATTCCCTGTCGAGCATTCTATTTTCTTCCGTAGTAGGTATGCACGGTCAGGATCAAGTTTAAAGAAACACTAATAGAATTCCATTTTGAGCGAGAGGATCCTTCTCGTAAAATTACTCCACCTTTCCCACCATGATCATCCTCTCCGGCAGCGTATCGTGGTACACCATGATGATCGTCCACAAGCACTGGCCTCTCCTCCAGAGGGTCTTCCACACACACGTCATCGTAGGCTTCCTCGGCGGTGCAGCCACGAGCCTCTTCGCGGAGACCCAGCTCTGCGTGCTCTTCCTTCCGGTCACGAACTCTCGCGGCGTCTCTACGGTGGCAGTGAAGGCGTGTAGTTCCTCAAGCAAGTGGTCGGGGCCGGCTTCATCATCGTATGGAATATCATCGCAACGTCGATTATCTGTGTGGCGGTGAAGGCGGTGGTGCCGTTGCGTATGCCGGAGGAGGAGCTCCTGGTGGGAGACGACGTTGTGCACGATGAGGATGCGTACGCGACGTGGGGGACGTGGAGGACGTATGAGTCCTCCGTGCATGGCAGGCACTATGCCGATGATACGCAGCATGGTATGGGTAAAGAGATTCGGAGCAGGTACGATCTTGTTTGCCATTATTAATATTTTCAAAATCCATATAAAAAGTTTCAGTCGTTTTGTTGAATCTGTAAATGCCAGCCGTTAGATTTTATATGGTTTGATTATAACTCAGTTTTAACCCACTCAAGTTAAGTCAAGATGTCTCATTTTAACGGCAGGGTTCGTGGGGTAAGACGGAGCAAGTTTACGGGGTCCAGGGAGGAATTACGATGTTTCGAAGGTCGTAGAGGTAATTGGCAAAGATTATAGGGTCTGCCGGGTAAAAATCCTATAATAATAACGTTGCTATCCTTTAAAAAAAATACCTTTGCTTGTTGCTATCTCTTTTTAAAAAAATTTTAACTTGTTGATTGATTTGATTAGTTTTTTTTTAAAAAAAAGGTGTTTTTTTAATCATCCATTTGCTCTATCAAGTTTAAAAAAATCCCGTTAAATTACACAATCCGATACAGTCCTGCATTTTTTATTAGATCCAAAAATAAAATGACAAGCAAGACTATTGCCACTGAGGTGGAGAAAATAGAGTATCTTAACAGTACTAATTATGAATCATGGAGTAGGAAAATCTACTATGGTCTGTTGCACGATAGTATACACTCCATCATAGACAAACCCGGCCCAACCTTATCTGAGAATCCAACTATGGCGGAAATTAGGTCCCACGAACGGTGAGAGAAAACAGATAATAGGGCTAGGAGCTTCATGCTGACCCACATGGATTTGAACCTGATTCGGGTCTTTGAGACCTGTGAATTAACATACGAGCTCTGGACCGCGGTTAAAAAAATATCACTACAAGTCGGAAGTGAGCGTCCAGCTTCGTCTACACAAGTACAACTCGTGTAGAATGAAAAAAATCTGAAAGCGTCCTCGAGCACGTGAACAAGATGATCGTGATGGCCACGGATCTTGCGACTGCTGATTGCACGATTCCGGAGAGGATGCAGATTGCAGTCATATTAGGAAGTCTCCCACCATCTTTCGACATGGTTGCCACATCTTTAAGAATGAATGGCAACATTAAATCGGTGACGGACCTACCTGCACAACTGACAATTGAGCAGGATTCTCAAAATAAAGATCGAAGACTGAGATCTTTGAGGTCTAAGAAGACGAAGAAGCAAATGTCGTGCACGTGAAGAAAAGGTTGGGCCCCTCCAAGGTGAATTTCAAGGGAAAGAGTGGGAATACCCACGTAGCTCTTGCTATTGTTGCGGCAAATATGGTCATTTCAAGGTCAATTGCCCCAACAAGAAGAAGCCATGAAATCCTAAAATGCCTGAAAACAAAGACAAATAAAATGGAATTCGCGGTTGTTGTGGAATGCAACTCCATCATCACGGACAGTGACGGATGGTGGATCGACTCTGAAGCAACCAGACACATCGTTAAGATGAAGGAAGGCTTGGTGGACTTCAAGGAGTTGAGCAAAGGAGAACAGAGGATCATAATGGGAACAACACCTACTTGGATGTAGAAGGTGTTGAGACATACAGAATTGATCCGGGGATAGCATTATGGTACTGAATGATGTACTATATGCTCCAGGAATACGCAGGAACCTGATCTCTGTCCCGGTGCTGCTCAGGAAGGATTTCGAAGTCTGCTTTTATAATAAGCGTGTCTCTATAGCAAGAATAAGGTCTATGCGATGGGAAAAACTGTACCCGAGCATGACCTGTTCTGTCTTCCTGTAATAAAGTCTAGTGAATCAATGAATGTCTCTTCTGAGTATTCTTTGTATTGTTTGTCTGACTATGACATGTGGCACATGAGACTGTGTCATCCAAAAATTCTAAAATGGATCAAATGATGAAGGCAAATCTGTTGCCTAAGATCACAGGTGCAAGGACATTGTCCTGCGAACATTGTCTGACCGGTAAAATGACGAGAAGACCCTTCTCAACTGGAATTCAGTCAACATAGTTACTAGGTTTGATCCATTCGAACATATGTGGACCACTAAGCGTCAACACACATAAAAATAAGGAATACTTTATAACATTCATTGATGATTACTCAAACTTCTCATATGTCTATCTCTTAGGAAGAAAGTAAGAAGCACTTGAAAATTTTAAGAGATATAAGACGAACGTGGAGACAAGATTGAGAAAACCAAGCAAGACACTTTGGACAGATAGAGGTGGGGAATATACCTCAAAAGAGTTTGAGGATTACTATATTCAGACCGACATTTGTAGGCAGACCACAATGCCTTATACACTACAACAAAATGGTGTAGCGGAAAGAAAGAATCGAACATTGATGAATGCAGTAAGGTTTATGTTTGGGAATTATGTGATTTGTCAGAATGTAGACAATCTATAGGATATAAATGGGTATTAAAAAAAGTACTGAGTTGATGGTACAGTTGAAAAATATAAAGCAAGATTAGTTGCCAAGAGTTATACTCAACAAGCTGGAATGGATTCCATGAAACCTACTCTCCAGTGGCTAAGTTTGCATCTATTCAGATGATCTTAGCCATAGTCGTATATATGGATTTGGAATTGTTCCAAATGGATGTGACGACGACCTTCCTTAATGAAGAATTAAGGGAGGAGATTTATATGCGACAATCTGATAGCTCTCAGGAGAAAAGGGTTTACAAGTTAAGAAAGTCATTATATGGCTTGAAGCAGTCTTCACGGCAATGGTATCTCTAATTTCATGAGAAAGTTATCTAATTTACATTTATTTCAAATAAGTTGGATAACTGTGTGTATGTCATGAAGAGTGGGAGCATGTTTGCAATCATGTCATTGTATGTGGATGACATTCTGCTTGCAGGTAATGGCATACAAATGCTCAATGAAACCAAACATAAATTGAGCAATGAATTTGAGATGAAGGACATGGGTGAAGCATCCTATGTCCTTGGAATTCAAATAACAAGAGATATAGACTAAAGGATATTGAGCCTTAATCATGAAAGATATTTGCATACTATATTAAGGAGATTTGGAATGCAGAATAGCACTCCAGCTCCAACACTACTTGTGATGGGAAAGAGACTCAATAAGAGTCAGTGTCCGGAAAGGGGCAGAAACCTTTAAATATACAATATGCACAAGCGGTGGGAAGTTTAATTGTATTCAATGATGTGTACTCGACCTGATTTAGCTTATCTAGTAAGCTTAGTCAGTAGATATCAAAGCAATCCCGGTCCAGCACATTGGGAAGCTATAAAGAGGATTGTTCGATATCTGAAAGGGACAACACATCTGAAACTTGTGTATCAAGCAGAATCGCTTGAAGTGATAGGATACTCTGATGCCGATTTTGGGGGATGTGGATGATAAAAAATCCACATCGGGTTACATGTTCATTTTTTGTGGTGCAGTTGTTTCTTGGGGTAGCAAGAAACAAGATACACATACACAGGAGGCTGAGTACATTACATGTAGCATGGCCACCACTTATGCTGTGTGGATCAAGCGCTTTCTAGATAACCTAAGCCTCAAATTGGTCAAAGGGCCAATTGAAATGTATTGTGACAATCAAGCTGCGATAAGCTTGATCAGTGTGGCTAATAGCTCTAAAGGAAAACACATTGAGATCCAATATCACTATACACAAGATATAGTGGAGAAGCAAAAAAATCACGGTAATCCACATACCTACCAGTGACATTGATGCAAACAACAATTTAGGCGCGTCGAACAAATTTTAAATTATTTGGTAGAAATTTTGGTGGAGAAAAGTAGAGGGGTTGAGAAGAGAAATTAGAGGGGTTTGAGAAGAGAACTCGCCGGGAATACGAGAGGTTGAAGGAGGAGAACCGCGGAGATCGCGAGGAGAGAGAGGGAGAGATAGAGGGAGATAATGAGATAAACTCAATTTTTTCATAATACTTGACTGAATAAAAATGCTGGACTACCATCTCTTTATATAGGAGAGATGGGTTTACAAAAATAGTAAACTCATTTAAATTGACAACCGACTTGCCTTTACTGATTCTAACTAATTAATTGACCCACTTTTAAAATTAAAATCTATGAAATAACGTTGAGATCACAGGCGATCTCAATTATTTAATTAGATAATTTCGACAACTTAAAAACGTAAATAAAATTGACGACTAATTAATTAAATAAATGCGGCCCTATAATTTGCGATCACGCTGCATCAACTCTCCTCCGCTTTTAAAAATTCATCTCCTGACGAATTGCTGGATCTGCAGGCTTGGAGGAAGGCGCATTCCGTCGTCTTTTGGAAGAACTGATGTGGAGCGAACGGCGGAATCCATATGCGGGCGGGAATGGTGCGGCCATCGTGGTTGAAGAACATGTGCGGCGCGAACGGCGGCTTCGTCTTGATTGTTGTCTCCTCCCCGTGATGCTCAAAAAATTGATGCGGCATGGAGAATATGGCCCTTGGAGAATCCATAGTGAAGCAATGGCACAAGGAGAGGAAAAGAGGAGATGTGGCTAAGGAATGAAGCCATGGGGTCCTTTTATAAGGGAAGCCCAAGGCCCTAGTCCTATTGGGATAAGGAGGATCCCCAAATCTCTGATTTCCAGCCTCTTTTCTTAAAAATTTCGGCCGCCAGGGGTGTGGGTGTAATTTTCGCACCCTTTCATTCTTCTCTTCTTGCATAATGCTTTGGACCTTTCTGTAAATAGAGGACTTAGTTATTTTTATTCTGCAATTTTTCCAATTCACTTTCCAATCCCACGTTCTGTGGGACTCACGACGCGCCATCTTCGGAGTGCCCGTTAGGTCACGCTCGGGTTTCTCGTGTATATGTCGCAGCCTGAGGCGGCGGGGTTTGGCCAGGGCTTCGCGCAGGAGGCACAGCACCGTGGGGCGGCGGGAGTCGGTCGAAGCTTCGCGCAGGAGGCGCGCATGCCTGGAGCGGTGGAACGATGGCATCGGGTCGCGCGGCGCTGGGGCGCGGCGTGGGTGCGCTTACGCACAGAGGTGGGCCGCGACAGTGAGGGGGGTGTATGCGGCGATGAGGGGGGGACGCTGAGGTGCGGGGGTTCGCGCCGGTGAGGGGTTCGCGCGGGAGGGGGACTCGGTGGGAGAAGGCGATGAGGTAGGGTGGGGGAAGGTCAGCAGGGGTGAACGGGGGGGGGGGGGGGGGTGCGGGAAGGGCGGCGAACCTGGGGAGGCCGCGGGGAGAGGGCTGGTGCGCGTGGGGTAGCAGGAGGAGGAGGGGGGGCTTGGGCTTTGGGCAGGTGCGCGTGGGAAGGGGGTAGGCGTGGGCGGCAGGGGGGTGGCGCGGGTCTGTGGTAGGACCGACAGGGCCAGAGGGCCCACGGGGGCGATTGGGAATCAGATTGGGCCTGTTAGGGGGAAACGACGGCTGCGAGGGCTGGGGAGGGTAAGGGCGTTACCTGGGAGGGTTGGGGTGGTGCCGGGATGGTTGGAGGGGGCAGCGGAGTCGATTCCGACGACGGATTCAGATCTGGAAGCTCCTGGACAGCGGCTTTTTCATCGATTTTTTCTTCTAGAACGGTCTGGGCAGCGGCCGTTTCGTCTTCTTCGGCGATTTTTCTTCGTCAATCATGGCGTCCAGCCATGCTTGAACCTTCAGGGATGCCGTGAGACGCTTTTTGAACTTCCGTTGACGCGAACGTGCATGCGGCCCATGAGATATGTGGTTGAGATCAAGCTTCAAGCGCCAATATGCCACGGGATCGTTGAATCGTAGAAACGATTCAATATCCATGCTTTGATACCAAATGATGCAAACAACAATTTAGGCGCGTCGAACGAATTTTAAATTATTTGGTAGAAATTTTGGTGGAAAAAAGTAGAGGGGTTGAGAAGAGAAATTAGAGGGGTTGAGAAGAGAACTCGCCGGGAATACGAGAGGTTGAAGGAGGAGAACCGCAGAGATCGCGAGGAGAGAGAGAGGGAGAGATAGAGGGAGATAATGAGATAAATTCAATTTTTCATAATACTTGACTGAATAAAAATGCTGGACTACCATCTCTTTATATAGGAGAGATGGGTTTACAAAAATAGTAAACTCATTTAAATTGACAACCGACTTGCCTTTACTGACTCTAACTAATTAATTGACCCACTTTTAAAATTAAAATCTACGAAATAACGTTGAGATCACAGGCGATCTCATTTATTTAATTAGATAATTTCGGCAACTTAAAAACGTAAATAAAATTCACAACTAATTAATTAACTAAATGCGGCCCTATAATTTGCGATCACGCTGCATCAGACATGTTGGCTGATTCCCTAATCAGGAGAATAACAGCAGGAACATACATCAAAAATATTGGTTTAGTGGGACTCAGGAATGCTTGAGTCAATCAAAAGACATATCCATATGTACACTACACGAATAGTGCGAGTATATAATATTTGATCGCTTTGGTCAAGTGGGAGATGTTTGAATATATCAGTGACCTCGCGATCAAGCCTCTGTAAGCAGTTACGCGAGGCGGCAATTGAGCAAGGTCCGAGTCTCACGCGAGACTAGCGTGAAATGGGCGTGGGCGGAGTGGGGCGGACTATGCGAGAGGCACAACATGCCCAATAAATACATCTCCCATCTAGAGGGGAAGAACACAGAGAAAAAACGATTCTCACCTCACATAGGGAGCCCTCTCCCAAATCTATCTCTCTCGTTCTCTCTCGAGCTTGTACAGGAGGCGTACCTCGACTCCACGTGACATCATGAGATTTACTACATGGATTCTTTCCCTCCAAACAAATTTATTTTGAGTTAATCCGAAGTTGAGATCCAGACAAATCAAATCATGTTGAAATGTCCCTTTCCAACCATTTTTGGTTTTATCCTAACCCTACATGCGAGGTGCATTGCCAAATTTCCTGCAAACGCATGCATCTGTTGGCCTTCTCTGGCAATGTGTAAACCACCTTACACGAGATTCTTCCGTCTTATTTTTTAGTGGAGCAACACCAACTTTTTCCTGATACTCTCATAATGATCCAATCCAACTTTCTTCGCATCCTCATTTTTGCTAAAAATGACTGCTGCATATGTTTATAGTCAACAACCAACCCTCACAGCTATAAAGCATGTTTAGTTTCATTGCTACTCCATAATACTTTCCTTTTGGTTAAGTGTATTTCTGATGATACAAAGCACACATGAGATTCCTTCCATTTCAATCAGCTTGAACTGTTTCTCTGAATCTCAGATGCCTCCATCATATCGCAACATTAGTCAACGAGGAATGTCTTGCAATCTCACTTCAATTGCATCTCGATGTACTCTATCAAATGAACTTTGCATTATATATATTCTCATCTTTTTTAGCAAAATACCCTTTCCAGGGTCTCCCCTTGTTGCTCAAGATTTATGCTGACTTTTCCCTTGTTTCATCCATAAAAACAAGATTGCACTATTGAACAAGATACACCAAGAAGCACCAAGCTTTCCATGAGACGATGAAATACATCGAGATGGATTGCTACTATACTAGAGAAATAATGCAAAAGGGCTTCATCTCTACTTCCCATGTTAGCTTAGGGATTATTCCAAAAGTGTTCTTCCAAGCTAAGCGTGATAGATATCTATATACTAGCTTGAGGGGGAGTGTTATAGAAATAGTATGTGTGTATTTCTTCACAACACAACAACAACAAAGCCTTTTCCCACACTAAGTAGGGTCGGCTATATGTAATTTTACCCATGGGTTATTTGCATTTTAGGGTTTCTCCTTTGTATAAAAGAAGGGCCAATGACCACAAAATAAACAACCATTCATTTATTTCCATAAGTAACATACCAAGTCCAAATTAAAAAAATTATAAGCCTTCTCAAAATAAATAACAATCATGCAAAGGCCATTTTTTTATATATCTGTCGGTTTCCACTAATATTTTCAAAAAGTGAGTAGCATTGATTATAACCATACTGTGTACGAATTCTCTTTAAGTGTTTCTTAGTCTAATTTTAATTATTCTATTCCACAACATCAAAATATGCCTTTATTTCAAAAAAAAAGCATCATATGCCTCATGAACAAAGTACAAAAACAACAAAGCTTTTTCCTGCATTAAGTAGGGTTGACTACATGGATTTTTTTACCTCCATTTTGATCTATTTTGGGTCATTCCTGGACTTAGATCAATTAAGATCTCTTTTAATAGCCTCCTTCCAACACTTCCTAGGCTTTCCTCGCCCTCTCTTAATAGGATCAACATCCTAAAACTCGCATCCTCTAATTGGTGCATTTGTAGACCTTTGCAAATGGCCAAACTACTTTAAGTTGTCTCTCTCATCTTATCCTCAATCGAATCTACATCAACTTTCCTTATGATCACATCATTCTGAATCCGATCTTTTCGTGTATGCCACAATCCACTGTAGCATTTTCATTGTTGCTATTGTCATCTCTGCACATATCTATGGTTCACATGCCAACACTAAGATACAAAGAGCATAGCAGGTCTCATGATTGCTTTGTAAGTTTGTAATACTTTCCTTGATTTTCAAAGGAATTTCCCATCCCATAGAATAGTAGAGGCCCCTCTCCACTTTGACCAAGTTGCATTCATTCTATGAGTAACATCTTCATCAACTTCCCCATCATGTTGCAAAAATAGATCCCAAGTATTTAAAAGAATATTTCATCTGAATGCTATCTTGTCCGATCTTCATATTGATCCCTTCAATACTACTTCCATCAAAAGTTCACTCTATATATTCAATCTTAGCCCTACTTATATGAAATCCTTTCGCCTCTAAGGCATGCCTCCAAACCTAAGCTTGTCATTTACTCCATCTCTAGTCTCATCGGCCAACACATTATCATAAGCGAACAATATTCACCAAGGTATCTCATCTTGAATATGACTAGTCAACTCACCCATAATGAAAGTAAAAATAAAATGAGTCAAAGTTGAACTTTGATGCAGACCGGTGCTGATGTCAAAATAGTCGATCTTCCCATACTGGACTCGTACACAAGATGAAACCCCGTCATACATACTCTTTATAAGGCTAATGTACAAAATAGTCGACTCAAAAACAAAGTATAACAAAAAAATCATTCTTTTCTTTATATTTTTCTCAAGCAAGATCTAATGGAAAGGCTTAGTAATTTTCATTTGAGTTATTGGATAACATTCAAGGCAAGTCATTCAAGCCCTTGCAGGAAACCACAAGGACTAAAAAAGTCCACAATGTTATAATGACACCCTAAATTTGCAAATTAGGGTTGATGCATTGCTTTAATTTATCTTTTGTCTGTTCATAGATTTTAGACAGATTCTCGCTCTTCACTACTAAAATTTAGCTAGTGGTATTCCCCTGCATAAGATGCCTCTCAAATAGGTCCTTTATCCCTTTTTGTAATTTTATTGCTTATATTGTTCCTTAATGGGATATCGCTCCTTCATAGGATAGTTCCAACTTTGCATGTGTTGAATGCCACCCATTTTAGGTAGTCGACAACTAGCGTAAAAAATAGTCGAATATTTCAACATGGATTTGAGCAAGAATCCATGTAATCTACCCTACTTAAAGTGGGAGAAGGTTTTGCTTTTTTATTGAGGAGATCGATTTGTCATTATTACCCCCATCGTGTATCGACTTTCAATTGCTTATTTTCCTATGTTGCCGATGATTTCGCAAAAACATCTTATGTTTTCTTTTTTAGATGTGCCATATGTAGATGCCATTAATTTGCTGGACAAAACAGAGCAACAGATTCGAGATAAAATATAAGTCTGTATCACTTGATGCCACGGAATAAATATTTCCTACTTGTAGGGCAAAAACTGCACAATCTACTTATTCTTCCGAGGGAGATAAGCTTGAGATCAAGCTGAAAATTGAAGTACTTCAAGAAAAAAATTCAAATGCATAGCTTTAGTATTTATTAAGATGGTAGAATTGAGTTCTAGACAAGTATTCCACAAATGTACATGAACAGTCATGTTTTGAAATATTGTATGAATTTAGATTCAACTTGGTGATCCGTACTTTCATGGGTATAAGTTACTGCATGACAACTATCAGATGCAAGAAAATATGCCAATTTAGGTTTTACAATGTGATTATTAATATCTGCGTTTCAAAATTAATTTATATAATGTTCAAAAACAAGATTAAAGGTTTGCACGCAGAATAAAAACCACAGATACTGCAACCGAATTAAAGTCAAACGCTCAAGTCAGATCTCCTGACAAAAGGGCTCACCATTCCCCAAGACAATCCCTTCCACGAGTCGAAGCCGGACCTATCCCCGTACTCCCAAACCAACGTGATCGCCGTCATCCTTCATTTCAGCACCAAACAACAGCATCAGCACAAACTACAAAAGGAAGTTTTAATGAAGGAAACGGAATTAGGGAGGAGGCGAAACCATTCGACGACGCTGGAGACGTGAATGGCCCAAGTGGGGAGGGAGAGGGCGTTGGAGGGCTCGGCCGCGAGTGCGAGGGACGCCGCAGAGCAGGTTGCGGGGAGTGCACACGAAGCGGCAAGGGCGGCGGCGGCGGAGAGGGCGAGGAGGCCACGGGGAGCACGCGGGTAGGCGATGGCGGATGAAGAGGGAGGTCGTGGAGAGGAGGGCGCTGTGGGGCGGGTGGAGATGAGCGGCGCTGCTGATATGGTTGGTGTTGCCGCCAGCATTTTGTTTTGAGATAGAGGTGGAAGTGAGCTGCAGAGAAGAAGGGTCCTGTTGTCACGTGTGTTTTACCCCAAGATTAGCTTAGGGGATATTTGTTCCCCTTGGGCATTAGTCCAACAGACTTGCAAATTGATAGGCAAGGTCAAGCACTTAGCAATATAAAATGGCTAGCAGTGTCCTACATTTAGTAGGAGTTCGTTTGCTTGCAAGATTGGGCAGGGTTGGAGTATCCCTATGAATAGTAAATTGTGAGGAGAATTGGGAGGGTTGGAAGGAGGAGTATCCCGGGTTGGGTCAACCCAACCCTGCCCAACCCTGCAATCAAACGGAGCCTAAGAGCAATGTAAAGAGGTTCAGTAGTGCCTCCACAATCGTGAAGGATTCAAATGCAAATGAATAATGTGGATTTGTTAGTTTTCTATTTTCTGTTTGTTTTTCTGTAGATAAATGATCGATGCAAAAATAAACCATTACTTAAAATGATACATGAAGCATTAGTCTATTTTATTTCGATTTATTTTGTTTAAGAAAAGTCAGAAAGAAAATATGAAAGTGGAATATTTACAGATGAATATGTTAAAGTGCACAAGTCAGAATATCTCTTTGGTTCTTATGGTGTTTTTTATATTTTTATATATATGTAATTGGTTAAAACATATGATGAAATAAATAACCGGAAAAGAAATAGATAAAAAAGAGTTAAATATGTACGGATGTCAATTCAATACATATGTATAAAAATACAATTTGATCCTAAAATCCAAGTTTTACAAATGAACTCCTATTCTTTTGAATCTATTCTTGATTTGTAGATAGTTAAGTGTATATTAATTCAAAAGCAAGTAGAGTACAATCAGACGCTATAGATGAGAGATATCATCATTTACGTTTTTCAATTTCAAACTGGGGTTTAGGTTTATTTCATGTATACAAGTTTGTATTTTTTTTAGGATTATCCCTTGGTTAGTATGAGTGATATATAAATAGTGGAGCTACTTTTATATCATTTGGAGCTAGTATGAATTAACTAAAAATGAGTGAAGTTAGTAGAATATATACAAGTAAATATGATGAAATTTGAAATGCTAATTTATGCAAACTATTTACATATGCATGAATACTAATTATGAGTTATAAACACATAAATGCATTTAAGTACTGATGAGAAAGCTTTATTTTCAACAAATTAGAGTGATCAATTGTATATTCATCAATCCTCTATACTTAAACCTTGTTCGTGCCCGAATAACAAAAGAATAAAGCATAGAATTGAGATTGGGTTCCATACCAAGATCATGAAAATGTAGCTCAACCCAGCATTTGTATTAACAATTTGGCGAAACTCCTATGAGAATTAGGACTATAAAATCAACATACTCTAATTCCTAGAAGTCGTTGTACATTTTTGGTTCATAAGTCATCTTAGATCCATCCCCCCAAAGCAAACTTCGTGAACATTGAAAAACCGTCTCTTGTGTGTGAAGGGTGTTATATCTTTCCATTCGAAATGTTGAACTACCATTCAGTCTTCTTATCCAACAACTCATCCTTGGGGAGTAATGTATTTCCTTCTAAGTTCCAAACTGCTAGTATAAAAAAGAGAGGAGGGAAGAAGTTGGAGCTTATCCAGTGTAGCTATATTTTCAACTAATTAGAGTGATGTCACAAATTTGTCATCTAGGTCAACCTTGACTACATGGGCTGAGCTTCGAGCTGGGCCAGGCCAACCTACCCCTAATGCTCATCCCTATTAATGACCACGTTTGTGGTCGGAAACATGTTTTTTCTTGTAGCGAGAGGATTCTTATTGTTAATGAAAATTGCTATCAAGGATAAATGGAAGAGGCCATTCCAACCAAAAGTCAATGTATTGCAACATAATGGCAATCCTGCAACTTTTTATTCATCTTTCATTCTAGTCTCTTGAGCATCTTACTCCCCTAACTTCTAGTAAACATTTTATTTCATTATGTAGTCATTTTGAATTTTGTCTCCTTCTTATTTTTTTGCTAATTGCCTTTAGTTTTTTTATTATAACTTAATGTAGAAACTAATCTTTTATTTCCAACGGTTCTCTATGATTTTACAATTGAGTTCCTACACTCGAGTTTTTATTACTTGAATTTGTATTCTCATCATTTTTTCATTGTTATTAGGGATATTTACACCCATAATCCTGAGTAATTCCATAATTACATTCATAACCCAGCGTAACCGTGAATTACGTCCATGACCTTAAATAATACTTATCTCTTACATCCATATCCACTGTTAACTTCCATTCAATTTCCCATTAAGTATGACAATATCTGTCAAATATTTTACATTTTATACCCTTTAAATTCTTATTATTTATGAATGGTCACTTCCCTTCTCCTCCAGCCCAGATAACCCCCACTCCTCTCGCGGCAGACATCCTCTCCTTCCTCCTCCAGCCCATGCAACACCCCCACTACCACTAACCTCTTCCTCCCCCCTATCGGTGACCTCCTCCTCCTCCTCCTCCTCCAGTTCATCCTCTAGAACCCACATCCCCCTCCCTCGCTAACTACCTCATCCTCCCCTTCCTCCTCCAAAACCTAGACGAAGCTCTCCCCCCCCTCCCCACCCCCCTGTGGAAGCCATATCTCCCACCCCTACCCGCAATCCCCTTCTAGCAGGCCCCCACCCCGCCAAAGCCTCCCACCCTACATGGAAGCCCTACCCCCGACCTGTAACGGCTGTGATTTTTAAAAAGGAACAATTGCATTTCCTCTTTTTCTACTAATTATCATCACATTAAATTTCCAATTTATTAGCCCATTATTACCTCTCATTCATGGTTATAAAATACTATGGGATTTGAAAATGAGAAGTCACGCCATCTTTTCCATTTCTGTGTAAAGAGAGAGATAGAGAGAGTTAGGGAGAAAGGAAAAGAGATCTCAACTCTTCATCTCTGTCGTGGGAGACGAGGATGTCGAATCGGAGAAGGAGGAGAGTGTGGATACGTGACCGGAAGGAGCCGCGATGATTGCGGCAGAGAGAGTTAAGCATTGGACATTAGGTATGTATCGGTTTAGATTTTTGTGTAAATATTGATAACGATTAAATAGATTTCTTGTATGTATCGGCTCTAGTTTATTAGGTATATACATCGATTCAATCTAGAATGAACCATTGATTATATGTATCGGATTAGGTTTATACGTATGG
This sequence comes from Ottelia alismoides, assembly GCA_037367405.1. Taxonomy (NCBI): domain Eukaryota; kingdom Viridiplantae; phylum Streptophyta; class Magnoliopsida; order Alismatales; family Hydrocharitaceae; genus Ottelia; species Ottelia alismoides. Next base: position 791,331 of record JAZKJV010000064.1, read on the forward strand.
AAAATGATCAAATCCAAATTGCGATAAGTAAATGTATGCATCGGTCTAGGATTTTCTATGAACAAAGAGTATATCCGAAATATAATTTCTAAATACATGTGTTGGATTATAGGCTAGTATATAATCAAGATCTTAATTGGAGTAATACATCAAAATACATGCGTCGGATAACTGAGATTAAAACAAAACATTTTTTTATATTGATGGATTCCCGATCATAGTAGTGCCGAATATTTTGATTCACCGCCATAAATCTCACATTGTCAGTACTCACAACCTTGATAGATGTTATCTTTTGATTAGATTATTGATAATGTTATTATGATTTTTAAAGGAAACCAATAGAGAAGGGTTGTATACCTTAGTGGCATGAGAGGGATTTCACAATTACCATGTTGGGCTTTAAGTGAATGTAATATATGTTATTCATGTTAATATTGGATACATAATTGATGTCATAAGAAGTCCCTGCCATGATGGAAATTGCAAAAGCTGTTTTCCGACTTGCCAAGTATATACACGTACATGTATTATGCTTATATATTTTTGAAATCCTTTAGTTTTCCATAATAACAGTAATCGTGATAAGTTGGTGACTCTGAGTGCATTTTAGGAACACTAATGGGTTTTTTTGTGAATGTTTCTTCCAACCGAAAAAGTGGAACCTATGGATCCTTAGTTTGATCGATGTCATACGAGTATAATATTTTTGGTCTTACAAAATCCTATGGAAAAGATAATAACATTATTCAGGTTTATGCACATTATATGCAAGTATATTACTTTAACAAAAAAAGCTAAATTATTTATTAAGATGGTTAGCAAGGTGCCTGTTGCAATATGGTTGTATGTAATTTATATCATATAGCCTTTGAGAAGGTTGAGTCTGTAAAAAAAATAATCATAACTATGAATTTATACCATGAGTCATCCCCTCATGAAATTAAGAACATTTCATGTTGAAACTTACCAAAGGATATTGCAAATTTTAGAAGGTTTAAGGTATAACTGGTAAATTTGAAGTAGTCATGGTATCTTCATGAAGTAGTCTAATATTATCATAATTGTGATAATCATAAATAAGAATTTAAGGCACAGACTCATAAGAGTCACATTGATGACCACAAGGGGTCATGTTAGCCGCAAGGGGCGTATGGTTGCAATTAAGGAACCATAGAGGCAAAAGATAAGTCCTCTACAGTTGTACCTACACTGTCATGTTAATGTCGTAAGGGGCAACGCCGCAAGGGGCGTATGGTTGCAAGGAACCATGGAGGCAAAAGCTAAGTCCTCTATAGTTGTAGCTACACTGTCATGGACCGCAAGTGCCGGCGGTTGAAAACGTATAACAAGATACGGACATGAAAGTTATGAAATAAATGATTTATAATGGTAAACCATTACAAGTATGCAAGGAAATGATTTATAAAGGTAAATCATTACAAGTTACAAAATAAATGGTTTATAATGGTAAACCATTACAAGTATGCAATGAAATGATCTATAAAGATAAATCATTGCAAGTTATGAAATAAAGGTTTATAACGGTAAACCACTGCAAGCATGCAATGAAATGATTTATTAAGATAAATCATTGCAAGTTACGAAACAAAGGTTTATAATGGTAAACCATTACAAGTATGCAATGAAATGATTTATAAAGATAAATCGTTACAAGTTATGAAACAAATAGTTTATAACGGTAAATCACTACAAGTATGCAAGGAAATGATTTATAAAGGTAAATCATTGCTATTTATGAAAGAAATGGTTTATAAAGATAAACAGTTACAGGTTATGCAAGAAAATGGTTTAATTAAAGATAAATCATTACATGTTATGTAAGGAATGTTTTAATAAAGAATAAACCATACATATATTGCAAGAATTGGTTTAAGGGATGTAAACCATCAAAGTCATGGGGACTAACATGCAGAGTGATATATATGATTGAAGAATTATGTAGTTGCTATGTGTCTTATGATATATGTCCCATACGATGAAGGAGATGTATGTTATATATTCTTGTGCATATTTCATTGTATATCGACATTTATGAAAGAAACCAAGTTATACATGTTAGGGAACGAATTTATACATGCATTGGAACGATTAGACTCGTAATGATGTTTTGCCATGGAAACTCAAGTACAAGATTTAGTTAAACGACCGCTAGAATTCCCATGCATGGACCCCGATGCATACAGGGCATTAGGCTCATGCAAAATTATCTTATTTATTTCAGGTGAAGAACAAGTTTGACCATGCACTCAGGTTCGTGCGACTGACTCATCAAGACGTTAATCGTGGTATGGATAATTACAAGGTTTATGATGGATATCTGTATGCCTACAGGAACTGTTGAGATGCTACTTTGATTCTTAGAGTAGTTTTTACAAAAATCCCTCAGTTGGAGTTGTAATAATGAGACTCTTAATTTAATTGGACTTTATTGGAATTTGATTCTATCCCTACTAGTTGATTGCCATGCATGTTTTCGGTAACGGATCGGTCGTGCGGCCTTTTATTGCTTGCTTCTGCCAGTCACCACGTTCGTTCTGTTACACGACCTTGACTGCCAACAAGAAGACCCCCCCCCACACACACACACATGCCTGTCAAGCTCGGACCTCGAAGAGAGGAGTAATCGGAGAGAGGGCGGTGGCGATGGTGGAGGAAGGAAAGATGGAGGAGGAGGTGACATTGGTGGGGGGCTGCTGGATGAGGAAGGGGGAGGTTTTTTTTACTTATGGTTAATCCCAACCATCAGATTGCAGATTGATTAGATTAACTCAGTCATCTGGTTGAGTTAATGGACTAAACTTATTGAGGGATATGGGTGTAAGACGACACACGTATATAGGATCCCGGGCGTAATTCTTGATTACACAAGGTTATGAATGTAATTACAGAATTACTCAGGGTATGGGTGTAATTATCCCTTGTTATTATTTCTTCTTTTATTAATTAGAATTAGATCTTATTTTATTACCAAATAATACAGAAAATAAATTTATTTACAAATAGATCCTTTTACATAATTTTCAAATAACATTTAAATTAGTAGTCAATTCCCATTGCAGATTGATTCTATAAAACTTTAGTTTATAACATTCCATTAAATACATTCTTATTTATAAGATGGTAATTAATTTTAATTTCTCAAAATTTTTACATCTAAAAATTTTCCAAAATAAAAGAAAGTCCAAGTAAAAATATATAAAAATGAAAAATTCTAAAAAATCTAAGAGAAATCATAAATGCAAGATTTCACGTATATCCACATGACTTCGCTTTATGTGATCCATATTCATCCACTCAATACAAAATCGAATAAATTGATTCGACTTTCATATTTGGCTTAGAGAAACATCGCAGAAAGTGCATTTGACCACTGACCCTTCCCTACTCTCGAAAGCAGAATCCATATAGTGGATAATTAATTTACAAAAATAAAAAAATAATTGATTGAATAAAAGTAAAAATAATGTAAGATTTACTTTTTAAAATGTTGGTTGTCAAACTTTTAATAGTAGAGATGATTGGATTATGTATTTTACTTTAAAAAGAAAGGTGGAGATAGTGTACCGGTTGTTATGCCAATAGTAGCGTCGGGAAGCTAAGTTGGTATGGAAGAACTGCTGCGCCGCGGGAAATCCTTCTCTATACAAGTTCTCGTACGAGGTTTTTGAACAGAACTTCGATAGGCGGGAGGTGTAAGCACCGCGAGGTGTTCAGCGATCTCGTACTAACATTAATCAATTCATTTCTCACTAGACTGATTAAATAACCAGAAATTGGAGCAGGTATTTCTCTCTGAAATCTTCATAGGTATTCTCTTGATTTCACAGGGCCCTAGTTTCTTTCGTCATATATATTCCCTCAAAAGTTCAAATAAATACCTACTAATATCTTATTCTAAGATAGCTGCAATTGAGATCAAAATATATACAACTAATCAAATATATAATTGCTTTGTGAAGTCGAGGAGAGGTATAAGAGGAGATTCTGAATCAGGCTGCCAACCTGCCGGAAGTACAAGTTGGGGCTTGGGGGTCCATGGGACAGGGGGGGGGGGAGCGAAGCGGCCCCGAGATCCCAAGCGGGGTAGAGGAATTGGTCAACTCATCGGGCTCATGACCTGAAGACGGCAGGTTCGAATCCTGCCCCCGCCGGTCAGAGACTTTCAAACAATTTGATCTCAATAGAGGAGAGAAGAAAGAGGCCATCTCCTTCCTCCATCTCCCCTCTTTCTGCCTGAGCTCCTCGCCTGCACGACGGAGCACATGCTCGATTGTCTGATGCCCCTCCTTACCTACCCGGCTGAGCTGGGGGGGTCCGCTTCAAACCAATTCAATCCCCTTTGATATTCCGTCAATATATAATAGGGCAGAGCTGATATTAAATAATAAATCGGAATATCCTCAATCAACTTCATCCCTCACAACTATCGAGGTATATAAGGCATCACACCAGTCACCACTTTCTCAACAATTGTCTCACTTCAAAGACAATCAGAAACAACATCGGAAGTTTCGTGAGATCCACTTTCTGCTTTCTCCTTTCCCCTCCGACGTCACTCAAGGCTTCAATGTCAGCTTGAGCAACCTTCTCATCCGCTCGTCATCACCATAGCGGGTGAACACGCCTGGGTCGTTCCGCACAATGCCAGATAAGAACATGGTGTGAAAGGGCGAAAGCATGACGAATAGTAACCGAGCTCATTAGATTTCCCCGGGAACAGAGTCCCCCTCACGCGTCGAGTTCACGCAGAGGCAAACGACCGAACGACTGACACTCAGAGACATTCTGGACCCTCCACTTCTTCGCCCTTCTACCCTGGGGACGAGTAGCCGCCGGACGAATTCAACCAAGCCAGAATTAGGAAGGGACTGACCAGTTGCACTTCAATCCCTGATGAAGCGGGAGCCCTTGACCCAACTTCGAACGAGAAAATCAATATAATTAATGAGATAATAGTAGCTTTACGAAGTCCTACTATATATTCGGGGGAATTCATTTTAGTTTATTATATAGTTAGTTGAAGTTTCTAATAAAATGAGATGAAAAGCCTAGCTAGGACTCGAGCATATTCGCGGCTAGATTTTCAGTTTGATATAAATAGTTCTAATTAGAAATTGGTTTACTTAGATTCTTTTATATAATATGAAATTGGATAACTGTTCGCGATAGTATAGTTTCAATAATTATCAAATTCTAGAAAATCGAATTCGCGATTAGCATAGATTTTGATAATTAGCACTATTTCTATTAGAAGTATATTACAAATAAAGAAACAAACTCAAATCTAATATAATAGTTGAGGTCAAATGTTTGAGATGCGTCACGTCCGGGGGACTGGAAACCGAGACATACCCCCATCCAGTGCTATTATATGGTGTCAAGGCAAAGGGGCACGGACCTAAGGGAAGGCGTCGATCCAAGCACAACGAGAGGTCTTACAAGAGCTGGCAAGAAAGATTAAGGAAAGGGGGGATCGGGGGCAGTGTTCAAACTTGTGGAAGCCTATAATGACGTAGGGACTATAACCTTTTGAAGGCTATGTGTACCCCATGATTCAGGACTCAAGAAGGAGCTATTGACAGAGGCCCACCATAGACGACTAACGATCAGTACTAAGATGTACCAGGACCTCAAAAGAGGATGATGGTGGAATGGAATGAAAAAGGACGTCGCAGAGTTCGTGAGTCGATGTTTGGTATGCCAACGGGTTAAGGCAGAGCACCGACGACCGGAGGGATTACTGCACCTTCGACGAATGGAAATGGGAGAGTATAGCAAACCTAGTGGTACCAGACCCCGGGTCGTCGTGGATAGACTGACCATGCCACTTCTTGTTCATCTTCGTTGCTTAGCTGCTTCTTCATCTTTTGATATGCGACAACATACATACCTCTTGCTACTGATTATCCGCTCCGCAGCTCCTCCCTTGGTATCCAATGCTGGATGATTAGGGTGATTGGGACCTCATAATAGCTGGTTGCTCTTCCTATAAAATCGTCCGATGATCTGATAGCTGTCTAGTTCTTGTTCCGCTGACGCTTGCTTAGTGCCTAGGCCTGAACCTCCTCGCGGATACTCTTCTCTCATCTCAACTAGACTGCCCGATTCATCATATAGTGCTTGCTACCATGGCGGATCATACCTCGTCCTTGCTTTGATCCCCATCCCTCACCACTGCATCGGCTATCCAAGGAGGAGCCTCTCTACCCTGCCTATTCGCCTCAGCTCTCTTTCAGCAGCTTTCGATCAACGACTCTCTTTGCCTATCAGAGGATACTGACTGCTTGTGCTTGATTCCCAGCGGTTTCTACGGCCAGCGGAAACGACTCTTCAGACCTGCGCGTCGAGTGTCGGATGATCTGTACATCTTGATTGTCCCATTGACCAGTTGACCTCCTATTTGCTCCGAGCTATATATATGGACAATATTCCCAGCGTCGAGCTTTTCCTCTTCTTCTAATCCACAAACACATTGTGCTTCTCCTCTTCCTCCTTGTGAACAACAGAAATGGGAAAAGCATCCTAGGCGTCAATCATTATTAGCTTCTATTTGGCTGCAACTGCAGATTTTTCTTGAGTGAGACATCAGATCAACGCTCGAAAACTCGCTCCCAAGGGAAAGGCTTTTTGATAGTCTGGAGTGAGCAGAGTTGGTTCTTTGAATTGGACAACATCCACAAGTCTAAACAGTTCAAGCTGATCCTCGTGCTATACACTCTGAGACTTTTGCCTCGTTGATGTTTATGTATACTCTGTCATGGTCCAACCTATAGCACCTTGATGCTTCCCTTCGCTATACGCTCATTGCTTCTTTGGAATCGCGTCGTACTGATTCACCACTAGCTGTGAGATTGAGTGAGACTACTCGTTGTTGGTGTAGGTATCACACACGAGGCTTTCTCGCTGGCCAGTCTGCCTCATCTGTGCGAACCTATGAGAGCTTCCATATCCCACCTTTCAAACCTGAGCTTGTAGCAGCCGCGGCTATGACTCTGAGATTGGCCCTTACTAGATATGTATCCCTCAGTCAGCCACTTCCCCCACCGAGCTTCAAATGGTGCTGGGTCACTAGTGACGCTGCTCAAACTACTACTGCTGCTACATCGGATGAGATTGCAGTCAAAGAGAAAAAAATAGCGGAGGTGGGACAAAGCTTCTACTGTGGAAACCGCTTATTCCACAGCATCAGAGCCTAGTCGACAACTGCTGCCATGACTCAGTGGCTGCTTACCTAGTGCTACGATCATGCGGAAACAAACCCGTCTCAATGGAGGTGGATTTCACAGCTCTCACTGCTACAGCCTCAGTCTACTACTTCCCGGAACTAGACTCAGCAGAAACCAATGCAGGATGAACAACTGAGTTCAAATCACTGCTGCAACTAAAATTAAGAATCCAGCGGAGCTGATGAGATTGTGGAATGTGATGCTGTACCTGGTCGTTCAAATCACTGCTGCAACTACAATTAATCACCCAGCTGCGGAAGCATCAACAACAGGATTGCAGCGGGCTTCAGGAAAAGCATCCACGGCAACAGCATCAGATGCAACTTCCTAGGCTAATCGCTATGACTTCCCGCTCGCTCGTTCACGACTGGGGAGTAGCCTTGTGCCTAGGTTGATTAGACTGCTCCGTTCACTGCGGAAACAACGGGAATCATAAAGTGGAATAGCTTCCGTAATGTGGGACTATCAGTTCTGAGGCTTATATATATAGACTTGTGAGATTACACCCCTTTGTTGCATCAGCTAAGGGGAGAGAGCCAGCCCACACTAGGTCAGAGTCAGCGGAGAATCCGAATGAGTGGTTCTTCAGGTCAACCCCAATCCTAGCTCGGCGGAGCAAGCAACGCTACTATAGATTTTCTATATTGATATTTGGGGGAGTCTCGCTACTAATATATATTATCCATATTTAATCAAAGGTGTGGGGCGCGTCGAAAAAGCGAATGAGTTTGTTATTCAATATTTGACTGAATCTCTCAAGAAGAAGAAGGCAGGGGAAGAGGAGTCAGAAAAGACCCCAAACTATTAACATCTGCCTACTCCACTAGATAATATAGGCCGGATTGGATTTGAGGGAAGCGGACATGGTAGGACTAGTAGGAAAAAGGGTATAATTCCGTAGTTTGATACATATTTGACCTTTTTCCCAAGCTGACTCTCATCTAGGCACGATTCGTCGACTTCCTACTATATATCTAGTAAGCAGAGCGATCGAGGAGGCCTTTTCTATAGTTCCCCTTCGATGAATGCCCAGACCGGGAAGTCTTTTTTCGTAAGTGAAATCCAGAGCTTAACTATCAATCTCTTTCCTTGGAACTAGAATATATAATAGCAAAGATTGAGACCTTTGTCCAGAAAGAATCCGGAGGTTCAGAGCTGATAGATGAGCTGTCTCTTATGTATTGACTTTCGTCACTTGAATATAGCATGACTGACACTCTAATATACCATGACCGCTATGGGTATATCCTATTGTCATCATGGAAGCATCGAGGGTCTTATTCAATTAGCTAAGGAGCTGATATGCCTTCTTTCTACAACAATTATATATCAGCAGATACTGTGTCAGGTCTGACTATTCCTCTGAAGGATGGATAAGAAAGAGAGTTTCAAGCGGCTTGAATTCGTACTAGATAAATAAATGGGCAATCGATAATTGCATTTATGTAGGCTAAAGTCCATGCCTGACAACTATGATTTTGACGTGCGTGATTTTGCTGCTTGGCTTATCCCGCTCTATTCTCTCTTTTCTTCCTTTTCCAGACTAGAAACCATCTTCTTAACACCAGGATTGACTTTCAGGGACTTGAAAATCTGTCGTAGGATGGGGCGTGGAGTGGCTGATTCAGTGTCCGCCTCGTGGATTGAGAAGGCAAGGTCAGAATAGTCGGCTAGTGCACGAAGATGATGTTCTTTTTTAAAGAAGGGGGAGGGGGTATTTCTCTCAAATATATTAAGTTGAGTAGGTATCTCTAGAAGAGGATCAACCCCTGTGTTACATTGTAAATGAAGCTCCTCCTAGGACTAAGACAAGTAAGGACTAGTATGCATTCCCGCGTCAGGCTTTCTTCGAGGGCTTGTGAGACCTGCTTTGCCGCTGAGACTCTCATTCCTCGTCTAGGCCTAGCCCCCTTAGCTTGACGCTTGGAAGAGACTCTCTTAGCTTCCCACTTGTCCGGGAATATGGTTAGCTGGAAAGCCCGCCTAGGATGTATAAGAAGTTCTGTTCATGCCTCAAACGTCAAAGGGGGTGCGAAGATGTACTGTGACTTTGACTTGAGACCTCTCCTTTCTCTACTGAAGTGCATGGCACCATTTATAGTACATGCAACTCGAGGGCAGAACAAAACAACCTTGCAGGGGTAGAATGCTAGCCGAATGCAGACCTTCTCAGCTAGACCTTTCCTGATTATATATATAGGGGACCTTTCAAATGAGGTGGGGCTTTTCTGAAATTGTAAAGGCCATTGTGAATTTAGTAAAACTTTGTAACAGTTTTGTAAATTATAAACTGCACATTGTAAAAAAATGAATTTTGTAAAATATAGCATCGAAATTCAAATTAACATTTCCATCTAATATAATAATATTTTCATCATTTTAATTCACTATACATGTTGTGTTAATATTTATTGTTATATGTATAAAACAAGAAATTGTAAAATATATTGGAAATATGTCTAAATTGAGGGTGGCTCACCATACATATGGTGAGACCCCGCCTCATTTGAAGTTTCTCCTATATATATATATATATATATATATATATATATATATATATATATATATATGGGGGGGGGGGAATAGACCTAGGGGAAAAGAGGCAGATCACCTAGTCCTTGCCCTCTGATACCACCGAGGAATCTGAGTCTCCGCGCTCTGCTTCACTGACTGATTGATTAGGGATGTCTGAGGCCATTCGACCTTCCTATCCTATCTGGCTTCCCCTCCGACGACGAAGCCCCAAGGGCAAGCCGGTCGCAGCCTCCATTTCCGCTTTCTATGTTAGCCCCTCTGAGACATTATACACAATCAGGCCCTCACTTTGAAGCCTGACCGATGTGTCCTGTCTTTCCTCTCATCCTGCGGCTGATAATGTCTGATATCGCTTCATCAACTGGGATTGCTCGCTCCATGCAAGATAGTTGAGTTCTGCCCAATTCCTTAACTTGAGATTTCCGGAAGGTAGACGGATTGCATCGAACTCCAGCACCCTCTGGAAGCGCTTAGGGAAATAGCCTTAGCTATAATATCAAAGAAATTGTCAAGCTTGGAATGCACTTTTCCTATTCCTCACTGCAATTTTGCGCAGTAGGAAATTTGCCTATTCATCACTTCAGCAGACGAGGTTTGATAAAATGCTCGACCGTAGGGAGAGGGATGGGCTTGAAAAACCCGGATTCCCGGATTCATTCTCAACCTGATCCCCTCCCCCCCAGACAGACCCCCCTCCTGAATCTACAAAGCGGGACGGGGGGCAAGGAGAGGGCTCGTTATGATCTTTGATAAGATCACAAGATGCTGAAGTGGAGGGGGGTTGGGGGGGAAAGGAAGGGGGCATGGGGTCATAGGGGGAAAGGGGGATGCTCTTATCATGCATGTTTTCGCTGACGGAAGAAAAACCGAACACACACACACACAGATATATATATATATATATAATAAAGCTTTCTCAGATGTCGATTCATCCATACTTCCATATATTGCCCTATTATATATAGTAGATTAGAGGAAATCCCACTGCTTGCTGGCTGGGAGCTGTATGAGCGGTAACGTCCACGTACGGCTCCGTGAGAAGGTGGAAGGAAATGGCCTTGTTGTACCTCACTCTCGTCTTCAATGGGGTCTGCTCTTTTTTTTGGGCGAGTATGCTAATATGATCTTAATGAGGTGCGGGGCTTTGCATTTGGAATTTGTTGGACTTCCCTCCTAGGGAGCCTGCGTCCCGGCCTTTTTGTGCAATAAACCCCTCCCGGTCGAAGACTAGTGATAGGCGGTCCCGCGGAGCTTTCAGAGAAGGGTATACGGGGGTGTCAACACAACAATGAACCGCGGCGAACCCGAGTCAAGACCCTGGAGGCCGCAGGCCTACTCGAGCCAGTCGGTGGTCAGAGGGGGGATATCCTCAGTAGTTGTGACCTTTTGACTCTTCCACGGGCTTATACATGTACCGATTGAATAAAATGGTGGAATTGGTTGGAGGTGCAATAATATTCATTAGGATTGAATCACCACCAAGATTTCTATATAAGGGGAAAGAGAAATAACATTCTCAAAGTGAAACTATATCACTCTCTTTGTACCTTCCCACCATGAATTGAACAAGAAAGCTTGAAGAAGAGGGGTACCCAACCCATAGTCACTTGATGGAAGGATGTTTTTCCAAGGTAAATATTATAAATCTTCTTGTTATTCCTCTTGAACCACCAACTTATTGAAAGATCAGATACAACTAAAATTCTTTTGTTTCCATATGATTTATGATGGATAGATCTACATATTCTTGATATAGAGCATGATATTGGTAGTTGTTTGATATAATAATAATAATACTGATTTGATATTGTATCATTGATCTATTGTTATACATTGTTATATTTACATATTAGGATGTTTAATATCAATTTTGGGAAAAATTAAATCTGATTTGAGTAGGTAAGAACCTTGAGAATCAATTTTGACCCATGTATATTTGGAAAAAGTTTTCAAGAATTTCCACTGTTGGATCGGAGAATTCTCTATTTTATTTGTTAGATTACTTCGCTAGGAATATGCATATCAAGTTTCACCATGATCGAAGATCGAATCGAGGTCCAAAGAATTAATACAAATAAAAAACAGAGATCTAGTTGATCAATTTGCGAATACAACATACTAGCGCACGTCAAGGCCTCAAAATAAAATAAAGATAATATGCTGGGAATTGGTGTGTATTTCATTAGTACGAGCCATAACATGTGAGGACAAAAGGTGCATAGTCCAATTGTTGATTATTTTGCCAATTCAGGGTGTGGGAGGGTACACAAATGCTTTTTTTAAAAAGATCCGATACTCTTGGAAACTGAAAATAAAACATTGTTCAATTACAATCAGATTGACAGTTTAATGATATGGACAATCTGTCTTATGAAACTTGCAATTACATAGAGAAAAATCCCTTCCCACTGTCCTATATGAGATTTGCTGATTGCACTCTGCATAGCAAGGAGATTCCAGCCTTCAAGAACCAGCACAGTTCTCCCAAGCACCATACCTGGATGTGAAGCTACCACCCCCATTCTGCTGGGCATACTCGAGGATGACTTCACGGACAGAAACATCCCAGGTCATTGCCATATCTCTGAGAGACATCTTTTTTGGAAGGCCTCGTAATGAAACAACAATCTCCATCTCGCCTTGGCCGACAAATCTCTGCATTCCCTGCTGCTATGATCCATATGTATCTTGTCTAAGAGAACCGGCGAACAACAAGGGTACTTGGTGGGAATGAGAAGATGAATAGGTAAAATTGGTAACAGACCAGCCGATGAAAGCAGTGATTTTAAGTTTTGGCTGAGAGAAACAGCGCAGAAAGTGCATTTGACCACTGTCCCTTCCCTGCTCTCGGAAGCAGAATCCATATCATCATCGGCAACCTCTACTACGGTATCAATTAGCTGGTGATTTATGTCCCTGATCTCATCGAAAAGAGAACAGCTCGCCTCCATTTTACGCCGCTTTAAATTGGAGGTTACTGATGGTTCTAATTCAGAAGTATAAATCGTGGGAGTTTCTGCAGATGGCATAGCGTTCAAGGGCATCCCGCTTATCTTCCTTTTAACCTTCCTTTTGGTAGAACTGCTGTTCTGGGACGTGAAGCTCCCGGTCTGCAATTGACATTTCGTCATAGTTGCCAAATCTTTACCAACAGCAGCCCGCGACTCATCACCAGGTGCAACACCTGCTATTCCATCAATCGTACTGACAACAGGAGCAATATCACTGATTGATGAACGGATAACTGAAGAAGATGAAAATTTAACTGATTTGAGTAAGCATTCAAGTGGCTGTTCTGTAGCAGATGCTCTGCCAGGAAAAGCAGTAGACAGATTGGGTTGGAAACCATCCAACTCAGCCGTGAGAGGAGAAGTTGATACTCCTGGTGCACCAACAGCAAGGGATTGGGCTTGAGCTTGTCCAGGAACAGATTGCTGGCATCCATGATCTCCAGTATTTGAAAGAGACAAACCACATGGTGTAGACAGAGATGGAACAACAAAAGGCAGGGTGGTAGGTTGCAAAGGTGTTCCAATCTTAGAGGATGAGTGTTGTGACGTCAAGGGAACCGGATTTCGAAGGGCATCAGGTTGCAGCAGCTGCTGCTGCTGTTGTGCAGATTGATCAATAAGGCCAGCAGGTTGGAATTGTTGTCCTTGTGGTGGTCTTTGTGTTTGAAGTGGCTGTGTTTGCTGCTCAACTCGATTCTTGGGCCGGAGGAGTGCAGCTACACCAGGGAACCTTTCAAGTAGATCTGCGTATAACGTAGCAGCCAGTTGGTTTGATGCGGACAATTGCTGTAGCTTCTGTAACGAATGAAGTTGGAGCTCAGATACAAGCTGCTGTTGAGCGGGAAGCTGCCTTTGCAGTATTGCACTAGATGTTTGAGGGACTTTTCCAGGAGTTTTTGCTTGTTGCAACAATTGTGCCGAGGGCTGAGAATTTAATAGTTGGTTCTGATGTTGCTGCCCGAGCATGTTGGTTCTGTGCTGAACGTTTGTCATGGACTGAGAACTGATGGTTCTATGCTGCGGATGCATAGAACCATTTCGCTGAGACGGTCGCATGTTGAGAAGACCACTTTGTTGGTTTGACAACCTCAGATGTTGCAGTCGTGGGTTAGAGATGCTATTTGTTGGGCCAAATTGCTGAAGAACAATAGGTTTCACAGTTTGCATATCCGAAGTCTGTCCAGTATGGGATATAGCGGTGTGATTTAAATCAGTCATGGATGCAAGCATGGGCGGCACAACCATCGATGGTCGCATCTGCGACATCGTTACGTTTGCTGCGTCCAGAGAAATTTGGCTCGGAATAACAGAATCCGTGTTCGCACAGCGATGATTGCGTTCCATGGCAACCATTTTCACAGAAATTCTCCGCGCGTAGTCAGCCAGACTTGTAGCAGCGTTAAAGATCTTTTCTTCGAACCTTGAAGCGATGTCGTTGAGTTGACCTAAACAATCAGGGGCAGATATCGGCAAGAGCCGCATCAAAGCATCCGCTATCCTGCGGACGACGCGGGGGCGCGTCTCAGGCGGCAGCTTCGCTCGCCATCCAACCCCTTCCGGCGCGTTCATCGCAACACTTGTTTTGAAAAAGGGCCGTTAGGGTTCGGGGAGCGATCGAGTCGACGCCTATCGTCGCAGCCTTGAGAACGCTATCGTCCTCCTTGGAAGAAGGTCCGCTAGGGTTCGCGGGGGAAGATGGGAGCGATTGGGGCAGAAAGGAGAGAGGCCGAGGGAAAGAACGCTTTGATGACCAATAGCTTTCTGGAGGGAGCTCAAAGAACCTTCCGACCGAAGAGAGCGGGAGAGAGTGCGAGAGAGCGGGCGGGAACTGATGAAGCGCTCTCTTATTTGTATCTACAATAAAAGGAATTTTACACTTGTAGTACCATTTAGAGTTTTGCTGATAACATTATGCCCAATTTTATTTTTTGCAATTAGGCTCATGCCCTTTTATTCTTACAAAATGTATAGCAGTGCCCTTCTCTTTGTTTGCAAGCGCGCGCGTATAACAATGGAAGGCCACGATTATGAATTTTATATGACTATGGGGTATAAGTGTAGTAAACAAAAAAGGAATGGGGTATAAGTATCCCCTTGTCCTCTCCCACCCTCCTTGAGGAGAAGTCACGTCTCTCCTCAACCTTGTCGTAAGAGGCATACACACTCGCCTTATCATCACATGCATGCATGCATATATACATAATGTGGTATGTATGTAGTATGTATGTATGCACGTATGCATGTGTGTACGTCTGTATATGTGTATTCGTATTCCTTATCATCACTGCTTATACGGATATAAAAAACATCTTGTTAGGAAACTTTTCCTGAGCTCTATTACTTATAATGCTTACATGATTTTTTCTGTTATATGTAGCAATAAAGCAATAATAAACAACTAGAGGAGTATTCTTGTAAAAAGCACAAAAGAGGGGGCACTTCAATTATTCCTTGAATTCATTTTTCACCTATAATATGTGTATTTAACACTCCATTATCATCATGCACACTACACTCAATTGTTGATAAATTGATCATTAAAGCACAAGCTAAGTCATGATCACTAATCTCATGGTGTAAAAGAACTTTGACATACTGCATCTTATTAATAAACTTAATTATTCTTGATTTGGATCGTAAGTTTTTTTATTGAACTTCCATCTGATTATGCGATGTGTAGGATTTAATAAAATTGTATCACTTGCCAAAATTAAACACAAATAGTTTTTTTGCACATTGTTATAAGAAGAAATACATGGTAATTATTTGTCGTATCTAGTAAGCCCACACAAACAAATCCAATACATCATGCAAAAAATGAACCCGTCTTAAACTAATGTTAGAGGCTGACCATTCATTTTATGTGATATACATTTTGACTGCAAAATATGTACCATTAATCTAATATCTCTACTTTTTGTAGAGAAATAACTGCGTCCACTGACCATGATTGGGGAGACAAATCTCTCCAACACAGTGTTGTTTATTCCTAAGTAACTGTCACATTCATCTCTTCAATGCATTGAAATAAAAGATTGGTTGCTATGCATTCCCAATAAATTATGAACACAACACTAAAGCAATGCTCTTGAAATCAAACCGGAGGCAAAATCGGAAACCATATCGAAAATGTCGAATCGGTTAGATCATGAAACAGAGAGGAAAATAGTGGTTGAATCAGTAGATCAAACTTGCATAAATACACTCATGCAAAATGCACATTTAAATATCATTCAAAATTGTTGATACAACCATAGTACACACATAAAAAAAATCAATAAAAAGCAAAGTTATAAATATGTATTTTCATCTATTATCAGGCAAATCCTTTCTCAAATAATATGTATTTTTATGTATACACTTTTGAACCTAGTTGAACCAAAATTTATATACCAAATTGAACTAGTGGTTGGACACAAAAAATGAATATTTGAATCAGATATATAAAACCCGAATAACTGTACTGGTCAAGGTCTAGTTTCAAAAACACTTCTATAAGGAGATGAAGAAAAAAAGAATGTTGGAGGATGCATGGGATATTATCATCGAGAATACACAACCTTCATGTTTTGAGTTTTTCCAAATTCGACCATTTTCACCTTCTTATTTTATTTCTATTCCTCGAATAATCTGATTGGACCATGTGGCATCCTCTGGTTGCACCATGTGGCTCGCTCCTTCACCTGCCATGCGCCCTTCTCTCTCTATCGTCTGATTACTCTCCTCCCCTCCAGATCGCCGCCGTCCGTTTCCACCCTCTTCTGAACCCTCCGATCAATTCTTGGACTGCATCTCCTCCGTCCAACAGCGCCTAAACCTCTGCTTGCCACGTGTCAATCTTCTAGCCGCACGATCGACTTCGAGAGGCCTCCATCCTAGCCGTGCTTTCCCGCAACCCACGTCAACCCTTCGATCAAGGCTCTGGGTCCATCACAGGCATCCACTCTCGCCTTGATGAGGGCCTTCACCGTTTTAATCCCAACCGCACGTAGGCGCCCAACCATGGCTGTTGGATCGCGAGATCCAACGGCCAAGGGACCGTCTTCTACCTTCTGTTCACCTCGCACCCACGTTCTCCACCTCTCGCTGCCTCTCCGCCCTTTCCATTTCCCTCGCCACTTCAGCCACTATCTACACTCGATAATCGCTCCACGACTGACCTCACTCTTCCCTCATCCTCGCTAGCACCCACAAACTCCATGAATCCATCTCATCCACTCAACATTCTCCTCGAAAACCCCATCGACCATCGTCAGCACCGCCAACCTCCAGCTTTAAATACGTCATCTCCGCCAACCTCACACTCCCTCCACCTTTACGAGGGGTGAGGCCCAGCCCTCGTCCACCTCTCCGTGACATGGGGAGGTGCAATTGAAGGTGCGATGATGATTCCTACCCTCGGTGAGACCTACCGCCTTCACAGGCACTTTGCAGAGCTCCACCTCCGCTCGAGCAACCCCACCTGGCTGAGATGGTTCAGCGAAGACCCGGGGTTCACCTCAAATCCCAAGCCCAAGCCATGCTCCGTCAATACCAGGTAAGCTCTTTGATTCTCATTTGCGTTTTCTTTGATTTTCTTCTACTTAATTAGGACTCTCCACGCTACTTCACCCTCCATTGACCATTGACTTAGATTCATCACTCCTCCACCATCTTCACGCTCACATTCGTTCACTCTCCCTATCCTCCATAACCCCAGACCTCTCCGACCCCCCCTCCTCCGAGCTCATCGGAGAAGACGACATGGGCCCTCCATTTCTTCGCTCCTTACAACCCTCAACCATTTCATTCTTCTTGCGTCACCACCATGTTGCTTCGATTATACGTTCTAATGTTGCAGGTGCTTGAATTGACATTGACCGGAGTCCTCGCCGAAGCGTTCTTAGCGAGTTCCAACCCCGACGTATAGGAGCAACAATGGCATTCCAGATACTCTAGCTGCTTCACAAAGCTTCGACGATGACATCTACGCCTTCAGGAGCTGCTAGAGATCTTCACGGAGCTCAATCGGAGGTAGCGGAGCGCGGGGACCTTCGCCGGAACCAGCCAAGCCCGCTGCAGGCAGCGACGGCAAGGAGGATCCAGAAGAGCAATTACCGTCCGATTGCAAGATCGGACAGCTCGCAGCGAGCCACGTCACCCTCCTCCAGGAGTTACAACTACTGTTGGATCCTTGAGATCTTATGGTCCACAAGAGCCCACGTAGCCCGCTCCGAGCATCTTCCACACCCCTTTAGGCTCGGAGCACCCGAGCTTCTCCCGAGCCAGCCGAGCCTGCATCCGAGCCCGAGCCATTAGCCGAAGCAACCCTGAGCCTCCAACGCCACCCAGCCTGGCCTCGCGTGTTCCGGTCACGTGATGGATGGGAAAAGTGCATAGAGGCCCCGCCGAATTCTCAAAATTACAGATAGGTCCATAAATCACATGCATCCCACGCGCGTCTGGGGTATTTTGCACCCGACCCCCTGCGGGTTTTAATAATAGCAAAAATACCCTCGTGCGTGTGGGTAATTTATAGGGAAGGCCTCACGCCTATTCTATTTGCATTTTAGTCCCTCCCAGGGACCTATTTGCTACTTATCTTTTATGTTTTCTTGTATTTATGTCGTTGTCTTCTTTTATGCATATCTTGAGCATTGTATCTCCGTTTCAATTGATTTCAATCTTGTTTTGAAGCTAATTTTATGATCTTTGTAATAGCGTGCTTAACCTCTATTTTGACGCTCTAATTTTTGATGGATTATTTTGATAGCAAAGTGTCACGTATATAATGCCTTTTATACCTTGTATTATTTCATTAACTGGATTAGCTTCATAATTTGAACCCGAAATTGATTTGTGATTATTGCTCAAATATTTCGTATAATTCGGGCATTTTTGCATTAGAAGTTGCATTGCATTTAATTGTATCTCCTTGCATGATAAAAATAAAATAAAAAATGCATTGATCATGTTTGTTTATGCGTGTCCCTGACTTCGACCTTGGGCTTGCCCAAGTAAAATATAAATTTGACCATTCGATTTGATTATTAATTTAATTAAACGATCTTTGATAGATCCAATTTAGTCCGATTGCAATGACATTGGAAGTGTTATTTTCACACTATTAAAGGGTTGAACCTCGGGTTTATCACCAGGTAGTGGTACAAAGAATTGACAGATCATGGGTTCAATAGAAGCCCATACAATTGTTGTGTTTACCACAATAGGATGAAGGATGGATCCTCTTTCAATCTATTACTGTACAATGACAACATGGTGATTGATGTCAAGAAGAAGAGTACCATAGATAATATGATGCAACCCCTTAGTTCAAAGTTTGACATGATGGACCTTTGTGCAATGAAAAAGATTTTAGAGATGGAGATCATTATAGATCGTCCAAAAGGGAAGCTTTTCATATCTCAATAAAACTATATCGTGAAAGTTCTAATGAAATTTAGGATGCATACAACCAAGCCTCTAGGTACTCCATCCGCTATGAATCATCTCTCAGTTTCTTTCGCTCCTCAGTCAGACGCGGAGAAGGAACACAAGTTACGTGTTCCCGATGCCAACACATTTGGGAGTCTTATGTATGCCACTGTATGCATAGTACATGATATTGCTAATGTTGCGAGCATTGTTAACAGATTCATAGGCAACCTTTGGAATGGGCATTGGTAGACAGTCAAGTGGGTAATCTGTTATAAGAAGGGAACATTAGACATTGGACTCATCTATGGAAGTGACTCGGAGTGTTTTATTGCTAGATTTAGACTCAAACTATGCTGCAAATATCGATGAGAGGAGATCAATGGCAAGATACATCTCCACTTTGGGGAATTCAATCAGTAGGAAGTTTACCTTACAACTATCTATTACTTTGTCAACCATAGGGGCAGAGTACAAGGATTTGGCAGAGGCTGTAAAGGAAGGAATCTGGCTGAAGGGTTTAGTTGGAGATCTCAGTCTACAACATGATCATGTTATAGTATGTTGTGACAAACTCAGTACGATATGGTTAGTCAAGGATTATTTACATCATGAGAGGACCAAGCACAAAGATGCCAGATATCACTTCATTCGTTCGGAGAAGAGAATTAGGGTAAAGAAGGTCAGCACAACGGACAATCCAAACGATATGTTCACAAAGGAAGTTCCTAGAAGTAAGTTTAAATACTATATAGACTTGCTCAATGTTGACAATCGACAACATTCCCAGGGAGGGACTAGAGGAAACTCGATGAATCTTGACAAAGCTTCTCAAAGGATTTAATTCAATGCGGAGATTGTTGATATGCATTGAATCTTAACCATCTGACCCATGTTGAAGAACCCCGCATGCACACCCTCTTGTCGTACCATACCCCAACAAGATGGGTGTCTTGATGCCCGATCAACGAGCTTGGGGGGTCTAGGGGGAGCAGGTACTCTCTCCCCCTATAGGGACGTGGGGTCATCATCCCTGATGATTTTTTTTATAAATGGCTCGATTTGTATTCGGGCATATAGATCTATTTATTTTGGGGATTCGTATATATGAGAGTAGTATATAAACTCCATAGGAGGGGTGTAAACAGGCTGAACATGAGCGAACCTACATTTTTTAGGTTCGGTTTGTTATTTAATTGCGCTTAAAGTTGTGTCCAGGTTCGATTCTTTCATTCTCATACCGAATCTGTATCAAACTTCTTTTTAGTAGAATCGAATCTAAGTAAATATCGAACTTGGACATTCTCTAATAAGAGGGAGTGAACAGGAAAAAAATATGTGTGTGCATCTATAATTAGGATAGAAATTCATTCAGTTTTTTATCTAGACCTTCATCTTTTGAAAAAATAGATTAGTAAGGATTCATCTCTTTGAAAGAAGTATAAATATAATATATTTTTATCTGTTAAGACGGGGATAAGGAATAATGTGGGGATATGTGATAAGTAAGGTTAATACTTGTTCTGTTGATTTGGGGATAAAGAAGGGCAAAGTACTAAACACATATATGGTAGATGTTGTAATCACGATGCCACTATTTATTTTGAGATAATTTATACCGAGAAAAAAAGCCTACTTATCCTATAAATATTCACTTATCTCTAGATAAAGTTCACTTATCTTGGGACAAAATTCACTTTCCTCAAAATAAGATCCACTTATGCAGATAAGGATTTGGGAGTATGTATGTATATGTGTGTGGGTGTATGTATGTGTTTATCGAGCTTTTAACAAGTAGAACCTGAGCGAACCTATAATTTTTAGGCTCAATTCGTTTATTTAATCGAGCTTAAACTTGTGTTTAGGTTCGGTTTGTTTATTTCTAAACTGAACCTGGATCAAATTTTTAGCAAGCCAAACATGAACGAATATCGAACATGAGGATTTTCTGACGCCCCAACTCCCTGGGGGTAGGAACCTCTATATCCTTTGTACTTTTCTTCTTCCTTTACATAGTGAAAATTCATCACCACATGCCAAGTACGTAGCCCAATTACATCCGTGTTGTCTGCTTGCTTGATTAATATCATTTGTGCATGCTTATACAATTACGGGTGAACCTTATACAATTCACGATAGTTGTAACATGCAGAACTCTAAGGCATTGTCAAGGCAAATAAACATGGCAATAGCAAAGAAGACATTCTTTGTTTCTTTAAGGAAATATTTACTAATATACCTTTCTTCCTACTTTTTTCCAAAAGAAAAATCTAAGAAAGTCTAGAATAATCATTTACATGAACAAGACAAAAATGGAATCCCTGGAGAGGAGGAGCACAACCAAGACAAAAAAAATCTAGATAAATAAGCTCTAAAGAAAATCATGAAAAGAAGAGCGATGATGCTTCCCAAGATGGCGAGCCTTGTACTGGAAGGAAGAGCATGTGGAAATATGTGTGAGGACATGACACAACTTGTGCAGAGGAAGGTGGCCAAAATGAAGATGACATAAGTAAGGAGAGACTGATCTAATGGAAATTGTAGAGGCACTTATAACTGGGAGAGTGTAACGGTTTGAAGAGTCCCCGCTGCTCACAACCACATCCAATCACCCTACCTATGAGTATGCCCTGAAACACAAAAGTGAAAGGGTAAAAATGGCATAATTGATCCTTCACAATCACTAATAGCATATAAAATATTCTACGACCATAAGAAGGCATCAGATGTGCCTCCCCATATCCTGTGATGGGTAAATAAACCTCGTTTGCAATGTCGACCCATCTACCAAGGGGTACATATACGTAAAAATAGAATTGTGCTCTATCTCTACACAAATGATGAGAAACACCATAGTACATTATCTACTCTGTCATATTTGTCCTGCTACAACGGGTAAAGCATATGCTATATTCGAGGAGCTCGAAAAGCTCTATTAGTGGATAGAACATCTGGGGAACCCGTAGTGGTGCCAATCAGAGGACTCATTATCTCCCTCAAACATAAGACGATATCGTTAAGGCACGAATCTGTTTGAGGATCTGAACTGTCTAGTAGCTCAATTTACTTGGCCAGGAGTAGATGCAGG
The DNA here is from genome assembly GCA_037367405.1 of Ottelia alismoides. Lineage (NCBI taxonomy): Eukaryota > Viridiplantae > Streptophyta > Magnoliopsida > Alismatales > Hydrocharitaceae > Ottelia > Ottelia alismoides. The sequence goes on from JAZKJV010000064.1 coordinate 813,629, forward strand.
GTATCCATGCTTCTAATAGCACGTATCCTCAGAGTGACCTGAACGATGACAAATTGGGTAGGGTCCACACTGACATACACCTCCTCTATCATGGAAACCATGTCATTTAAATTGTGTAGAATCTCCCATGTTGAGATATGCAACCATCGTTGAGGAAGTCTATGTGGTGGCAGGTGGTGGATAAGAAGTCTATTCAGGCAACTGTAGCCCTCCTCCATGAGAGGTATGGTCGTGCTTGTAAGAAGCTGTGCGCGTGTGGCCTCATATTTTGGATCTAGGGCTACCAAGAAAACTCCAACCATAGTGGAGTTCTTGTATTTCATCTGCTTCTATATAGAAGTGGTAACATGCATAAAGTTGTGAAGCTTCTCAAACATGACATGAAGCGAATAGTAGAATGTATGTAGAGGACGACCATTCTACTTTAGATGTGCATATATCAAATTGTAGGTAGAGAATCTTGACCTCGTTCTTTTCTTGGGCATACATTGCTACCCGAATATCCCACATCATCTTGACGATGAGATGCTTTACAATATCGTTAGCCATATCTATAGTTTGAGTCCCAGAGAGTCAAACACACACATACACATCATCTTACCTCCATAGAGCATTGTCCTCAGTCTTATCCATTGACTTTGGCTTTGTTAGAATGTGTTCCTTATTGTTGCACTACATAAAGTTAAAAAATACATGAACCACAACTCATAATTGGTCCCATCCATCTTCAAGATGGGAAATGAAGGCACTGGACGAAGATAAGACGTCACCCTTGTTATCTGATATGATGAAAAAGAATGCTAAAACATAACTCCGTTGGGTAAGTGGACCAATCTGAGAAAGTATACACGATCACATAGAGGATTGGTTATGCATGTAGACTCATACAATATTCCTTACCAATCCTCGATCCACACTAGCGTCAGAAAACGTGATTTTATAGGTATGAAATCACCTTTCTTGGTCAAAATCAGGCTATTTTAGAATGCAATTCAGCGATAGAGAGGAGATAAATAGGCCATGGGGTTGGTCTAAGCATCTGGGGGCGGTGGATGTGTATGTTATCTAGTGGTAGTGTTGAGGCACCGTATATTGCATGACAACCCAACAACAAATCTGGTGGTTGTACGCTGTGGCATGTGGTGACGCATGAAGGTAGGATGTGGCGTAGGTGGTGATAGTGCAGGTGGGCTACAACAATCGCAAAAACAACATATACACGAAATATGAAAGGCGTGTGACCTAACAACAAAGTGAAAAATAAAATCCATACCATCAGAGTTTTGGTCAAATAAATAAAAAATCTTTATTCATAAGTATTAAATACTTATATATATAACAATCTAATTTTTAATAAATATTTTTACAAAATAATTACATAATTTAATTATTTTTTTATTTAAAGAACAAATTAAGGATTTTAAAAATATTTTTATTTTATTTTAAAAGTTAATTTAATAGGTTAAATAAATAGAAGTATACACAAGATAGGTACATTATATCTATATAATAAATACATTATTTTTTCGATTATTTTTTATTTTATTATTTTTATTTTCATTTTATATAATTAAAATAGATATATACAAAACATTTGAAAAAATAATCGGTGCACAAATATACAAGAAAATAAACAAACAAATAAATAAATACACACATATATATAATTATACCAATTTGTTCACCAAACCTACTTTTTGCATATTAACCTGACTTGGTGGAACCATCATATTTGATAGATAATTTTACAAAATGAACTTTAAAAGTGAGTCCACCCAAATGAGAGTTTATACAGATGAGTTATGAGATTCCGAAGTTAGGCCTTACGACTTTTAGATTTTGAGATTTAGTATTTATTCACATTTATTTTTAAATTATATTTTTGTATTTTTTAGTGATTTTTATGAATGATTTAGAAAAATAATTAAGTTAATTGGAGTTAAAAAGAAATAAATAGAAAGTAAAGAAGTTTTATATACTACAAATAGAGAAAGGGGTCCGAATAACAAAACTCACACAATTTATTCCACACTTTTTTGGTATTTTTAATAGATAGTATTATTACAAAATGTGATTTAAAAGTGAGTTTGATTTATTGGATATTTCTACAAATAGTTATGAACATCGAAGTTGGACTTCATGGCTCTGTAGGTTTACTGTATTTATTTATTTATTAATTAAATATTTTTATGATATTTTTATAAATTAATATATAATATTACAAACAACTTTCATGAAGGATATATTTATATTTGAGGGTTTTTTATTGATGAATAAAATAGGTGAAAATATGTACAAGGTGAAAAATGATGAATATGCATAGCTGACTTTGGTTTTCTGAGATTATTATAAGTTATGGATGAAGGATATGGAGAGATCCTTAAGTGTATTACGGAAGCATGATGATCTCATCATATGCGATCGGGAGCGACTAGTCATACTAGTTACTCGGGGCAGTACGATTTAAAAAAAATGAACGATGAAACCACATGATCCAAGTACACTTCTCGGATCGTTGTCTTAAGCCCGATCCAATGGAGGAGATTCTTGCAAGCGCATTGATGAAACATGTGCTCTTCGCAATCCATGTTGATGATCCAAGAGGCGATTCTCCTGATAAATAATTAGAATTAGATTATAATATAGAATATAAAATTATTTATGAATAGATTCTTCTACATAATTTTCAAATAAAATTTAAATCAGTAGTCAATTCCCATTGCAGATTGATTCTATAAAACTTTCACATATAACATTCCATTAAATACATTCTTATTTTATAGGATGGTAATTAATTTTAATTTCTCAAAATTTTTACGTCTAAAATTTTCTAAAATAAAAGAAAGTCCAAGTAAAAATATATGAAAATCGAAAATTATAAAAAACCAAGAGAAATAATAAATGTAAGATTTTGTTAGATCCACACGACTTCACTTTATGTGATCCATATTCATCCCCTCAATACAAAGTCAAATAAATTGATTCGACTTTGATATTTGGCATGCAATGGTTTCCATGGAGAAAACCATGTAAAGGTATGGGAATTTTAAAAAGATACCATCACACTTAAGGGGTGATCTGGTAAAGGATGTTGTACCCTTATAAGGGAAACATACCACAAGCCTTCTTAGGGTTGTTTTCAGATGCAGTCAGATATAACATGATAAATTTTCCAATATCCATGTCAAAGGTAAGACAACCATAGCATTACTTACATACTCTTGGAAGATTTCTTAGAAAAATCTAAGGAAGAGTTCTCAGAAGCCAATAAGACAAAAGATGTAATACTCCTTAAGTAAAAACCTTAAAAAACATACAGAAAGCTCAAGACTAAAAAGTTAGATCTTAATCCATATAGATAGAATATTTGAAGTCTCACAAGTTCATGACCAAGTGCATGCTAGGTAGGGGTGGTTTTGTGAAATCATTAAGTTAAACGATTTATGTAGTTTTTATTTTGTCAAGAAGCCATGTTATCATTGTCATATTTTGTGTGCACATGTAAAATTAAGTCTAGATCGAATTAATCGACTAATCACTTTCCAATCAATTAAATTTGCCTTGAGTCAACTACCGAGTCTTTTTAGTCGACTCGTCTCAAAAGCCAGTTTCTAATCGATTATACATCTTTTCAATCCTTTTATCTATCAAGCCAACTATCCTAAAGTCACATCGACAAATACTAATTCCAATAAATGTGCCCACAGTCTCATGTATTTCAATTGATTAGGCCAAAAATCTAGCTTATCAAAGTTTGCCCCAATAATATTTTTATGAAACATTGATCATAATTTCTAAGGTCATTAAAACTTTCCAGTGACAAATTTTTTTAAGGAAATGACAAATATAAAATTTATAGACTATTTTCTTTTATAAATCATATTTTGATATTACCATTATTATGTTTTGCTTATTTTATTTACTTAGCCTAAATGATCAGTACACATTTCAAAACTTATATTTAGGACTCTAAGTCTCATTACACTTCATCCATGATAAAAAAATTCATTTATACACTTTTAAGTGAGTTTTGAGCTACCATACTCTCAATTTTATGAAATTATAACTCTTATGATCTCAAAATTGCAATCAAGCTCAAAGTATTCTCAAGTCATCTCCACCCTTTCAAAAGCATTCTCGCCTTGTTCATACTTCACATGACTCAAGTTAGCTTGTGCACGTAGATTTATATACTAATAAGGCATTATTCTTTTTGTTAGTTATTTTGAATATATACGTACATGTGTTACAAGTTCCTTTCTTTGAAATAAAATCTCCTTTGGGGTATGTCATAGAAGAGGTATAAGTTGTATGTGAGGTTATGTTATCCTCAATTTCAAGTAATGTAATAGTGAAGCAAGATTCTCTGATAGAAGGAACACGACATCCCAGAACTAGAAGGTCTAGGTCATGGTTTTTACCTATGTTCAACATCTTCCCTCTTTTTTTCTTATGGCTTTTGATTTTTAAATATCCAGGAAGATATGTTTATGAGGATGACCAGGAGAAATATTGAGATAGTGCTACCATAAAGCCATTGGATGCATCAGATTATTATTTAAGTGAAAGTGTACATCAAGGATCTTTAACTGCAAATCCATGATTAAACCTTGAAAATCTTAATGCCATAGTACCTTAAAAATCTGGGGTAGATATCGGCAAGAACTGCATCAACGCATCCATTATCATGCGGACGATGCAGGGGCGCGCCTCAGGCGGCAGCTTCACTCGCCATCCAACCCCTTCCGGTGCGTTCATCGCATCACTTCTTTTGAAAATGGCCATTAGGGTTCAGGAAGCGATCGAGTAGAAAGGGAGACACCTATTGTCGTAACCTTCAGAACGCTATGATCCTCTTTGGAAGAAGGTCCGCTATGGTTCGGGAGGGAAGATGGGAGCGATGGGGGCAGAAAGGAGAGAGGACGAGGGAAAGAACGCTTTGATGATGAGATACCAATAGATTTCTGGAGGGATCTCAAATAGCCCTCCGACGAAGAGAGCATGAGAGAGTGGGAGCGGGCGTGAACTAATGAAGCGGACAGATCCACTCTTTTTTGTATCTACAATAAAAGGAATTTTACACTTGTACCATTTAGAGTTTTTCTAACAACACAATGCCCGATTTTTTTTGAAATTATGCTGATGCCCTTTTATTCTTACAAAATGTATAATGGTTCCCTAGTTTGTTTGCAAACGCACATATATAACAATGAAAGGTCACGATTATGAATTTTATATGACTAAGGAGTATAAGTGTAGTAAACAAAAAAGTAATGGGGTATACGTATCATCGGAAAAAAAACTCAGAAAGACACCAGTGTAAAAATCTCTAAATCAAAGCTACGGGCTTTAGCAGATCGCTTTAACGATTGTCACAACCTCGGGTACCTCCACTTGTCCTCTCCCACCCGGCTTGAGGAGAAGTCATGTCTCTCCTCAACCTTTGTCGTAAGTGGTATACACACTCACCTTCGCCCCTTTCTCGAATCCACCTAAGCTCCCACCACCAACTTGAGAAGGAGCACTCGCACTCTCCTCCATCTTGAGATGTAGCGACCATCCCCATCATTGACTCCACCTCTGCCTTGGAGAGGACTAGATCTCTCTGATGTACCTTGAGGAGGAGCAACCAGTTCTAACTTCGCCCATGGATCCACTTACTCCTTTATCTCCATTTTCGTTACTCCTCTATGACGCAACGAGTATTCATTGTGTAGCCTGCTCCACACCACTTCTATCAAGACATCCGCTTCTAGATCCATTATTGCATCGACATGGATCTCGTTGGAGACTCCTCCTTTAACTAGGTGCTTCCTTCTGATGGTACATCCCCATTTCTTCTATATTGGGAGATTTGACTCATTAAAGCATGCCGATTGGTCCCACTAGGCATCGAAGCAAATCATTCACATTTGAGTCTACTGATTGAGTAATGGTGTTTGTTTTTTCTTTGTGCCATATGTTTTCCAGCTGTCTCTCGAGAGTTTTCTCTTGTGCGACCAGTTCCACCGTTAGGTGAGGTGATTTAGTTCTTGCGAAGGGCAATGCTTTTTCTTTTCCTAGTTGTCTTTGATATTTTTCTTTGTTTTTTTTCTTTCCCCACAATCAACATTGTACTTCACTTTATGGGAGCTCTGTGTACTTCCTTAATCGAGAAATCACTCATACATGTCCCTTATTCATGTTAATGAATGAAGATTCTTTTCTTCAAAAAATATTTTGCAATTTAAGGCTAAAATAAGTCACATACCACAATGAGAAATTTCTTAAATGTCAGGTACCAAGTTGTTGCTTTTTGAAGTTCGAGTACTATGACATCAAAATTGTCTATATAGTTTAGGAACTTTTCTGTAATTTACTCAAATTTATATGGCAAAAGAGGTAGCAATCTTTTATTATTCACATTAAAAAATAAATTTATAATTATAAATAATGGATTTTTACCCTATAGACCCTATAATCTTTTGCAATTACCTCTACGACCTTTGAAACATCCTAATTCCTCCCCCGACCTTGTAAACCTGCTCCGTCTTACCCAACAAACCCTGCCGTCAATTTTAACTATATTTGAGTCAATTACTTGGGTTAGTCTTGAGTTAACCTAACCAATCTACCATCGAACGGTTAGGATTGCTAAAATAATAATAAAAAAGAATAGACAAAAATTCCTGCAAAGTTCCTACGGCAAAAATTCCTGTAGGGAGGCTGGGCGGCGGGGGGAGGGCTCTGACTCCATCGACGGGGACGGGGGGGGGGGGGGGACGACTCCATCGACCGGGGGAGGGGGGACTCCATTGACAGGGGACGGGAGGGCGCTCCATCAGTGACAGAGAGGGGGGCTCCATCAGCGGAAGGGGGGGGGAGCGGCTTTGGGGGAGGGGCCCGGGAGCAGGCGCGGGGTAGGAGCTCCATCATCCATCAGCGGCAGGGGGAGGTCCATTAACAAGGAGGCAGCAGGAGCTCCATCAGCGGCGGTAGGGGAGGGGGCCGGGAGCAACATTGGCGCGGGGAGGGGGGGGGGGCTCCATCGATAGGGAGGTAGCATGAGCTCCATCATCCATCAACGGCGGGGGGGTGGGTGGGTCCATCAGCGGCGGGGGGGGGGGGGGTGAGAAGTGGCGGGGGGGGGGGGGGGGGGGCGGGAGCAGCATCAGCGGCGGCGGGGGGAGGGGGGGGGGGTCCATCAGCGGCAGAGGGGGGGGGGAACAACGGCGATGGGGAAGGCGGCCGAGAGCAGCATCAGCGGCCAGGGGGAGGTGATGGGGGAGGGGCTTGAACATGGGACTTGGGCAGGGGGGGGGGGCATTTGAGCAGGGGAGGAGGGAAGGAGAGCCTCCTCGAGGGCCAATGGAAGGAGGAGCTGTTCGAGAGTTTCCTTAGCTACTCTCCGATGATCGAGTGGCACACAATGTAAATTTGATAAATAAAATGGGTATAATATAAAAGAACATAACGGAATCCAGTTACTTTTAATGGATTAATGAACAGGGGTTAACCACCGGGTCTGTAGGGTAAGGGTTAGCGAGTTTACAGGGTCGGGGGAGGAATTATGATGTTTCAATGGTCGTAGAGGTAATTGCAAAAGATTATAGGGTCTGTCTGGTAAAAATCCCTATAAATAAAGTAGATTTATAAATACATACATTTACATATATAATGTGATATGTAGATCCATTTTATAACGGATAAAAACACAAATATAAAAATTTCTTCCTAAAATGGATATGATAGTAGCAGATCGAATACATACACACACACATACATGCATGCATGCATGCATACATAACGTGGTATGTTTGTATATATGTTGTACGCACGTATGTATGTACGTACGTATATACATATGTATTTGTGTATTCATATTCATTATCATCATCGCTTATAAGGATATGAAAAACATCATGTTAGGAAACTTTTTGTGATCTCTATTACTTATAATGCTTACATGATTTTTTCTATCAATCTAATAAATTAATAATAAAGAATTGGAGGAGTATTCTTATAAAAAGCATAAAAGACGGGGGCACTTTTGTTATTCCTTGAATTATGCGGGCCTCAATGTAAAATTACTCGAGTCACGTGAGTTGTCCCACATGACATGGGTACTTGATGAGACCATGATTCATTGCATCAACTCATCTAATTACACAATATCCCACTGCATTTGCATTCAGTTTTCACCTATAATATGCGTATTTAACACTCCATTATCATCATGGACACTACACACAATAGTAAAAGAACCTTGACTTATTTTATCTTATTAATAAACTTAATTAATATTAATTTGGATCAAAAGTTTTTTATTGAACTTCCATTTGATTATGCAATGTTTAGGATTTTATAGAATTGTATCACTCGCCAAAATTGAATACAAGTTATTTTTTTGCACATTGTTATTAGAAGATATGCATGGTAATTATTTGTCGTATCTCATATTTATTTAAGCCCACACAAACAAATCCAATGCCTCATGCAAAAAATGGACCTGTCTTAAATTAATGTTAGAATCCGACCATTCATTTTATATGATACACATTTTGACTGCAGAGAATATGCACCATTAATCTAATATCTCTACTTTTTTTAGAGAAGTAATCACGTTCACTGATCATGGTTGGGGAGACAAATCTTTCCAACACATGGTTGTGCATTCCTAAGTCTCAACATTCACATTTGTTTCTTCAATGCATTGAAATAAAAGTTTGGTTGCTATGCGTTCCCAACAAATCATCAACATAAAACTAAAGCAATGTTTTTGAAATCAAAACGGAGGTCAAACCAGAATCCATATCGAAAATATTGAATCGGGATAGACCATGAAATTAAAAAGATTTAACCAAATGATAGTATCATCATTATTTTGAACTAGATTAAAACAAATCGGGGAGGAAAAATGGTTGAATCGATAGATCAAACATGCATAAATAAACTCATGCAAAATACACATTTAAGTATCATTCAAAATTGTTGATAGAACCATACTACACACACAAATAAATCAATAAAAATATAGCACAGTTATAAATATGTATTTTCATATATTATCATGCAAATATTTTCTCGAATAATATGTATTTTTATGTATATGCTTTTGAACCTAGTTGAATCAAAATTTATATACCAAATTGAACCAATGGTTGGACCCAAAAATGAATATTTGAATCAAACCTGTGAAAATCGAGTAACTGTAGTGGTCTAGGTCTATTTTCAAAAACACTGCTATAAAGAGAAGAAGAAAAAAGAATGACGGAGGATATATGCGATACCATCATCGAGAATACACCACCTTCTTATCCAAGGAGAAGAACTCAACAAGGACACGACAACATCCTCACCTCCTTCTAAAACTCTAGCCCATCTCGGTTCTGTCACCAACTCCTCCTGCCACTTGCATACCTTGGCATGCACGCGTGCCCAACCTAAGCCTTCTACAGCTCCACTCACCTCCCACACGCTGGCCATGCACCTCCGCATGAACATATGGGGTTGCCACATCACTCCTGATCAGACTATTGCTGAACATCCTGAAGCTAAGAAACAAGAGGAGAGGCATCCAAGTGTTGCTATTAATTTGCTCCATAGAGAAATACCTCTACCACAGAGATACATATTTGAAGACATGGTTGTATTTGCACTACATGTTGTGAATGAGGGAGAGTCTCTAGAGCCCTCCATTTATAGGGAGGCTATATCAGGGCCGGATCTAAGTAATGGATTGTTGCTATGAGTGAGGAGATAGAGGCACTTCACAAGAATTAAACGTGAGAGCTTGTCAAGTTGCCAAAGCAGAGGAAGGTCATTGGATGCAAATGGGTCTTCAAGAAAAAGACAAGAATCTCATGCAATGATGACATTAGACATAAGGCATGCCTAGTTGCGAAGGGTTACAGTCAGAAATTTGTGTGGATTACAACGAGATATTATCTCCCGTTGTAATACATACACCATCAGAGTGCTACTAGCTCTTGTAGCACATCGAGACTTATAGATGGAGCAGTTAGATGTGACAACAACTTTCTTGCAAGGTGAACTCAAAGAAGACAATCTCATGAGACAACCAGAGGGATCACATTTTGAGGTAAGGAAGACCAAGCATGCATATTGGATAATTCCTTGTATGGGCTTAAGCAGTTTCCCAGGTAGTGGTACAAGAAGTTTGACACCTTCATGACTGATCAACTGTTCAACATGAGCCCATACGATTGTTGTGTTTACCAAAAAAGGTGAAGGATGGATCCATCATCAATCTATTACTGTATGTTGACAACATGGTGGTTGCTATCAAGAAGACGAGTACCACATATGATATGAAGCAACCCCTTAGTTCAAAGTTTGGCAAGACGGGCCTTGGTGCAATGAGAAAGATTTTAGTGACGGAGATCATTATAGATCGTGCAAAAGGGAAGCTTTTCTTATATTAATAGAAATATATCGAGAAAGTTCTAATGAAATTTATGAAGCATACAACCAAGCCTGTAGGTACTCCATCCGCTATGAATATTCATCTCTCAATTTCTTTCGCACCTTTGTGAGATGCGGAGGAGGAACACAAGTTACATATTCCCTATGCCAACGCATTTGGGAGTCTTATGTATGTCACTATATGCATAGTACATGATATTGCTGATGCTGCGAGCATTGTTAGCATATTCATAGGCAACCAAGGGAATGGACATTGGTAGACAGTCTAGCGGATTTTCCGCTATCTGAGAGGAACATCAGACATTGGTCTCATCTATGGAAGTGATTTAGAGTGTTTTATTTCTAGATATTCAGATTCAGACTATGCTGCAAATATCGATGAGAGGAGATCAATGACATGCTACATCTTCACTTTGGAAAATTTAATCATCAATTGGAAGTCTACCTTACAACTATATATTACTTTGTCATCCATAGAGGTAGAGTACATGGATTTGATAGAGGCTACAAAGGAAGGAATCTGGTCGAAAGGTTTAGTTGGAGATCTCAATCTACAACATTACCATGTTATAGTATATTGTGACAAACTCAGTACTATATGGTTAGTCAAGGATTAGTTGCATAATGAGAGAACCAAGATCATAGATGTTAGATATCACTTCATTCGTTTTGAGAAGAGGATTAAGCTGAAGAAGGTCAACATAACGAATAATCCAAACCATATGTTCACAAAAGCAGTTCCTGGAAGTAAGATCAAACACTATATGGACTTGCTCAATATTGACGATCGACACCATTTCCAAGGAGAGACTGGAGGATACTCAACAAAGCTTGACAAGGCTTCTTATATGATTTAATTCAATATAGAGATTGTTGATATGCATTGAATCTTAACCATCTAACCTAGATTAAAGAACCCCGCATGCACACCCTCTTGTCTTACCATACCCCAACAAGACAGGAGTCTCGATGCCCGATCAATGAGCCTGAGGGGGTCTAGGGGGAACATGTGTGCTCTCCCCCTGTAGGGATGTGGGGGTATCATCCCTAATGATTTTTTATAAACTCTATTTGTATTCGGGCATATGGATCTATTTATTTCGGGGATCTGTATGTATGAGAGTATTATATAAACTCCATAGCAGGAGTGTAATCGGACTGAACATGAGCGAACCTACATTTTTTAAGTTTGGTTCGTTTATTTAATCGAGATTAAACTTGTGTTCATGTTTGATTCTTTTCAAAAAGGGCTGCTAGGGTTCGGGGAGTGATCGAGTCGAAAGGGAGATGCCTATCGTCGTAGCCTTCAGAATGCTATCGTCCTCCTTTGTAGAAGGTCTGCTAGGGTTTGGGGGGATGATGGGAGTGATTAGGGCAGAAAGGAGAGAGTCCGAGGGAAAGAACACTTTGATGATGAGAGACCAATAACTTTCTGGAGGGAGCTCAAATAGCCTTCTAACGAAGAGAGCGTGAGGGAGTGGGAGCGGGCGGAAGTGATGAAGCGTACGGATCCATTCTTATTTGTATCTACAATAAAAGGAATTTTACACTTGTAGTACAATTTAGAGTTCTTCTGATAACATTATGCCCGATTTTTTTTAAGTTAGGCTTATGCCCTTTTATTCTTACAAAATGTATAGCAGTGCCCTTCTGTTTGTTTGCAAACGCACATGTATAACAATGGAAGGTCACGATTATGAATTTTATATGACTATGGGATATAAGTGTAGTAAACAAAAAAAGGAATGGGTACAAGTGTCATCGAAAAAAACTCAGAAAGGCACAAGTGTAAAAGTCTCTAAATCAAAGTTGTTGTCGAGGGTTCTAACAGATCGCTTTAACGATTGTCACAACCTTGGGCACCTCCCCTTGTCCTCTTCCACCCTCCTTGAGGAGAAGTTAAGTCTCTCCTCAACCTTTGTCGTAAGAGGCATACGCACTCACCTTCGCCCCTTTTTCGAATCCACCTCCGCTCCCACTGCCAACTTGAGAAGGAGCACTAGCACTCTCCTCCGTCCTGAGATGTAGCAGCCTCCCCCCATCATCGACTCCACCCCTGCCTTGGAGAGGACTAGACGTTCTCTCATGTACCTTGAGGAGGAGCAACCAGTTCTAACTTCGCCCTTGGATCCGATTCCTCCTTTATCTTCATTCCCGCTACTCCACTTTGACACAACGAGTATTCATGGTGTAGCCTCCTCCACACCACCTCTAGCAAGACATCTACTTCTAGATCCATCACTGCATCAACATGAATCTCATTGGAGACTCCACTTTCAACTAGGTGCTTCCTTCTGATGGAACTTCCCCATTTATTCTCTATTGGGTGATTGAGTAATGGTGTTTGTTTTTTCTCAATGCCATATGTTTTTCGGCTGTCTCTCCAGGGTTTCTCTTGTGCGACTAGTTCCACCATTAGCTGAGGTGGTTTAGTTCTCGCGAAAGGCAATTCTTTTCCCTTTCCTAGTTGTCTTTGATATTTTTCTTTGCTTCTTTTCTTTCCCCACAATCAACATTGTACTTCACTTTAAGCTCTTTGTACTTCCTTAACAGAGAACTCACAAAATGACTCACATACCACAATGAGAAATATCTTAAACATCAGGTACAAATTGTTGTTTTTTGAAGTTCGAGTACTATGACATCAAAATTGTCTATATAGTTTAGGGACTTTTCTATAATTTACTCAAACTCATATGGTTAAAGAGGTAGCATTTTATTATTCACATTAAAAACTAAATCTATAATTATATGTATAGAATAAAGTAGATTTATAAATGCATACATTTACGGATATAATGTGATATGTATATCCATTTTATTATGGATAAAAGATGCAAATATAAAATTTTCTTCCTAAAATGAATGTGATAATAGCAGATCAAATACATACACACATACATCTATACACATGCATGAATGCATATATACATAATGTGGTATGTATCTATGTATGCACGTATGCATGTGTGTACGTATGTAAACAGATGTATATGTATATTCAAATTCATTATCATCACCGCTTATAAGGATATAAAACACATCATGTTAGGAAACTTTTGTTGAGATCTATTACTTACAATACTTACATGATTTTTTCTGTTATATGTAGTAATAAAGCAATAATAAACAACTAGATGAGTATTCTTGTAAAAAGCACAAAAGATGGGGGCACTTCAATTATTCCTTGAACTCATTTTTCACCTATAATATGTGTATTTAACACTCCATTATCATCATGCACACTACACTCAATTGTTGATAAATTGATCATTAAAGCACAAACTAAGTCATGATGACTAATCTCATGGTGTAAAAGAACTTTGACATATTGTATCTTATTAATAAACTTAATTATTATTGATTTGGATCGTAAGTTTTTTATTGAACTTCCATTTGATTATGCAATGTTTAGGATTTAATAGAATTGTATCACTCACAAAAAGTAACCACAAGTCATTTTTTCCCGACATTGCTATAAATGCATTGGTAATTATTTGTCGTATCTCATATTTATTTAAGCCCATGCAAACAAATCCAATACCTCATGCAAAAAATGAACCCGTCTTAAACTAATGTTAGAATCCGACCATTCATTTTATTATATATACATTTTGACTGCAAAATACGTACCATTAATCTAATATCTCTACTTTTTTGTAGAGAAATAATCACGTCCACTGGCCATGGTTGGGGAGACAAATCTCTCCAACACATGGTTGTTTATTCCTAAGTAACTGTCATGTTCATCTCTTCAATGCATTGAAATAAAAGCTTAGTTGCTATGCATTCCCAACAAATCATGAACACAACACTAAAGTATTGTTCTTGAAATCAAACCGGAGGTCGAACCGGAAACTATATCGAAAATGTCGAATCGGGTTAGATCATGAAACAAAGAGGAAAATAATGGTTGAATCAGTAGATCAAACATGCATAAATACACATGCAAAGTACACATTTAAATATCATTCAAAATTGTTTATACAACCATAATAAACACACAAAAAGATCAATAAAAAGATAGAAAAGTTATAAATATGTATTTTCATCTATTATCATGCAAATCTTTTCTCAAATAATATGTATTTTTATGTATACACTTTTGATCCTAGTTGAACCAAAGATTATATACCAAATTGAACAAATGGTTGGACACAAAAAATGATTATTTGAATCAGACCTGTAAAACCCGAGGAACTGTACCAATCAAGGTCTAGTTTCAAAAACACTTCTATAAAGAGAAGAAGAAAAAAAGAATGTTGGAGGATGGAAGGGATGTTATCATCGAGAATACACAACGTTCATGTTTTGAGTTTTCCAAATTCGGTCATTTTCACCTTCTTATTTCACTTTCGTTCCTCGAATAATCTGAATGGGCCACGTGGCACCCTATGGTTGCGCCACGTGGCCCGCTCCTTCACCTGCCATGCTGATGAATACCCATTCATCACTCTTTATTCTTATATTTTAGCTGCAAAACCTTTGCAAATACATGTATATCTCTGTAATAACAAATAATTACAAAAGTTCATGCATTGTATAAAAGTAAATAATTAGCATGTTTTTGTGCATAAATAAAAGAATAAAGAGACAGAAGAAAAAGAGGGAGATATTTAGAATAAATAGTGAGCAACCTAATCCCAAGGGAGGGCTCAGCATGGGCCTGACCGCATAAAAGCCCAAGTAGAGAGAGATAAGGAAGCTCATATGTGTAAATATACCTGTAAATACAATAAAAATATCTTCCTCTAAAAATAAAATAAAAATATGCTTGTATATATCTGTATATATTTGAAAATACAAAACCAAAATAAAAAGATTAAAAATAAAAATAAAATAAAGACATCCTCTCTTGTGTATATTCACCATGCACATAAGGTCATGTATCTATTTATTTATCTTTATAAATCAATTAAAATCCCATAAAAATTGTATATATTCTATACTTCAGAATGTAAATAAAGAAAATAAAAACCATAAAAACAAAATTAAAATAAAAAGAATAAAAATCAAAATCAAAATAAAACATTGTGTATATACCATGTACATACTTGTATATATCTATTTAGTTACCCTTGTAAATAAATAATAAAAATAAAATAAAAATACTAAAATATTCCAAATGTTATCCTATAAATAAATAAAATATAAAATTGGAATAAAAATGTACATAAATAAATAAATAAAAATCAAAAATAAAAAATCCAATATTGTATATACCTATATATAATACTATATTGTAAACACCTAATTTTTATTTCAAAAAAATAAATAAAATTCACCAAAAATTAATTTAAAATAAAACAAACATTTTTTATGTTTTGAGTTTTTCGAAATTCGACCTATTTCTATTTATTATTGAATTTACAAATTTTTAATAAATGGTTGCATCAGATTGGTCCACGGGGGATTGTTGACCCCGGTCAACTCCCCCCCTTGGACCACCAGCCCGCGGATCTCGCGCCCGACTCGCTTTTCTCCGATTTTTCCTCGCGTGATCCGAGACACATTCGACTAAACCCCGGATCCCATTGTTTCCTCTTGGATCCGAGATCCTCGCTGACACATCTGCATGGGGATCCGCGCTTCACGGAACCCTGCCCGATCTCTTCTTCTCGGACCTGAGCTACTATATAGTCCGAGCTCCACCGCGCTTTTCACTCATCTTTGGATCAGTTCTCTCCACCCTAGGACCTCCAAATCCCTTGCCTGAGTGACATCTTGCGTTCGACTGTGTTGCAGCGAGGCGGGAGCAGCTGGACCATCGATCCGGCGACATTACGCCGCCGTGCGCCGCCCAGACGTGGTGCTCGAGCCTTGGGCATCGACGACCCTCGAGGCTAGGAACTAGAGCTTCCCCAGCTCTTCCCCAGTCGATCTCATCCATCATGTACCCCTGATTCTCCCTGTCCTTAGCTAATTTTCATTTACGCCCAGATCTACCCAGCGCCGACGAACCCCGATTCCGACCACCCTAGCTCACCGTTCGATCATCGGAGTCGACCAACACCTTCGCCCTTCCGTCGCGCACCTTCTCCACCCCTTCGTTCAGCCTAGTTCACACAGGAACTGGGATTGGGGCTTCACCGCCGTCGCTTCGCCGGAGCCCCTTCACCTCAACGCACCGTTCACCTTCACCACCCCTAACCGGGTCGAGGCACTTTGCCCTCGCCTCAGGAGTCTGTTGCATAGCTTTGCAGGTCCAGAGGAGCCCATCTGAGGGCTCGACATTCAGGAGCAGCAGCTCCAGCTCCGCCGTGGTTGTTGGACCACCTCTGATGCCTCCAGCCTCATCGGAGGCTATCTTCAGACGCGGGAGGCCCATGCGTATCTTCTCCGATCTTCAGAAGCCTCCGAGGAGCTCTCCTGCACGCACACGAGCCCGGCGAAACTCGCCGGCGTCGAGTTCATCGAGCATCCTCCATAGCCGTCCATCTAGGCCTCCAGCTCCAGATTAGATCGTAGCCGTTCACGTCAGGAGCAACCACCACCGTCCGATCAGTGGAGGATAGACGAGGACCGTCCGATCGTCGAGGGTTAGCCGCACCTCTTCTCAACCGTCAAATCACCACGTGGCATTCATCTGGCCCTCGACTTAATAAAAGGGTAAATTACCCTTAGGCCCTCATATTTTTAGTTGTTAGTATTTATCCCTGTAAATATTTTAGAAGTTTTATTTCAGTTTGGTAAATTGCATAGAGGACCTCGTCATTTAGTTTATTTGCTTTTATACCCATGTATGTTGTGGGACACGTGCTTCGACACGTGATTTATTGGGATACTTGCATGTATGGGCCGGAAGTTTTAGGGTGTTTATGAATGAAATTCTGTTTTTAATATTTACAGAAATGCCCCTGTGAGTGTTTTAATTGTGCATGTGCCAAATATCGTGGGTATTTTACACTTTCGCCCCTGGACTTTTAGTACGTGTTACTATTTAGTCCAGGGACTTAAGTTTTATTGCAAATCGGTCCCTGAGTGCCCGTATCACGCGCGTGGCGCGTGAGACCTTGGAAAATTTGCACCGGACCCCCCTGGAACTTATTTTAATTGCATACAGGTCTCTGTGCACTGTGCCTTTGTTGTTTGTTTTAAATAAAATAGCAAAACTACTCCAAATTTGATGAAAATTGGACACATGGCTCCTGCCATGGTGAAAAATTTTCTCTAATTTTTGGAGACATTTTTGACTCTTTTTAGTATTTTTAAAAATTCAAAAACGTCCATTTTTCTTAATGTCCATTTCAAAAAATCACAAAAATATTAAAACAATTTAAAATTACAAAAAAATTAGATATTGTTTGTTTTGCTGTGTTTGATTTTCTGACCAATTTGGTAATTTTTGGACTTATAAAAATTATAAAAATTGAAAAATTGTGAAAACCCCATAAAATTCTAATAATTAAGAAAAATCCAAAAATAATAAATCCGGTGCCTAATTTTTCCTTGTATTTCACACTTTACAGGACAATTATCTTCAGGTTTTATTAGGGCCATTTTGCATTTTAATTTGGCCCTTGAAACCTGACTGGACAACAACACTCTTTTCTGTTCTTGTTTCATTTTTATTAAATTCCATAAAAATAAAAAAACCCCCAAAAATTAACCAAAAACATAGAAAAATAAAAAAAACATAAAAACATTTTTGTTTGAATTTTTGGGTGAATTTTGAGCAGTTAAATAATTGTGTGAAGTTGCTTATTTCCTTGACTTTCTATTTTCTTTATTATTTAAAAATCCAAAAAAATATAAAAATTATTAAAAATCCACCAAAAATATTTGTCTTTTATTTTTCATTATTTCTGACTACTTCATAGGCTGCAAGGCCATCACGTGCTCACTGAGTCCGACCCTGGTTGCTATACCAGGCTAATCTAATAGCCAGGGCCACTATTCATTTTATTTGATTTTTATCTTGTTTTGGTGGTCTGATCTCACATTTTTCTTGATCGAGCGGAGTTTCGAGTGACTAAGGTCGCAACGACCTTTGCTAGATTTTATTCACCTTAGTTCATTCGTAAATTTTGGTTCATCACATGCACCCTTCTCTCTCTATCGTCCGATTGCTCTCCTCCCCTCCAGATTGCCGCCGTCCGTTTCCACCCTCTTCTCAACCCTCCGATCAATTCTTGGACTGCATCTCCTCCATCCATCAGCGCCTAAACCTCTGCTTGCCACGTGTCAATCTTCTAACCGCACGATCGACTTTGAGAGGCCTCCATCCTAGCCGTGCTTTCTCTCAACCCACGTCAACCCTTCGATCAAGGCTCTAGGTCCATCACATCAATCCAGTCTCGCCTTCATCTCCGCACGACACGTGTTGCACTCTCATCCATTGATGAGGGCCTTCACCATTTTAAACCCAACCACACGTAAGCGCCAAGCCATGGCTGTTTGATTGCGAGATCCAACAGCCAAGGGACCGTCTTCCACCTTCTATTCACCCCGCACCTACATTCTCCACCTCTCGCCGCCTCTCTGCCCTTTCCATTTCCCTCACCACTTCAGCCACCATCTACACTCGATAACCGCTCCACGACCGACCCCACTCTTCCCTCATTATCGCTATCACCCACTCACTCGATGAATCCCTCTCATCCACTCAACATTCTCCATGAAAACCCCATCGACCATCGTCAGCACTGCCAACCTCCAGCATTAAATACGTCCTCTCTGCCAACCTCACACGCCCTCCACCTTTACGAGGGGAAAGGCCCAGCCCTCGTCCAACTCTCCGTGACATAGGGAGGTGCAATTAAAGGTGCGATGATGACTTCTGCCCCCGGTGAGACCTACCTCCTTCACGGACGCTTCGTAGAGCCCTACCTCTGCTCGAGCTACCCCACCTGGCTGAGATGGTTCAGCGAAGACCCGGGGTTCACCTCGAACCGCAAGCCCAAGCCCTGCTCCGTCAATCCCAAGTAAGCTCTTTGATTCTCAATTGCGTTTTCTTTGATTTTCTTCTATTTAATTAGGACTTTCCACTCTACTTCACCCTCCATTGACCATTGACTTAGATTCATCACTCATCCACCGTCTTCGCGCTCACCTCCGTTCACTCTCCCTATCCTCCATAACCCCAGACCACTCCGACCCCCCTCCTTCGAGCTCATAGGAGAAGAAAACCTTGTCCCTCCATTTATTCGCTCCTTACGGCCCTCAACCATTTCATTCTTCTTGCGTCACCACCACGTTGCTTCGGTTATACGTTCTAATGTTGCAGGTGCTCGAATTGACATTGGTCGGAGTCATCGTCAGAGCATTCTTGGCGAGTTCCAACCCCGACATACAGAAGCAACGATGGCATACCAGATACTCTAGCTGCTTCACAAAGCTTCGACGAAGACAATTACGCCTTCAGGAGCAGCTGGAGATCTTCACGGAGCTCAATCAGAGGTAGCGGAATGTGGGGACCTTCGCCGGAACCAGCCAAGCCTGCCACAGGTAGCGGCGACAAGGAGGATCTAGAACAGCAGTTACCGTCTGATTGCGAGATCGAACGACTCACAGCGAGCCACGTCGCCCTCCTCCAGGAGTTATAGCTACCATTGTATCCTTGAGATCTGACGATCCAAAACAACCCATGCAGCCCGCTCCGAGCATCTTCCACACCACTTTAGGCTCGGAGCACCCGAGCTTCTCCCGAGCCAGCCGAGCCTGCATCCGAGCCCGAGCAATTAGATGAAGCAGCCCTGAGCCTCCAATGCCACCCAGCCTGTCCTCGCGTGTTCCCGTCATGTGATGGCTGGGAAAATTGCATGGAGGCCCCGATGACTTCTCAAATTGCAGATTGGTTCATAAATCACATGCATCCCACGCGCGCTTGGGGTATTTTGCACCCGACCTCCTACGAGTTTTAATAATAGAAACAATACCCTCATATGTGTGGGTAATTTATAGGGAAGGCCTCATGCCTATTCTATTTGCATTTTAGTCCTTCCCAGGGACCTATTTGCTAGTTATTTTTTATGTTTTCTTGTATTTATGCCCTTGTCTTCTTTAATGCATATCTTGAGCATTGTATCTCCGTTTCAATTGATTTCAGTCTTGTTTTGAAGCTAATTTTACGATCTTTGTAATGGCATGCTAAATCTCTATTTTGACGCTTTAATTTTTGATGGATTAATTTAATAGCAAAGTGTCACATATACAATGCCTTTTATACCTTGTATTATTTCATTAACTGGATTAGCTTCATAATTTGAATCCAAAATTGATTGGTGATTATTGCTTAAATATTTCGTATAATTCGGGCATTTTTGCATTAGAACTTGCATTGCATTTAATTGTATCTCCTTGCATGATAAAAATAAAAAATGCATTGTTCATGTTTTTTATGCATACCGTCTTGTCATCATGCATTTATTGACCTACGTCTCCTTAATGAAACACTTAATCATAATAATAAGAGTCTAAATGATACTAAAGAGGCTCGTATCCCTGACTTCGACCTTGGGCTTTCCCCAAATAAAATATAATTTCGACCGTTTGATTTGATTGTTAATTTAATTAAATGATCTTTGATAGATCCCATTTTAGTCCAACTGCAATGACATTGGAAGTGTTAATTTCACATTATTAAATGCTAAATCTTGAGTTTATCACCAGGTAGTGGTACAAAGAAGTTTGACAGCTTCATGACAGATCATGGGTTTAATAGAAGCCCTTACGATTGTTGTGTTTACCACAAAAAGGTAAAGAATGGATCCTCCGTCAATCTATTACTGTATGTTGACAACATGGTGATTGCTGTCACGAAGAAGAGTATCATAAATAATATAAATCAGCCCCTTAGTTCAAAGTTTGACATGATGGACCTTTGTGCAATGAAAAAGATTTTAGAGATGGAGATCATTATAGATCGTGCAAAAGGGAAGCTTTTCATATCTCAATAAAACTATATCGTGAAAGTTCTAATGAAATTTAGGATGCATACAATCAAGCCTCTAGGTACTCCATCCGCTATGAATAATCTCTCAATTTCTTTTGCTCCTCAGTCTGTTGCAGAGATGGAACACAAGTTACGTGTTCCCTATGCCAACGCATTTGGGAGTCTTATGTATGCCACTGTATGCATAGTACATGATATTGCTAATGTTGCGAGCATTGTTAGCAGATTCATAGGCAACCTTTGGAATGGGCATTGGTAGACAATCAAGTGGATTTTCCGCTATAAGAGAGGAACATTAAACATTGGACTCATCTGTGGAAGTGATTCGGAGTGTTTTATTGCTAGATTCACATTCAGACTATGATGCAAATATCAATGAGAGGAGATCAATGACATGATACATCTTAACTTTGGGGAATTCAATCATCAGTTGGAAGTCTACCTTACAACTATCTATTACTTTGTCAACCATAGGGGCAGAGTACATGGATTTGGCACAGTTTGCAAAGGAAGGAATTTGGCTGAAGGGTTTAGTTGGAGATCTCAGTCTACAACATGATCATGTTATAGTATGTTGTGACAGACTCAGTCCGATATGGGTAGTCAAGGATTAGTTACATCATGCTAGATATCGCTTCATTAGTTCGGAGAAGAGAGTTAAGGTAAAGAAGGTCAGCACAACGGATAATCCAAACGATATGTTCACAAAGGAAGTTCCTAGAAGTAAGTTCATACTATATGTACTTGCTCAATATTGATAGTCGACAACATTCCCAAGGAGGGACTAGAGGAAAGTCGACGAAGCTTGACAAAGCTTCTCAGAGGATTTAATGCAATGTGGAGATTGTTTATATGCATTGAATCTTAACCATCTGTCCCCTGTTGAAGAACCCCGCATGCACACCCTCTTGTCGTACCATACCCCAACAAGATGGGAGTCTCGATGCCCGATCAACAAGCCTGGGGGGTCTAGGGGGATCAGGTACACTCTTCCCCTATAGGGACGTGGGGGTATCATCCCTGATGAATTTTTTTTATAAATGGCTCGATTTGTATTCGGGAATATGGATCCATTTATTTCGGGGATCCATATGTATGAGAGTAGTATATAAAGTCCATAGGAGGGTTGTAAACAGACTGAACATGAGCGAACCTACATTTTTTAGGTTCAGTTCGTTTATTTAATTGAGCTTAAAGTTGTGTTCAGGTTCGATTCTTTTATTCTCATACCGAATCTATATCGAACCTCTTTTTAATCAAATCGTATCTAAGCGAATATCGAATTTCGAAATTCTCTAATAAGAGGGAGTGAACAGAAAAAAATATGTGTGTGTCTCTGTAATTAGGATAGAAATTCATTCTGTTTTTTATCTATACCTTCTTCATCTTTTGAAAAAATAGATTAGTAAGGATTCATCTCTTTGAAAAAAGTATAATTATAATATATTTTTATTTGTTCAGACGGGGATAAGGAATAATGTGGGGATATGTGATAAGTAAGGTTGATATATGTTCTGTTGATTTGGGATAAAGAAGGGAAAACTACTAGACACATATATGGTAGATGTTGTAATCACGATGCCACTATTTATTTTTAGATAGTTTATATCGAGAGAAAGCCTACATATCCTATAAATATTCACTTATCTCTAGACAAAGTTCACTTATCTTGGGAGAAAATCCACTTTCCTCAAAATAAGATCCACTTATGCAGATATGTATTTGTGAGTAAGTATGTATGTGTGTGTGGGTGTATGTATGTGTTTATCGAGATTTTAACATGTAGAACTTGAGTGAACCTATAATTTTTAGGTTCAATTAGTTTATTTAATCGAGATTAAACTTTTGTTCAGGTTCGGTTTGTTTATTTCTAAATTGAACCTTAATCGAACTTTTAACAAGCCAAACATGAGCGAATATCGAACATGGGAATTTTCTGACGCCCCAACTCCCTGGGGGTAGGAACCTCTATATCCTATGTACTTTTCTTCTTTCTTTACATAGTCAAAATTGATCACCACATGACAAGGACGCAGCCCAATTACAGGTGAACCTTATACATCCGTGTTGTGTGCTTGCTTGATTAATATCGTTTGTGCTTGCTTCTACAATTCACGATAGTTGTAACATGCAGAACTCTAAGGCATTGTCAAGGAAAATAAACATGACAGTTGTAAAGAAGATATTCTTTGTTTCTTTAAGGAAATATATACTAATATACCTATCTTCCTACTTTTTTTTCAAAAGAAAAATCTAAGAAAGTCTAGAATAATCATTTACATGAACAAGATAAAAATGGAATCCATAGAGAGGAGAAGCACAACCAAGACACAAATATCTAGATGAATAATCTCAAAAGACAGCCATGAAAAGAAGAGCGATGATGCTTCCCAAGATGGCGAGCCTCGTACTGGAAAGAAGAGCATGTGGAAATATGTGTGAGGACACGACACAACTTGTGCAGAGGAAGGTGGCCAAAATGAAGATGACACAAGTAAGGAGAGACTGATCTAATGGGAATTGTAGAGGTACTTATAACTGGGAGAGTGTAACGGTTTGAAGAGTCCCCGTTGTTCACATCCACATCCAATCACCCTACCTGTGAGTATGTCCTGAAGCACAAAAGTGAAAGGGTAAAAATGGCATAATAGATCCTTCTCAATCACTAATAGCATATAAAACATTCTACAACCATAATGATGGCATCAAATGCACTTCCCATATCCTGTGATGGGTAAATAGACCTTGTTTGCAATGTCGACTCATCTACCAAGGGGTACATATATGTAAAAATAGAATTGTGCTCTATCTCTACACAAATGATGAGAAACACCATAGTCCATTATCTACTCTGTCATATTTGCCCTGCTATAGCTGGTAAAGCATATTCTATACTCGAGGAGCTCGAAAAATATCTATTAGTGGATGGAACATCTGGGGAACCTGTAGTGGTGCCAATCAGAGGAGTCATTATCTCCCTCAAACATAAGATGATATCGTTAAGGCACGATTGAGGATCTGAACTGTCTAGTAGCTCAATTTACTGGGCCAGGAGCAGATGCAGGGCATCCATGCTTCTAATAGCACGTATCCTCAGAGTGATCTGAACGATGACAAATGGGGTAGGGGCCACGCTAACATACACCTCCTCTATCATGGAAACCATGTCATTTGAATTGTGTAGAATCTCCCCTGTTGCGATATGCAACCATCGTTGAGGAAGTCTATGTGGTGGCAGGTGGTGGATAAGAAGTCTATTGAGGCAACGATATCCCTCATCCATGAGAGGTATGGTTGTGCTTGTAATAAGTTGTACGCGTGTGGCCTCATATTTCGGATCTAGGTCTACCAAGAAAACTCCAACCATAGTGGAGTTCCTGTATTTCATCTACTGCTATATAGAAGTGGTAACATGCAGAAAGTTGTGAAGCTTCTCAAACATGACATGAAACAAAGAGTAGAATGTAGGTAGAGGGCGACCATTCTACTTTAGATGTGCATATATCAAATTGTGGGTAGAGAATCTTGACCTCATTTTTTTCTTGGGCATACATTGCTACCCGAATATCCCACGTCACCTTGACGATGAGATATTTTACAATATCGTTAGCCATATCTATGGTATGAGTCCCATAGAGTCAAACACACACATACACATCATCTTACCTCCTTGAAGCATTGTCCTCAGTCTTTTCCATTGACTTTGGCTTTGTCAGAATGTGTTCCTTATTGTTGCACTACATAAAGTTCAAAAACTACATGAACCACAACTCATAGATGGTCCCATCCATCTTCAAGATGTGAGTTAGACCCTTGAAGGAACTGGACGAAGAGAAGACGTCACCCTTGTTCTCTGATATGATGAAAAAGAATGCCAAAATAGAAGTGCATTGGGTAGGTAGACCAATATGAGCAAGTATACACGATCGTATATAGGATTGGTTGTGCGTGTAGACTCATACAATATTACTTACCAATCCTCGATCCATACTAAGGGTTAGAAAAAGGTGATTTTATAGGTATGAAATCACCTTTTTGGTCAAAATCAGACTATTTTAGAATGCAGTTCAGCGACAAAGAGGAGATAAATAGGCCATGGGGTTGGTCTAAGCATCTAGGAGTGGTGGATGTGTATGTTATCTAGTGGCAGTGCTAAGGCACCTTGTATTGCATGACAACCCAACAACAACTGTGGTGGTTATACGCCGTGGCATGCGGCGACGCATAAAGGTAGGATGTGGCGTAGGTGGTGATAGTGCAGGTGGGCTACAACAGTGGCACGCAGTGCATGAGGTGAGAGGGCGACTTGTGTGGGTTAGAGAACAAGTGAAGTACGAGAACTCTGATCTAGGATCGTCGCTATGCTACCATGTTGAGAGAAAATAATGAATTCCTTATTCATGAGGCCATATGGTTATCTCATATAGAGGAGAAACCTATTGGGCTTATTACATAAAGAAGATGGAAAGAAAATATATTACATAAAATAAACAAAATATAACTAATATATCAACATACACTAATAAACATCCAAGTATTAGCCATAAGAGCAAGCGTAACATAAACTACTAAGCATGCAACTTTGTTAAGGGCTCCTTCGAGCTACACTAAAAAGTCATCGGGCACCAAGTATTACTTATCACTCAGTAGATGCAACTAGGGTTGCAACCATCTATTCTTCTACCCAGGCCCCAGGGGTGCAATCCCATCCCTTGGCGGCATATACTCTACCCCAGGCAACACGAGAAACTACATCGTGCATGCCATAACTCTCCACACAGGAGAATACTTCAATCATGGAGACCACTAAAACACAAGGCACACGTGGTAAGGTACCTAAACACGAAATAACCAGATGTCATGTTGATTCAAAGTACTCATATCTGAAGTTAGATAGAACATTGGTCAAGGGTTTCACTTAATTTCCCGATTTCATTCCCCATCCAATTATCATTCTGATCATCTACCATGATCCTCCATTTAACTACTCAGGGTTTAGTTGTAAATGATCTCATTATAGTTAGGTAATTAACTTATTTAAATGACTAGCATTTGTTATGGAAATGACTTATTAGATCCATTATACCACTTGTACGATTAATCACAGTTGCATTGTGAGTTAATGCTCTAATTTCGTCTCCAAAATATGTTCTCAAAGTAAAAAAACAAGTAAGATACGTGGATAGAGCATTCAACAATGAGAAATCTAACATAAACGACATATTTTCGATCACAGAAACTCACATAAACACAGTTAAGTCCGATAGGTGCTTTGCTTTCATGTCTAATTTTTATCTTTGTTTTCAAAACAAATTATTCATGTATAGAGCATGCAACAAGGATAAATATGACCTAAGTTTAATATATTTTCGATCATCGGATCTTTGAGAAATCACGATGGATTGCGACTATACGATCTGAAATCTGACTTTATATGCAGAAGTGCGGGCAATCTGGACTGCGGATCGATGTAAAAACAACATATATACGACATATGAAAGGCGTGTGACCTAACAAAAAAATGAAAAATAAAATCCATACCATCAGAGGTGTGGTCAAATAAATAAAAATCTTGATTAATAGGTATTAAATACTTATATATATACACACAACAATCTAATTTTTAATATATACTTTACAAATAATTACATAATTAAATAATTTTTTTATTTAAAAAGAAAAAGGATTTTAAAAATAGATATATTAATAGGTTAAATAAATAGAAGTATATACAAGATAGGTACATTATACCTATATAATAAATACATTATTTTTTGATTATTTTTTATTTTGTTATTTTATTTTCATTTTATATAATTAAAATAGATATATACAAAACATTTGAAAATATAATATATGCACAAATATACAAGAAAATAAATAAATAAATACGTACATATATAAGTATACCAATATGTTCCCCAAACCTACTTTTTGCATATTAACCTGATTTGGTGGAACCATTCATTTTACAAAATGAACTTTAAAAGTGAGTCCACCCAAATCAGAGTTTATACAAACGTGTTATGAGATTCTGAAGTTAGGCCTTACGACTTTTAGATTTTGAGATTTAGTATTTATTCACATTTATTTTTAAATTATATATATTTATTTTTTTAGTGATTTTTATGAACTATTTAGAAAAATAATTAAGTTATTTGGAGTTAAAAATAAATAAATAGAAAGTAAAGAAGATTTATATACTACAAATAGAGAAAGGGGTCCGAATGACAAAACTGACATAATTTATTCCATGTTTTTTGGTATTTTTAATAGATAGTATTATTACAAAATGTGATTTAAAAGTGAGTTTGATTAATTGGAGATTTCTATAAATAGTTATGAACATTGGAGATGGACTTCATGGCTTTTTAGGTTCACTGTAATTATTTATTTATTAATTAAATACTTTTCTAATATTTTTATAAAGTAATATATAATATTACAAACAACTTTCAAGAAGGATATATTTATATTTGAGGGTTTTTTATCGATGAATAAATAGGTGAAAATATGTAGAAGGTGAAAAATGATTAATATGCACAACTGACTTTGGTTTTCTGAGATTATTATAAGTTATGGATGAAGGATATGGAGTGATCCTTAAACGTATTACAGAAGCATGACGATCTCATCATATGCGATAGGGAGCGACTAGTCATACTAGTTACTTGGGAAAGTAACTAGTATGATCCAAGTACTTGGGAAAGCATTACGGAAGCATGACAATTAAAAAAAATGAACGACGAAACCACATGATCCAAGTATACTTCTCGGATCGTTGTCTTATGCCTGATCCAACGGAGGAGATGCTTGCAAGCGCATCGATGAAACGTCTGCTCTTCGCGACCGCCGTCCGTTTCCGCCCTCTTCTCAACCCTCCGATCAATGCTTGCATCTCCTCCGTCCATCAGCGCCTAAACCTCAACTTGCCACGTGTCAATCTTCTAGCCGCATGATTGACTTCGAGAGTCCTCATCCTAGCTGTGCTTTCCCGCAACCCATGTCAACCCTTCGATCAAGGCTCTAGGTCCATCACAACCATCCACTCTCGCCTTCATCTCTACACAACACGTGTCGTACTCTCATCCATTGATGAGGGCCTTCACCATTTTAATCCCAACCGCACGTAGGTGCCCAGCCATGGCTGTTGGATCGTGAGATCCAACGACCAAGGGCCCGTCTTCCACATTCTGTTCACCCGCACCCACGTTCTCCACCTCTCGCCACCTCTCCGCCCTTTCCATTTCCATCACCACTTCAACCACCATCTACACTCGATAACCACTCCACGACCGACCCCACTCTTCCCTCATCCTCGCTAGCACCCAGAATCCATCTCATCCACTCAACATTCTCCACGAAAACCCCATTGACCATCATCAGCACCGCCAACCTCTAGCTTTAAATACGTCGTCTCCGCCAACCTCACATGCCCTCCACCTTTACGAGGGGCGAGGCCTAGCCCTCGTCCACCTCTCCGTGACATGGGCAGGTGCAATTGAAGGTGCGATGGTGCCTTTTGCCCCCAGTGAGACCTATCGCCTTCACGGATGCTTCGCAGAGCTCTGCCTCCACTCGAGCTACCCCACCTGGCTAAGATGGTTCAGTGAAGACCTGGGGTTCACCTCAACCCCCAGCCCTGCTCTGTCAATCCCAGGTAAGCTCTTTGATTCTCAATTGCGTTTTCTTTGATTTTCTTCTATTTAATTAGGACTCTTTAGACTAATTCACCCTCCATTGACCATTGACTTAGATTTATTACTCCTCCACCGTCTTCGCGCTCACCTCCGTTCACTCTCCCTATCCTCCATAACCCCAAACCACTCCGACCCCCTCCTCCGAGCTCATCGGAGAAGACGACTTGGGCCCTCCATTCTTCCCTCCTTACGGCCCTCAACCATTTCATTCTTCTTGCGTCACCACTACGTTGCTTCAGCTATACGTTCTAATGTTGCAGGTGCTCGAATTGAGATTGGCCGGAGTCCTCACCGGAGCGTTCTTGGCGAGTTCCAACCCTGGCGTACATGAGCAACGATGGCATTCCAGATACTATAGCTGCTTCACAAAGCTTCAATGATGACATCTACGCCTTCAGGAGCTGCTGGAGATCTTCACGGAGCTCAATCGGAGGTAGTGGAGCAAGGGGACCTTCGCCGGAACCAGCCAAGCCCGCCGCAGGCGGCGGCGGTGAGGATCCAGAAGAGTAGTTACCATCCGATTGTGAGATCGGACGACTCACAGCGAGCCACATCACCCTCCTTTAGGAGTTACAGCTACCGTTGGATCCTTGAGATCTGACGGTCCACAAGAGCCTACGTAGCCTGCTCCGAACATCTTCCACGCCCCTTTAGGCTCGGAGCACCCGAGCTTCTCCCGACCCAGCCGAGCCTGCATTCGAGCCCGAGCTATTAGCCGAAGTATCCCCGAGCCTCCAACACCACCCAGCCTGGCCTCGTGTGTTCTCGTCACGTGATGGCTGGGAAAATTGCATGGAGGCCCGGTCGACTTCTCGAAATTGTAGATAGGTCCATAAATCACATGCATCCCATGCGCACCTAGGGTATTTTACACCTGACCCCCAATGGGCTTTAATAAGAGCAAAAATACCCTCGCGCGTAAGGGTAATTTATAGGGAAGGCCTCGTGCCTATTCTATTTGCATTTTAGTCCCTCCCAGGGACCTATTTGCTAGTTATATTTTATGTTTTATTGCATTTTTGCCCTTGTCTTCTTTTATGCATATCTTGAGCATCGTATCTCCGTTTCAATTGATTTCAGTCTTGTTTTGAAGCTAATTTTATGGTCTTTGTAATGGCGTTCTTAATCTATGTTTTGACGCTCTAATTTTTGATGGATTATTTTAATAGAAAAGTGTCACATATATAATGCCTTTTATACCTTGTATTATTTCATTAACTGGATTAGCTTCATAATTTGAAGCAGAAATTGATTGGTGATTATTGCTCAAATATTTCATATGATTCAGGCATTTTTGCATTAGAAATTACATTGCATTTAATTGTATCTCTTTGCATGATAAAAGTAAAATAAAAATGCATTGTTCATGTTTGTTAATGCATATTATCTTGTCAGCATGCATTTATTGACCTACGTCTCCTTAATGAAACACTCAATCATAATCATAAGAGTCTAAATGATACTAAAGAGGCTCTTGTCCCTGACTTCGACCTTGGGCTTGCCCAAGTAAATATAAATTCGATCATTTGATTTGATTATTAATTTAATTAAACGATCTTTGATAGATCCAAGATTCAGATTCAAACTATGATGCAAATATCGATGAGAGAAGATCAATGACATGATACATCTTCACTTTGGGGTATTCAATCATCAGTTGGAAGTCTACCTTACAACTATCTATTACTTGTCAACCATGGGGGCAGAGTACATGGATTTGATAGAGGCTGCAAAGGAAGGAATCTGGCTGAAGGGTTTAGTTGGAGATCTCATTCTACAACATGATCATGTTATAGTATGGTGTGACAGACTCAGTAAGATATAGTTAGTCATGGATTAGTTACATCATGAGAGGACCAAGCACATAGATGCCGTATATCACTTCATTCGTTTGAAGAAGAGAATTAAGGTAAATTAGGTCAGCACAACGGATAATCCAAACGATATGTTCACAAAGGAAATGTCTATAAGTAAGTTCAAACATTATATGGACTTGCTCAATGTAGACAATCGACAACATTCCCAAGGAGGGACGAGAGGAAACTCGACGAAGCTTGACAAAGCTTCTCAGAGGATTTAATTCAATGTGAAGATTGTTGATATGCATTGAATCTTAACCATCTGACCCATGTTTAAGAACCCCGCATGCACACCCTCTTGTCGTACCATACCCCAACAAGATGGGAGTCTCGATGCCCGATCAATGAGCCTGGGGGGTCAAGGGGGAGCAGATACGCTCTCCCCCTATAGGGACGTGGGGGCATATCCCTGATGATTTTTTATATAAATGGATCGATTTGTATTCGGGCATATGGATCCATTTATTTCAAGAATCCATATGTATGAGAGTAGTATATAAGCTCCATAGGAGGGGTGTAAACAGAATGAACATGAGCGAACCTACATTTTTTAGGTTCGGTTCGTTTATTTAATTGAGCTTAAAGTTGTATTCAGGTTCGATTCTTTTATTCTCATACCGAATCTGTATCGAACCTCTTTTTAGTCGAATCGAATCTAAGAGAATATCGAACTTGGAAATTCTCTAATAAGAGGGAGTGAACAGGAAAAAATGTGTGTGTGTGTGTCTATAATTAGGATAGAAATTCATTCAGTTTTTTTATCTAGACCTTCTTCATCTTTTGAAAAAATAGATTAGTAAGGTTTCATCTCTTTGAAAAAAGTATAATTATAATATATTTTTATCTGTTCAGACGGGGATGAGGAATAATGTGGGGATATGTGATTAAGTAAGGTTGGTACTTGTTCTGTTGATTTGAGGATAAAGAAGGGAGAAGTACTAGACACATATATGGTAGATGTTGGAATCACGATGCCACTATTTATTTTGAGATAATTTATACCGACAAAAAGCCTACTTATCCTATAAATATTCACTTATGTCTAGAAAAAGTTCACTTATCTTGGGACAAAATCCACTTTTCTCAAAATAATATCCACTTATGCATATAAGGATTTGTGAGTATGTATGTATATGTGTGTGGGTGTATGTATGTGTTTATCGAGCTTTTAACAAGTAGAACCTGAGCGAACCTATAATTTTTAGGCTCAATTTGTTTATTTAATCGAGCTTGATTTTGTGTTCATGTTCGATTTGTTTATTTCTAAACTGAACCTAAATCGAATTTTTAGCAAGGCAAACATGAGCGAATATCGAACATGAGAATTTTCTGACGCCCCAACTCCCTGGGAGTAGGAACCTCTATATCCTATGTACTTTTATTCTTTCTTTACATAGTGAAAATTGATCACCACATGCCAAGGACGTATCCCAATTATGGGTGAGCCTTATACACCCGTGTTGTGTGCTTGCTCGATTAATATCATTTGTGCATGCTTCTACAATTCACGATAGCTGTAACATGCAGAACTCTAAGACATTATCAAGGCAAATAAACACAATAGGAGCAAAGAAGATATTCTTTATTTCTTTAAGGAAATATTTACTAATATAACTATCTTCCTACTTTTTTTCAAAAGAAAGTCTAAGAAAGTTTAGAATAATCATTTACATGAACAAGATAAAAATGGAATCACTGGAGAGGAGGAGCACAACGAAGACACAAATATCTAGATGAATAAGCTCAAAAGACAACCATGAAAAGAAGAGCGACGATGCTTCCCAAGATGGCGAGCCTCGTACTGGAAGAAAGAGCATGTGGAAATATGTGTGAGGACATGACACAACTTGTGCAAAGGAAGGTGACCAAAATCAAGTTGACACAAGTAAGGAGAGACTGATCTAATGGGAATTGTACATGCACTTATAACTGGGAGAGTGTAACGGTTTGAAGAGTCCCCGCTGCTCACAGCCACATCTAATCACCCTACTTGTGAGATATGTCTTGAAACACAAAAGTGAAAGGGTAAAAATGGCGTAATAGATCCTACGCAATCACTAATAGCATATAAAACAATCTACAACCATAAGGATGGCATCAAATGCTCCTCCCCATATCCTGTGATGGGTAAATAAACCTTGTTTGCAATGTCGACCCATCTACCAAGGGGTACATATATGTAAAAATAGAATTGTGCTATATCTCTACATAGATGATGAGAAACACCATAGTCCATTATCTACTCTATCATATTTGTCCTGCTACAACTGGTAAAGCATATGCTATACTTGAGGAGCTCAAAAAGCTCTATTAGTGGATGGTACATCTGGGGAACTGAACTGTCTAGTAGCTCAATTTACTTGGCCAGGAGCAGATGCAGGGTATCCATGCTTCTAATAGCACGTATCCTCATAATGACCTGAACGATGACAAATGGGATAGGGGCCACGCTGACATACACCTCCTCTATCATGGAAACCATGTCATTTGAATTGTGTAGAATCTCCCCTATTGCAATATGCATCCATCGTTGAGGAAGTCTATGTGGTGGCAGGTGGTGGATAAGAAGTCTATTGAGGCAACGGTATCCCTCCTCCATGATAGGTATGGTCGTGCTTGTAAGAAGCTGTGCGCGTATGGCCCATATTTTGGATCTAGGGATACCAAGAAAACTCCAACCATAGTGGAGTTCCTATATTTCATCTACTACTATATAGAAGTGGTAACATGCATAAAGTTGTGAAGCTTCTCAAACATGACATGAAGCGAAGAGTAGAATGTATGTAGAGGACGACCATTCTACTTTAGATGTGCATATATCAAATTGTAGGTAGAGAATCTTGACATCGTTCTTTTCTTGAGCATACATTTCTATCCGAATATCCTACATCACCTTGACGCTGAGATGCTTTACAATATCGTTAGCCATATCTATGGTATGAGTCCCAGAGAGTCAAACACACACATACACATATCTTACCACCATGAATCATTGTCCTCACTCTTATCCATTTACTTTGCCAGAATGTGTTTCTTATTGTTGCACTACATAAAGTTCAAAAACTACATGAACCACAACTCCTAGATGGTCCCATCCATCTTCAAGATCAGAGTCAGGCCCTTGAAGGCACTGGACGAAGAGAAGACGTCACCCTTGTTCTCTGATATGATGAAAAAGAATGCCAAAACAGAACTCCATTAGGTAAGTAGACCAATCTAAGTAAGTATACACGATCGTATAGAGGATTGGTTGTGCGTGTAGACTCATACAATATTCCTTACCAATCCTCGATCCACACTAGGGTCATAAAAGGTGATTTTATAGGTATGAAATCACCTTTTTGGGTCAAAATCAAACTATTTTAGTATGCAGTTCAGCGACAGAGAGGAGATAAATAGGCCATGGGGTTGGTCTAAGCATCTGGGGGTGGTGGATGTGTATGTTATCTAGTGGCAGTGCTGAGGCACCGTGTATTGCATGACAACCTAACAACAACTGTGGTGGTTGTACACCGTGGCATGTGGCGACGCATAAAGGTAGGATGTGGCGTAGGTGGTGATAGTGCAGGTGGGCTACAATAGTGGCTGCAGTGCATGAGGTGAGAGGGCGACTTGTGCGGGTTAGAGGACAAGTGAAGTATGAGAACTCTGATCTAGGATCGTCGCTCTGATACTATGTTGAGGGAAAATAATGAATTCCTTATTCATGAGGCCATATGGTTATCTCTTATAGAGGAGAAACCTATTGGGCTTATTACATAAAGAAGATGGAAAGAAAATAGATTACATAAAATAAAAAAAGATAACTAATATCTCAACATACGCTAATCAACATCCAAGTATTAGCCATAAGAGCAAGCGTAACATAAACTACTAAG
Organism: Ottelia alismoides; assembly: GCA_037367405.1. Taxonomy (NCBI): domain Eukaryota; kingdom Viridiplantae; phylum Streptophyta; class Magnoliopsida; order Alismatales; family Hydrocharitaceae; genus Ottelia; species Ottelia alismoides. The sequence continues at coordinate 848,385 of JAZKJV010000064.1, forward strand.
CATTCAACTTTGTCAAGGGCTCCTTCGAGCTGCACCCAAAAGTCATCGGGCACCAAGTATTACATATCACTCAGTCAATGCAACTAGGATTGCAACCAATTATGCTTCTACCCAGGCCCCAGGGGTGCAATCCCATCCCTTGGCGGCATCTACTCTACCCAAGGCAACACGAGAAACTACATCGTGCATGCGATAACTCTCCACACAGGAGGATACTTCAATCATGGAGACCATTAAAACACAAGGCACACGTGGCAAGGTACCTAACTATGAAATAACCAAATGTCATGTTGATTCAAAGTACTCATATCTGAAGTTTGATAGAACATTGGTCAAGGGTTTCACTTAATTACCCAATTTCATTTCCCATTCAATTATCATTCTGGTCATCTACCATGATACTCCATTTAACTACTCAGGGTTTAGTTGTAAAAGGTCTCATTATAGTTCGGTAATTAACTTATTTAAATGACCAACATTCGTTATGGAAATGACTCATTAGATCCATTATACCACTTGTACAGTTGATCATAGTTGTATTGTGTGTTAATGCTCTAATTTAATCTCCAAAAAATGTTCTCAAAGTAAAAAAACAAGTAAGATACGTGGATAGAGCATTCAACAATGAGAAATCCGACATAAAGTTCATGTTTTCGATCATGGAAACTCTCATAAATGCAGTTAAGTCCGGTAGGTGCTTTGATTTCATGTCCAAATTTTCATCTTTGATTTCAAAAGAAATTATTCATGTATAGAGCATGCAACAAGGATAAATATGACATAAGTTCAATATATTTTCGATCATCGGATCTTTGAGAAATCACGATGGATTGTGACTATACGATCTGAAATCCAACTTTATATGCTGAAATCCGGGTAATATGGACAAGGGATCGATGTAAAAACAACATATACAAGACATATGAAAGGCTTGTGACCTAAACAACAAAGTGAAAAATAAAATCCATACAATCAGAGGTATGTTCAAATAAATAAAAATCTTTATTAATTGGTATTAAATACTTATATATATACAACAATATAATTTTTAAGAAATATTTTTTTACAAATAATTACATGATTTAATAATTTTTTATTTCAAGAAAAAAAATTAAGGATTTTAAAAATAATTTTATTTTATTTTAAAAGTTAATTTAATAGGTTAAGTAAATAGAAGTATATACATGATAGGTACATTATACATATATAATAAATACATTATTTTTTTGATTATTTTTTATTTTGTAATTTTATTTTCATTTTATATCTATAAAATAAATATATACAAAACATTTGAAAATATAATATGTGCACAAATATACAAAAAAATACATACATACATACATACATACATACATACATACATACATACATACATACATACATACATACATACATACATACATACATACATACATACATACATACATACATACATACATACATATATAAGTATACCAATATGTCCCCCAAACCTACTTTTTGCATATTAACCAGATTTGGCGGAACCATTCATATTTGATAGATAATTTTACAAAATAAATTTTAAAAGTGAGTCCACCCAAATCAGAATTTATACAGATGAGTTATGAGATTCCGAAGTTAGGCCTTACGACTTTTAGATTTTGAGATTTAGTATTTATTCACATTTATTTTTAAATTATATTTTTGTATTTTTTAGTCATTTTATGAATGATTTAGAAAAATAATTAAGTTAATTGGAGTTAAAAATAAATAAATAGAAAGTAAAGATGTTTTATATACTACAAATAGAGAAAGGGGTCCGAATAACAAAACTCACACAATTTATTCCACGCTTTTTGTTATTTTTCATAGATAGTATTATTACAAAACATGATTTATAAGTGAGTTTGATCAATTGGAGATTACTATAAATAGTTATGAACATCAGAGTTAGACTTCATGGATTTTTAGGTTCATTGTAATTATTTATTTATTAATTAAATATTTTTCTGATATTTTTATAAACTAATATATAATATTTCAAACAACTTTCAAGTAGGATATATTTATATTTGAGGGTTTTTTATTGATGAATAAAATAGGTGAAAATATGTACAAGGTGAAAAATGATGAATATGCATAGCTGACTTTGGTTTTCTGAGATTATTATAAGTTATGGATGAAGGATATGGAGAGATCCTTAAGCGTATTACGGAAGCGTGATGATCTCATCATATGCGATCGGGAGCGACCAGTCATACTAGTTGACAATTTTAAAAAAAATTGAACGATAAAATCACATGATCCAAGTACACTTCTCGGATCGTTGTCTTAAGCCCGATCCAATGGAGGAGATGCTAGCAAGCACATTGATGAAACGTGTGCTCTTCACAATGCATGTTGATGATCCAAGAGGCGATTCTCCTGATAAATAATTAGAATTAGATTATAATATAGAATATACAATTATTTATGAATAGATCCTTCTACTAATTTTCAAATAAAATTTAAATCACTAGTCAATTCCCATTGTAGATTGATTCTATAAAACTTTCGCTTATAACATTCCATTAAACACATTCTTATTTTATAGGATGGTAATTAATTTTAATTTCTCAAAATTTTTACATCTAAAATTTTCCAAAATAAAAGAAAGTCCAAGTAAAAATAGATAAAAATGAAAAGTTATAAAAAAATCCAAGAGAAATCCTAAATGTAAGATTTTGTGTAGATCCACGTGACTTCGCTTATGTGATCCATGTTCATCCCCTCAATACAAAGTTGAATAAATTGATTTGACTTTAATATTTGGCATGCAATGCTTTCGAAGGAGAAATCCATGTAAAGGTATGGGAATTCTAAAAAAATACCGCCACACTTAAGGGGTGATATGGTAAAGGACGTTGTACCCTTATAAGGGAAACATAACACAAGCCTTCTTAGGGTTGTCTTCAGATGTAGTCAGATATAACATGATAAATTTTCCAATATCCATGTCCAAGGTAAGACAACCATAGCATTACTTACATACTCCTGGAAGATTTCTTAGAATAATCCAAGGAAGAGTTCTCAAAAGCCAATAAGACAAAAGATGAAATACTCCTTAAGTCAAAAGCTTAAAAAACATATAGAAAGCTCAAGACTAAAAAGTTATATCTTAATGCATATAGATAGAATATTTGAAGTCTCACAAGTTCATGAACAAGTGCATGCTAAGTGGGGGTGGTTTTGTGAAATCATTATGTCAAACGATTTATGTAGTTTTTATTTTGTCAAGAAACCATGTTATCATTATCATATTTTGTGTGCACATGTAAAATTAAGTCTAGATTGAATTAATCGACTAATCACTTTCCAGTCAATTAAATTTGCCTTGAGTCAACTACCGAGTCTTTTTAATCGACTTGTCTCAAAAGCCAGTTTCTAATCGATTATACATTCTTTTCAATCCTTTATCTATCAAGCCAACTATCTTGAAGTCACATCGACGAATACTAATTCCAATAAATGTGCCCACTGTCTCAAGTATTTCAATTGATTAGGACAAAAATCTCGCTTATCAAAGTTTGCCCCAATAATAATTTTATGAAACATTGATCATAATTTCTAAGGTCGTTAAAACTTTCCAGTGACAAACTTTTTTAAGGAAATGAAAAATCTAAAATTTATAGACTATTTTATTTTATAAATCACATTTTGGTATTACCATTATTATGTTTTGCTTATTTTATTTACTTAGCCTAAATGATCAGTACACATTTCAAAACTTATATTTAGGACTCTAAATCTCATTACACTTCATCCATGACAAAGAAAATCATATATACACTTTTAAGTGAGTTTTGAGCTACTATACTCTCAATTTTATGAAATTATAACTCTTAAGATCTCAAAATTGCAATCAAGCTCAAAGTGTTCTCAAGTCATCTCCACCCTTTCAAAAGCATTCTCGCCTTGTTCATATTTCACATGACTCAAGTAAGCTTGTGCATGTAGATTTATATACTAATAAGGCATTATTCTTTTTGTTAGTTATTTTGAATATATAAATACATGTGTTACAAGTTCCTTTCTTTGAAATAAAATCGTCTTTGGGGTTTGTCAAATAAGAGGTATAAATTGTATGTGAGGTTATGTTATCCTCAATTTCAAGTAATGTAATAGTGAATCAAGATTCTCTGATAGAAGAAACACGACATCCCATAACTAGAAGTTCTAGGTCAGGAATTTTACCCATGTTCAACATCTTCCCTCTTTATTTCTTATGGCTTTTGATTTTTAAATTTCCAGGAAGATATGTTCATGAGGATGACCAGGAGAAATATTGAGATAGTGCTACCATAAAGCCATCGGATGCACCAGATTATTATTTAAGTGAAAGTGTACATCAAGGATCTTTAACTGCAAATCCATGATTAAACCTTCAAAATCTTAATGCCATAGTACCTTAAAAATCAGGGGCAGATATCAGCAAGAGCCGCATCAAAGCATCCATTATCATGCGGACGATGCAGGGGCACGCCTCAGGCGACAGCTTCACTCGCCATCCAACCCCTTCCGGTGCGTTCATCGCATCACTTCTTTTGAAAATGGCAGTTAGGGTTCAGGGAGAAATCGAATCGAAAGGGAGACGCCTATCGTCGTTGCCTTCAGAATGCTATCGTCCTCCCTAGAAGAAGGTCCGCTAGGGTTCAGGAGGGCAAATGGGAGAGATTGGGGCAAAAGGAGAGAGGCTGAGGGAAAGAACGCTTTGATGATGAGATACCAATAACTTTCAAGAGGGATCTCAAATATCCTTCCAATGAAGAGAGCAGGAGAGAGTGGGAGCGGGCGTGAACTAATGAAGCAGACGGATCCACTCTTATTTGTATCTACAATAAAAGGAATTTTACATTTGTGCCATTTAGAGTTTTTCTAACAACACAATGCCAGAATTATTTTTGCAATTATGCTCATGCCTTTTATTCTTACAAAATGTATAGCAGTGCCCTTCAGTTTGTTTGCAAGCGCACATGTATAACAATGGAAGGTCACGATTATGAATTTTATATGACTAAGGAGTATAAGTGTAGTAAATAAAAAAGTAATGGGGTATAAGTGTCATCGGAAAAAAACTCAGAAAGGCACCAATGTAAAAGTCTCTAAATCAAAGCTGTTGTCGAGGGTTCTGACAGATCGCTTTACGATTGTCACAACCTCGGGTACCTCCCCTCGTCCTCTCCCACCCGGCTTGAGGAGAAGTCATGTCTCTCCACAACCTTTGTCGTAAGTCACCTTCACCCCTTTCTCGAATCCACCTAAACTCCCACCACCAACTCGAGAAAGATCACTCGCACACTCCTCCATCTTGAGATGTAGTGGCCATCCCCATCATCGACTCCACCTCTGCCTTGGAGAGGTCTAGAACTCTCAGATGTACCTTGAGGAGGAGCAACCAGTTCTAACTTTGCCCATGGATCCGCTTACTCCTTTATCTCCATTTCCTCTACTCCTCTATGACGCCACGAGTATTCATGGTGAAGCCTCCTCCACACCACCTCTATCAAGACATCCACTTCTAGATCCATCATTGCATCGACATGGATCTCGTTGTAGACCCCAGCTTCAACTAGGTGCTTCCTTCCGATGGTACAACCCTATTTCTTCTCTATTGGGAGATTTGACTCATTAAAGCATGTCGGTTGGTCCCATCAGGCATCGAAGCACATCATTCACCTTTGCGTATACTGATTGAGTAATGGTGTTTGTTTTTTCTCAGTGCCATATGTTTTCCAGCTGTCTCTCGAGAGTTTTCTCTTGTGCGACCAGTTCCACCGTTAGGTGAGGTGGTTTAGTTCTTGCGAAGGGCAATGCTTCTTCTTTTCCTAGTTGTCTTTGATATTTTTCTTTGTTTCTTTTCTTTCCCCACAATCAACATTGTACTTCACTTTATGGGAGCTCTTTGTACTTATTTTATCGAGAACTTACTCATACATGTCCCTTATTCATGTCAATGAATGAAGATTCTTTTCTTCAAAAAAAAAAACATTTCGCAATTTAAGGCTAAAATAACTCACATACCACAATGAGAAATATCTTAAATATCATGTACCAAATTGTTGCTTTTTGAAGTTCAAGTACTATGACATCAAAATTGTCTATATAGTTTAGGAACTTTTCTATAATTTACTCAAACTCACATGGAAAAAGAGGTAGCAATTTTTATTATTCATATTTAAAAAATAAATTTATAATTATAAATAAATTAGATTTATAAATACATACATTTACATATATAATGTGATATGTAGATCCATTTTATAATGTATAAAAACACAAATGTAAAAAATTCTTCCTAAAATGAATACGATAGTAGCAAATCGAACACACACACACACACACACACACACACACATATACACATCCATGCATGCATACATAACGTGGTATGTTTGTATGTATGTTGTACGCACGTATGTATGTACGTACATATATACATATGTATGTGTGTATTCATATTCGTTATCAGCACCGCTTATAAGGATATGAAAAACATCATGTTAGAAAACTTTTTGTGAGCTCTATTACTTATAATGCTTACATGATTTTGTCTATTAATCTAATAAATTAATAATAAAGAACTGGAGGAGTATTCCTGTAAAAAGCACAAAAGACAGGGACACTTTTGTTATTCCTTGAATTATGTTGGTCTCAATGTAAACTTACACGAGTCACGTGAGTTGTCCCACATGACATGAGTACTTGATGAGACCATGATTCCTTGCATCAACTCATCTAAATTACACAATATCCCACTGCATTTGCATTAAGTTTTCACCTATAATATGTGTATTTAACACTCCATTATCATCATGCACACTATACACAATAGTAAAAAGACCTTGACATATTTTATTTTATTAATAAACTTAATTATTATTGATTTGGATCGCAAGTTTTTTACTGAACTTCCATTTGATTATGCAACGTTTAGGATTTTATAGAATTGTATCACTCGCCAAAATTGAACACAAGTCATTTTTTGCACATTGTTATAAGTAGATAGGCATGGTAATTATTTGTCGTATCTCATATTTATTTAAGCCCACATAAACAAATCCAATGCCTCATGCAAAAAATAGACCCGTCTTAAATTAATGTTAGAATCCGACTATTCATTATACATGATATACTTTTTGACTGCAGAGAATATGTACCATTAATCTAATATCTATACTTTTTTTAGAGAAATAATCACGTTCACTGATCATAGTTGGGGAGACAAATCTCTCCAACACATGCTTGTTTATTCCTAAGTTTCAACATTCACATTTGTTTCTTCGATGCATTGAAATAAAAGTTTGGTTGCTATGCGTTCCCAACAAATCATGAACACAACACTAAAGCAATGTTTTTGAAATCAAACCGGAGGTCGAACCAGACTCCATATCAAAAATTTCGAATCAGGATAGACCATGAAATTAAACCGATTTAACCAAATGATAGTGTCATCATTATTTTGAACTGGATTAAAACAAATTGGAGCGGAAAAAAATGGTTGAATCGGTAGATCAATCATGCATAAATAAACTCATGCAAAATACACATTTAAATATCATTCAAAATTGTTGATAGAACCATACTACACACACAAAGAAATCAATAAAAATATAGAACAGTTATAAATATGTATTATCATATATTATCATGCAAATATTTTCTCGAATAATATGTATTTTTGTGTATACGCTTTTGAACCTAGTTGAATCAAAATTTATATACCAAATTGAACCATTGGACCAAAAAATGAATATTTGAATCGAACCTGTGAAAATTGAGTAACTATACTCGTCCATGTCTATTTTCAAAAACATTGCTATAAAGAGAAGAAGAAAAAAGAATGTTGGAGGCTAGACGCGATACCATCATTGAGAATACACCACCTTCTTATCCAAGGAGAAGAATCCAACAAGAACACGACAACATCCTCACCTCCTTCTAAAACTCTAGCCCATCTCGGTTCTGCCACCAACTCCACCTGCCACTTGCATATCTTGGCATGCACGCGTGCCCAACCTAAGCCTTCTACAACTCCACTCACCTCCCACACGCTGGCCATGCACCTCCGCATAAACAGATGGAGTTGCCACATCACTCCTTATCAGACTACTACTGAACAACCTGAAGCTAAGAAACAAGAGGAGAGGCAGCCAAGTGTTGCTACTAATTTGCTCCATAGAGAGATACCTCTACCGCAGAGATACATATTCGAAGACATGGTTGTATTTGCACTACATGGTGTGAATGAGGTAGAGTCTCTAGAGCCCTCCATTTATAGGGATGCTATAGCAGGGTCGGATCTAGGTAATGGATTGTTGCTATGAGTGAGGAGATGGAGGCACTTCACAAGAATCAAACGTAAGAGCTTGTCAAGTAGCCAAAGCAGAGGAATGTCATTGGATGCAAATGGGTCTTCAAGAAAAAGACAAGAATCTCATGCAATGATGACATTAGAAAAGGCATGCCTAGTTGCGAAGGGCTACAATTAGAAATTAGTGTGGATTACAACAAGATATTCTCTCTCGTTGTAAGACATACACCATAAAAGTGCTACTAGCTCTTGTAGCACATCGAGGCTTATAGCTGGAGCAGTTAGATGTGACAACAACTTTCTTGCAAGGTGAAGAAGAAGACAATCTCATGAGACAACCAGAGGGATTCAACAGGAGCCGATACGATTGTTGTGTTTACCAAACAAGGTGGAGGATGGATCCTTCATCAATTTATTACTGTATGTCGACAACATCGTGGTTGCTATCAAGAAGACGAGTACCACAGATGATATGAAGCAACCCCTTAGTTCAAAGTTTGACAAGACGAGCCTTGGTGCAATGAGAAAGATTTTAGTGATGGAGATCAGTATAGATCGTGCAAAAGGGAAACTTTTCTTATATTAATAGAACTATATCGAGAAAGTTCTAATGAAATTTATGAAGCATACAACCAAGCCTCTAGGTACTCCATCCACTATGAATATTCATCTCTCAATTTCTTTCGCTCCTTTGTCAGACACGGAGGAGGAACGCAAGTTACATGTTCCCTATGCCAACGCATTTGGGAGTCTTATGTATGCCACTGTATGCATAGTACATGATATTGCTGATGTTGCGAGCACTGTTAGCAGATTCATAAGCAACCAAGGGAATGGACATTGGTAGACAGTCAAGCGGATTTTCCGCTATTTGAGAGGAGCAACATACATTGGTCTCATCTATGGAAGTGATTTAGAGTGTTTTATTGCTAGATATTCAGATTCAGACTATGCTGCAAATATCAATGAGAGGAGATCATTGACATGCTACATCTTCACTTTGGAAAATTCAATCATCAATTGGAAGTCTACCTTACAACTATCTATTACTTTGTCAACCATAGAGGCAGAGTACATAGATTTGATAGAGGCTGCAAAGAAAGGAATCTGGTCGAAAGGTTTAGTTGGAGATCTCAGTCTACAACATTATCACGTTATAGTATATTGTGACAGACTTAGTACGATATGGTTAGTCAAGGATTAGTATCATAATGAGAGGACCAAGCTCATACATGTTAGATATCACTTTATTCGTTCTGAGAAGAGGATTAAGGTGAATAAGGTCAGCATAACAAATAATACAAACTATATATTTACAAAAGCAGTTCCTGGAAGTAAGAACAAACACTATATGGACTTGCTCAATATTGACGATCGACAACATTCCCAAGGAGGGACTGGAGGAGACTCAACGAAGCTTGACAAGGCTTCTTAGAGGATTTAATTCAATATAGAGATTGTTGATATGCATTGAATCTTAACCATCTGACCCAGGTTAAAGAACCCCGCAAGCACACCCTCTTGTCGTATCATACCCCAACAAGACAGGAGTCTCGATGCCCAATCAACGAGCCTGAGGAGGTCTAGGGGGAACATGTGTGCTCTCCCCCTATAGGGGCATGGGGGTATCATTCCTAATGATTTTTTTTAAAAATGACTCTATTTGTATTCGGGCATATGGATCCATTTATTTCAGGGATCTGTTTGTACGAGAGTAGTATATAAACTCCATAGCAGGAGTGTAATCGGACTGAACATGAGCAAACCTACATTTTTTAGGTTTGGTTCGTTTATTCAATCAAGCTTAAACATGTGTTCATGTTTGATTCTTTTATTTTCACACCGAATATGAATCGAACCTCTTTTTAGTCGAATCGAATCTAAGAGGATATCGAACTTGAAAATTCACTAATAAAAGGGAGTGAACAGAAAAGAAAAATGTATGTGCGTGTCTATAATTAGAGTATAAATTCATTCAGTTTTTTTCTATATTTTCTTCATATTTTGAAATAATAGATTTGTAAGGATTCATCTCTTTGAAAAAAGTAAAATTATAATATATTTTTATCTGTTCAGATGAGGATGCAGAATAATTTGGGGATATTTGATAAGTAAGGTTGATATTGGTTCTGTTGATTTGAGGATAAAGAAGGGAAAAGTACTAGACACATATATGGTAGATGTTTTAGCCATGATGTCACTATTTATTTTGAGATAATTTATACCAAGAAAAAAACCTACTTATCCTGTAAATATTCATTTGTCTCTAGACAAAGTTCACTTATCTTGGGACAAAATCCACTTATCTCAAAATAAGGTCCACTTATGCGTATAAGGATTTGTGAGTATGTATGTATATATGTGCGTGCGTGTATGTATGTTTTTATCGAGCTTTTAAAAAAGAGAACTTGAGAGAACCTATAATTTTTAGATTTAGTTCGTTTATTTAATCAAGCTTGAACTTGTGTTCAGTTTGGGTTCATTTATTTCTAATCTGAATTTGAATCGAATTTTTAGCTAGCCAAATATGACCAAATATCGGACATGAGAACTTTCTGACACCCAACTCCCTAGGGTAGGAACCTCTATATTTTATGCACTTTTCTTCTTTCTCTACCTAGTGAAAATTGACAAGATAGAGTATGCTTGATTAATATCGTTTGTGCATGCTTCTACGATTCACAAGATAGTTGTAACATGCAAAACTCTAAGGCATTGTCAAAGCAAATAAACATGACAGTAGCCAAGAAGATATTCTTTGTTTCTTTAAGGAAATATTTACTAATAGACCTAGCTTCTTACTTTTTTTTAAAAGAAAAATCCAAGAAAGTCCAGAATAATCATTTACATCAACAACATAAAAATAGAATCCCAAGAGAGGAGGATCACAACAGAGACATCAAATATCTAGATGAATAAGCTCAAAAGACAACCAAGGAAAGAAGAGCGATGATGCTTCCCAAGATGGAGATCCTCGTACTGCAAGGAAGAGCATGTGGAAATATGTGTGAGGACATGACAACTTGTGCAGAGGAAGGTGGCCAAAATGAAGATGACACAAGGAGAAACTTATCCAATGGGAAATGTAGAGGCACTTATAACTGGGAGAGTGTAATGGTTTGAAGAGTCCCCGCTGCTCATGACCACATCCAATCACCCTGCTTGTGAGTATGTCCTGAAATACAAGAGTAGAAAGGTAAAAAATGGCATAATAGATCCTTTGTGATCACTAATAGCATATAAAACATTCTACAACCATAAGGATGGCATCAAATGCACCTCCCCATATACTGTGATGGGTAAATAAACCTTGTTTGCAATGTCGACCCATCTACCGAGGGGTACATATATGTAAAAATTGAATTGTGCTCTATCTCCACACAGATGATGAGAAACACCATAGTCCATTATCTATCTGTCATATCTGTCCTACTACAACTGGTAAAGAATATGATATACTCGAGGAGCTCGAAAAAGCTCAAGTAGTGGATGGAACATCTGGGGAACCCGTAGTGGTGCCAATCAAAGGAGTCATTATCTCCCTCAAACGTTAGACGATATCATTAAGGCATGAATCTGTTTGAGGATCTGAACTGTCTAGTGGCTCAATTTGCTTGGCCATGAGCAGATGCACTGTATTTATGCTTCTAATAGCCCATATCCTCAGAGTAACCTGAACGATGACAATCGGGGTAGGGGCCACGCTGACATACACCTCCTCTATCACGGAAACCATGTCCTTTGAATTGCGTAGAACCTCCCTTGTAGCGATATGCAACCATCGTTGAGGAAGTCTATGTGGTGGCAGGTGGTGGATAAGAAGTATTTTGAGGCAACTGTAGCCCTCCTCCATGAGAGGTATGGTCATGGTTGTAAGAAGCTGTGTGCGTATAGCATCATACTATGGATCTAGGGATACCAAGAAAACTCCAACCATAGTGGAGTTCATGTATTTCATCTTCTGCTCTATAGAAGTGGTAACATGCATAAAGCTGTGAAGCTTCTCAAACATGACATGAAGCGAAGAGTAGAATGTATGTAGAGGGAGACCACTCTACTTTGGATGTGCATATATCAAATTGTAGGTAGAACATCTTGACCTCGTTCTTTGCTTGGACCTATGTTACTACCATAATATCCCACATCACCTTGACGATGGGATGCTTCACAATATCGTTAGTCATATCTATGGTAAGAGTCCTAGAGAGTCAAACACACACATACATGTCATCTTGCCTCCATGAAGCATTGCCCTTAGTATTTTCTATTGACTTTGGCTTTGTTAGAATGTGCTCCTTATTGTTGTACTACATAAAGATCAAAAACTGTATGGACTACAACTCATAGTTGGTCCCATCCATCTTCAAGTTGGGAGTCGGGCCCTTGAAGGCACTGGACGAAGAGAAGGCGTGACCCTTGTTCTCTGATATGACGAAAAAGAATGTTGAAACAGAACTCCATTGGGTAAGTAGACCAATCTAAGAAAGTATACATGCTCGTATAGATGATTGGTTGTATACGTAGACTCATACAACAATCCTCGCCAATCCTCGATCCACGCTAGGATCATAAAAGGTGATTTATAGGTATGAAATCATCTTTTTTTAGTCAAAATCAGATTGTTTTAGAATGCAGTTCAACGACAGAGTGGAGATAAATCGGCCATGGGACTGATCTAAGCGTCTAGGGGGGGTGGATGTGTATGTTGTCTAGTAGCAGTGCTGAGGCACTAGGTACTGCATGACATCCCAATAACAACTACGGTGGCTGTACGCCGTGGCATGTGGCGACACATGAAGGTAGCCTATGGCGTAGGTGGTGACAGTGCAGGTGGGTTATAACGGTGGCATGCAGTGCGTGAGGTGGGAGGGTGACTTGTGCGGGTTAGGGCACAAGTGAAGTACGAGAACTCCAGTCTAGGATCGTTGCTCTGATACCATGTTGAGAAAAAATAATGAATTGATTATTCAGGAGGCCATATGTTTATCTCATATAGAGGAGAAACCTATCGGGCTTATTACATAAAGAAGATGAAAAGAAAAGAGGATACACAAAATAAATAAAAGATAACTAATATCTCAACATACACTAGTCAGCATCCAAGTATTAGCCATAAGTGAACAAGCACAACATAAACTTCTAAGCATGCAAATTTGTTAAGGGCTCCATCGAGCTGTATCGAAAAGTCATTGGGCACCAAGTATTACATATCACTCAGTCAATGCAACTTGGGTTGCAACCATCTATGCTTCTACCCAGACCCAAGCGTGCAATCCCATCCTTTGGAGACATCTACTCTACCCAAGGAAAAACGAGAAACTACACCGTGCATGCCATAACCTTCCACACAGGAGAATACTTCAATCATGGAGACCATTAAAACACAAGGCACACATGACAAGGTATATAACCACAACATAACCATATGTCATGTTAATTCAAAATACTCAGATCTGAAGTTAGATAGGACATTGGTCAGGGTTTCACTTAATTACCTAATTTCATTCCCCATCCAATTAACATTCTGATAATCTACCATAATCCTCCGTTTAACTACTCAGGGTTTTGTTGTAAAAGATCTCATTATAGTTAAGTAATTAACTTATTTAGATGACTAACATTCGCTATGGAAATGACTCATTACATCCATTATACCATTTGTATGGTTGATAATAGTTGTATCGTGAGTTAATGCTCTGATTTGGTCTCCAAAAAATATTCTCAAAATAAAAAACAAGTAAGATGCGTGGATAGAGCATTCAACAATGAGAAATCTGACATAAATTTCGTGTTTTCGATCACAGAAACTCTCAGAAATGCAGTTAAACACGGAAGGTGCTTTGATTTCATGTCCAATTTTCACCTTTGATTTCAAAACAAACTATTCATGTATAGATCATGCAACAAGGATAAATATAACCTAAGTTCAATATCTTTTCCATCATCGGATTTTTGAGAAATCACGATGAATTGCGCCTATACGATCTGAAATCTGACTTTATATGCAGAAATCCGGGCAATATGGACATCCGATCGATGTAAAAACAACATATACACTTCGCATGAAAGGCGTGTGACCTAACAAGGTGAAAAATAAAATCCATACCACCAGAGGTATGGTACAATAAATAAAAATCTTTATTAATAGGTATAAAATACTTATATATACAACATTCTAATTTTTAATAAATATTTCTACAAATAATTACATAATTTAAAATTTTATTTATTTAAAGAAGATATTAAAGATTTTAAAAATATTTTATTTTATTTTAAAAGTTACTTTAATAGGTTAAATAAATAGAAGAATATACAAGATAGGTACATTATACCTATATAATTAATACATTATATCTTTTTTAATTCTATTTTGTTATTTTTATTTGCATTTTATATAATTAAAATAACTATATACAAAATATTTAAAAATATAATATGTTCACAAATATACAAGAAAATAAATAAATAAAAATATATACATTACTCACACACACACGCATGCACAGAGAGACTTAATGAAACTGAAAATAAATCATTGTTCAATTACAATCAGATTGACAGTTTAATGATATGGACAATCTATCTTATGAAACTTGCAATTACATAGAGAAAAATCCCTTCCCACTGTCCTATATGAGATTTGCTGATTGCACTCTGCATAGCAAGGAGATTCCAGCCTTCAAGAACCAGCACAGTTCTCCCAAGCACCATACCTGGAGGTGAAGCTACCACCCCCATTCTGCTGGGCATACTCGAGGATGACTTCACGGACAGAAACATCCCAGGTCCTTGCCATATCTCTGAGAGACATCTTTTCTGGAAGGCCTCGTAATGAAACAACAAATCTCGATCTCGCCTTGGCCGACAAATCTCTGCATTCCCTGCTGCTATGATCCATATGTATCTTGTCTAAGAGATTCGGCGAACAACATGGGTACTTGGTGGGAATGAGAAGATGAATAGGTAAAACTGGTAACAGACCAGCCGATGAAAGCAGTGATTTTAAGTTTTGGCTGAGAGAAACAGCGCAAAAAGTGCATTTGACCACTGTCCCTTCCCTGCTCTCGGAAGCAGAATCCATATCATCATCGGCAACCTCTACTACGGTATCAATTAGCTGGTGATTTATGTCCCTGATCTCATCGAAAAGAGAACAGCTCGCCTCCATTTTACGCCGCTTTAAATTGGAGGTTACTGATGGTTCTAATTCAGAAGTATAAATCGTGGGAGTTTCTGCAGATGGCATAGCGTTCAAGGGCATCCCGCTTATCTTCCTTTTAACCTTCCTTTTGGTAGAACTGCTGTTCTGGGACGTGAAGCTCCCGGTCTGCAATTGACATTTCGTCATAGTTGCCAAATCTTTACCAACAGCAGCCCGCGACTCATCACCAGGTGCAACACCTGCTATTCCATCAATCGTACTGACAACAGGAGCAATATCACTGATTGATGAACGGATAACTGAAGAAGATGAAAATTTAACTGATTTGAGTAAGCATTCAAGTGGCTGTTCTGTAGCAGATGCTCTGCCAGGAAAAGCAGTAGACAGATTGGGTTGGAAACCATCCAACTCAGCCGTGAGAGGAGAAGTTGATACTCCTGGTGCACCAACAGCAAGGGATTGGGCTTGAGCTTGTCCAGGAACAGATTGCTGGCATCCATGATCTCCAGTATTTGAAAGAGACAAACCACATGGTGTAGACAGAGATGGAACAACAAAAGGCAGGGTGGTAGGTTGCAAAGGTGTTCCAATCTTAGAGGATGAGTGTTGTGACGTCAAGGGAACCGGATTTCGAAGGGCATCAGATTGCAGCAGCTGCTGCTGCTGTTGTGCAGATTGATCAATAAGGCCAGCAGGTTGGAATTGTTGTCCTTGTGGTGGTCTTTGTGTTTGAAGTGGCTGTGTTTGCTGCTCAACTCGATTCTTGGGCCGGAGGAGTGCAGCTACACCAGGGAACCTTTCAAGTAGATCTGCGTATAACGTAGCAGCCAGTTGGTTTGATGCGGACAATTGCTGTAGCTTCTGTAACGAATGAAGTTGGAGCTCAGATACAAGCTGCTGTTGAGCGGGAAGCTGCCTTTGCAGTATTGCACTAGATGTTTGAGGGACTTTTCCAGGAGTTTTTGCTTGTTGCAACAATTGTGCCGAGGGCTGAGAATTTAATAGTTGGTTCTGATGTTGCTGCCCGAGCATGTTGGTTCTGTGCTGAACGTTTGTCATGGACTGAGAACTGATGGTTCTATGCTGCGGATGCATAGAACCATTTCGCTGAGACGGTCGCATGTTGAGAAGACCACTTTGTTGGTTTGACAACCTCAGATGTTGCAGTCGTGGGTTAGAGATGCTATTTGTTGGGCCAAATTGCTGAAGAACAATAGGTTTCACAGTTTGCATATCCGAAGTCTGTCCAGTATGGGATATAGCGGTGTGATTTAAATCAGTCATGGATGCAAGCATGGGCGGCACAACCATCGATGGTCGCATCTGCGACATCGTTACGTTTGCTGCGTCCAGAGAAATTTGGCTCGGAATAACAGAATCCGTGTTCGCACAGCGATGATTGCGTTCCATGGCAACCATTTTCACAGAAATTCTCCGCGCGTAGTCAGCCAGACTTGTAGCAGCGTTAAAGATCTTTTCTTCGAACCTTGAAGCGATGTCGTTGAGTTGACCTAAACAATCAGGGGCAGATATCGGCAAGAGCCGCATCAAAGCATCCGCTATCCTGCGGACGACGCGGGGGCGCGTCTCAGGCGGCAGCTTCGCTCGCCATCCAACCCCTTCCGGCGCGTTCATCTGTTTTGAAAAAGGGCCGTTAGGGTTCGGGGAGCGATCGAGTCGACGCCTATCGTCGCAGCCTTGAGAACGCTATCGTCCTCCTTGGAAGAAGGTCCGCTAGGGTTCGCGGGGGAAGATGGGAGCGATTGGGGCAGAAAGGAGAGAGGCCGAGGGAAAGAACGCTTTGATGACCAATAGCTTTCTGGAGGGAGCTCAAAGAACCTTCCGACCGAAGAGAGCGGGAGAGAGTGCGAGAGAGCGGGCGGGAACTGATGAAGCGCTCTCTTATTTGTATCTACAATAAAAGGAATTTTACACTTGTAGTACCATTTAGAGTTTTGCTGATAACATTATGCCCAATTTTATTTTTTGCAATTAGGCTCATGCCCTTTTATTCTTACAAAATGTATAGCAGTGCCCTTCTCTTTGTTTGCAAGCGCGCGCGTATAACAATGGAAGGCCACGATTATGAATTTTATATGACTATGGGGTATAAGTGTAGTAAACAAAAAAGGAATGGGGTATAAGTATCCCCTTGTCCTCTCCCACCCTCCTTGAGGAGAAGTCACGTCTCTCCTCAACCTTGTCGTAAGAGGCATACGCACTCGCCTTATCATCACATGCATGCATGCATATATACATAATGTGGTATGTATGTAGTATGTATGTATGCACGTATGCATGTGTGTACGTCTGTATATGTGTATTCGTATTCCTTATCATCACTGCTTATACGGATATAAAAAACATCTTGTTAGGAAACTTTTCCTGAGCTCTATTACTTATAATGCTTACATGATTTTTTCTGTTATATGTAGCAATAAAGCAATAATAAACAACTAGAGGAGTATTCTTGTAAAAAGCACAAAAGAGGGGGCACTTCAATTATTCCTTGAATTCATTTTTCACCTATAATATGTGTATTTAACACTCCATTATCATCATGCACACTACACTCAATTGTTGATAAATTGATCATTAAAGCACAAGCTAAGTCATGATCACTAATCTCATGGTGTAAAAGAACTTTGACATACTGCATCTTATTAATAAACTTAATTATTCTTGATTTGGATCGTAAGTTTTTTTATTGAACTTCCATCTGATTATGCGATGTGTAGGATTTAATAAAATTGTATCACTTGCCAAAATTAAACACAAATAGTTTTTTTGCACATTGTTATAAATTCATTGGTAATTATTTGTGGTATCTCATATTTATTTAAGCCCATACAAACAAATCCAATACCTCATGCAAAAAATGAACCCGTCTTAAACTAATGTTAGAATCCGACCATTCATTTTATGTGATATACATTTTGACTGCAAAATATGTACCATTAATCTAATATCTCTACTTTTTGTAGAAAAATAATCACGTCCACCGACCATGATTGGGGAGACAAATCTCTCCAACACATTGTTGTTTATTCGTAAGTAACTATCAAGTTCATCTCTTCAATGCATTGAAATAAAAGCTTGGTTGCTATGCATTCCCAATAAATTATGAACATAACACTAAAGCAATGCTCTTGAAATCAAACCGGAGGCCAAATCGGAAACCATATCGAAAATGTCGAATCGGGTTAGATCATGAAACAGACAGGAAAATAGTGGTTGAATAAGTAGATCAAACATGCATAAATACACTCATGCAAAATACACATTTAAATATCATTCAAAATTGTTGATACAACCATAATACAAACACAAAAAGATCAATAAAAAGATAGCAAAGTTATAAATATGTATTTTCATCTATTATCATGCAAATCTTTTCTCAAATAATATGTATTTTTATGTATTCACTTTTGAACCTAGTTGAAACAAAATTTATATACCAAATTGAACCAGTGGTTAGACACAAAAAATGAACATTTGAATCAGACATATAAAACCCGAGTAACTGTACCGGTCAGGGTCTAGTTTTAAAAACACTTCTATAAAAGAGACGAAGAAAAAAAGAATGTTGGAGGATGGATGGGATATTATCATCGAGAATACACAACCTTCATGTTTTGAGTTTTTCCAAATTCGGCCATTTTCACCTTCTTATTTTATTTTCGTTCCTCGAATAATCTGATTGGGCCACGTGGCACCCTCTGGTTGCACCACATGGCCTGCTCCTTCACCTACCATGCACCCTTCTCTCTCTGCCGTTCGATTACTCTCCTCCCCTCAGATCGTCGCCGTCCGTTTCCGCCCTCTTCCTCAACCCTCCGATAAATGCTTGCACTGCATCTCCTCCGTCCATCAGTGCCTAAACCTCAAACTTACCACGTGTCAATCTTCTAGCCGCGTGATCGACATCGGGAGGCCTCCATCCTAGCCATGCTTTCCCGCAATCCATGTCAACCCTTCGATCAAGGCTCTGGGTTCATCACAGCCATCCACTCTCGCCTTCATTTCTGCACGACACGTGTTGCACTCTCATCCATTGATGAGGGCCTTCACTGTTTTAATCCCAACCGTACGTAGGCGCCCAATCATGGTTGTTGGATCACGAGATCCAATGGCCAAGGGACCATCTTCCACCTTCTGTTCACCCCGCACCCATGTTCTCCATCTCTCGCTGCCTCTCCACCCTTTCCATTTCCCTCGCCACTTCTGCCACCATCTACACTCGATAACCGCTCCACGACCGACCCCACTCTTCCCTCATCCTCGCTAGCACCCACTTACTCCATGAATCCATCTCATCCACTCAACATTATCCACGAAAACCCCATCGACCATCGTCAACACCGCCAACCTCCACCTTTAAATACGTCGTCTCCGCCAACCTTACGCGCCCTCCACCTTCCTTCTGCCCCCGGTGAAACCTACCGCCTTAACGGACGCTTCGCAGAGCTCCGCCTCCGCTCGAGCTACCCCACCTGGCTGAGATGGTTCAACGAAGACCTAGGGTTTACCTCGAACCCCAAGCCCAAGCCCTGCTTCGTTAATCCCAGGTAAGCTCTTCGATTCTCAATTGTGTTTTCTTTCATTTTCTTCTATTTAATTAGGGCTCTCCGCGCTACTTCACCCTCCATTGACCATTGACTTAGATTCATCACTCCTCCACCGTCTTCGTGCTCACCTCCGTTCACTCTCTCTATCCTCCATAACCCAAACCACTCTGACCCCCACTCCTCGGAGCTCATCGGAGAAGATGACCTGGGCCCTCCATTTCTTCGCTCCTTATGGCCTTCATCCATTTCATTCTTCTTGCGTCACCACCACGTTGCTTCGGTTATACGTTCTAATGTTGCAGGTGCTCGAATTGACATTGGCCGGAGTCCTCGCCAGAGCGTTCTTGGCGAGTTCCAACCCCGACATACAGAGCAACGATGGCATTCCAGATACTCTAGCTGCTTCACAAAGCTTCGACGATGACATCTATGCCTTCAGGAGCTGCTGGAGATCTTCACGGAGCTCAATCAGAGGTAGCGGAGCGCATGGACCTTCGCTTGGGGTATTTTGCACCCAACCCCCTGCAGGTTTTAATAATAGCAAAAATAGCCTCGTGTGTGTGGGTAATTTATAGGGAAGGCCTCACGCCTATTCTATTTGCATTTTAGTCTTTCCCAGGGACCTATTTGCTTGTTATCTTTTATGTTTTCTTGCATTTATGCCCTTGTCTTCTTTTATGCATATCTTGAGCATCGTATCTCCGCTTCAAATAGTCACCATCATAGGTACTCAAGATATTGTGTTTGGAGAAATAGATAGATAGTCCCCCGCGACGATCAGGACCCGGGAAAGGGGGCCGACCCGAAGTCCAAATGGATTGCTGTTCGCAAGGTATTGATTTCAGTCTTGTTTTGAAGCTAATTTTATGATCTTTGTAATGGCATGCTTAATCTCTGTTTTGACGCTCTAATTTTTGATGTATTATTTTAATAGTAAAGTGTCACATATATAATGCCTTTTATAGCTTATATTATTTCATTAACTGGATTAGCTTCATAATTTGAACCCGAAATTGATTGGTGATTATTGCTCAAATATTTCGTATAATTCGGGCATTTTTGCATTAGAACTGACATTGCATTTAATTGTATCTCCTTACATGATAAAAATAAAATAAAAAATGCATTGTTCATGTTTGTTTATGCATACTGTCTTGTCATCAAGAATTTATTGACCTACGTCTCCTTAATGAAACACTTAATCATAATAATGAGTTTAAATGATACTAACGAACCTTGTGTCCCTGACTTCGACCTTGGGCTTGCCCAAGTAAAATATAAATTCGACCATTTGATTTGATTGTTAATTTAATTAAACGATCTTTGATAGATCCAATTTAGTCCGAGTGCAATGACATTGGAAGTGTTAATTTCACACTATTAAAGGGCTGAATCTCGGGTTTATCACCAGGTAGTGGTACAAAGAAATTTGACAGCTTCTTGACAGATCATGGGTTCAATAGAAGCCCATACGATTGTTGTGTTTACCACAACAAGGTGATGGATGAATCCTCCATCAATCTATTATTGTATGTTGACAACATGGTGATTGTTGTCAAGAAGAAGAGTACCATAGATAATATGAAGCAGCGCCTTAGTTCAAAGTTTGACATGATGGACCTTTGTGCAATGAAAAAGATTTTAGAGATGGAGATCATTATAGATCGTGCAAAAGGGAATCTTTTCATATCTCAATAAAACTATATCGTGAAGGTTCTAATGAAATTTAGGATGCACACAACCAAGCCTCTAGGTACTCCATCTGCTATGAATAATCTCTTAGTTTCTTTTGCTCCTCAGTCAGACGTGGAGAAGGAACACAAGTTACGTGTTCCCTATGCCAACGCATTTGGCAGTCTTATGTATGCAACTGTATGCATAGTACAAGATATTGCTAATGTTGCGAGCATTGTTAGCAGATTCATAGGCAACCTATGGAATGGGCATTGGTAGACAGTCAAGTGGATTTTCTGCTATAAGAGAGGAACATTAGTCATTGGACTCATATATGGAAGTGATTCAGAGTGTTTTATTGCTAGATTCAGATTCAGACTATGCTGCAAATATCGATGAGAGGAGATCAATGGTAGGATACATCTTCAATTTGGGGAATTCAATCATCAATTTGAAGTCTACCTTACAACTATCTATTACTTTGTCAACCATAGGGGCAGAGTACATGGATTAGATAGAGGATGCAAAGGATGGAATCTGGCTGAAGGGTTTAGTTGGAGATCTCAGTCTACAACATGATCATGTTATAGTATGTTGTGACAAACACATTACGATGTAGTTAGTCAAGGATTAGTTACATTATGAGAGGACCACGCACATAGATGCCAGGTATCACTTCATTCGTTCGGAGAAGAGAATTAAGGTAAAGAAGGTCAGCACAACGGATAATCGAAACGATATGTTCACAAAGGAAGTTCCTAGAAGTAAGTTCAAACACTATATGGACTTGCTCAACGTTGACAATCGACAACATTCCCAAGGAGGGACTAGAGGAAACTCGACGAAGCTTGACAAAGCTTCTCAGAGGATTTAATTCAATGTGGAGATTGTTGATGTGCATTGAATCTTAACCATCTGACCCATGTTGAAGAACCCCGCATGCACACCCTCTTGTCGTACCATATCCCAACAAGATGGGAGTCTCGATGCTCGATCAACGAGCCTTGGGGGGTCTAGGGGGAGCAGGTACGCTTCGCTCTCCCCCTATAGGGACGTGGAGGCATCATCCTTGATGATTTTTTTATAAATGGCTTGATTTGTATTCAGGCATATGGATCCATTTTTTTCGGGGATACGTATGTATGAGAGTAGTATATAAACTCCATAGGAGGGGTGTAAACAGACTGAACATAAGCGAACCTACAGTTTTTACGTTCAGTTCGTTTATTTAATTGAGCTTAAAGTTGTGTTCAGGTTTGATTCTTTTATTCTCATACCGAATCTATATCGAACCTCTTTTTAGTCGAATCAAATCTAAGCGAATATCGAACTTGGAAATTCTCTAATAAGAGGGAGTGAATAGAAAAAAAGTGTGTGTGTGTGTGTGTCTATACTTAGGATAGAAATTCATTCAGTTTTTTATCTAGACCATCTTCATCTTTTGAAAAAATAGATTAGTAAGGATTCATCTCTTTGAAAAGAGTATAATTATAATATATTTTTATCTGTTCGGATGGGGATAAGGAATAATGTGGGGATATGTGATAAGTAAGGTTGATACTTGTTCTATTGATTTGGGGATAAAGAAGGGAAAAGTACTAGACACATATATGGTAGACGTTGTATCATGACGCCACTATTTATTTTGAGATAATTTATACCGAGAAAAAAGCCTACTTATCCTATAAATAATCACTTATATCTAGACAAAGTTCACTTATCTTGGGACAAAATCCACTTTCCTCAAAATAAGATCCACTTATGCAAATAAGGATTTGTGAATATGTATGTATATGTGTGTGGGTGTATGTATGTGTTTATCGAGCTTTTAACAAGTAGAACCTCAGTGATTATTTATTTAATCAAGCTTAAATTTGTGTTTTGGTTCGGTTTGTTTATTTCCAAACTGAACCTGAATCGATTTTTTAGCAAGCCAAACATGAGCGAATATCGAACATGAGAATTTTCTGATGCCCCAATTCCCCTGGGGGTAGGAACCTCTATATCCTATGTACTTTTCTTCTTTCTTTACATAGTGAAAATTGATCACCACAAGCTAAGGACGTAGCCCAATTATGGGTGAACCTTATACATCCGTGTTGTGTGCTTGCTTGATTAATATCATTTGTGCATGCTTCTACAATTCACGATAGTTGTAACATGGAGAACTCTAAGGCATTGTCAAGGCAAATAAACATGACAATAGCAAAGAAGATATTCTTTGTTTCTTTAAGGAAATATTTACTAATATACCTATCTTCCTACTTTTCTTCAAAAAGAAAAATCTAAGAAAGTCTAGAATAATCATGTACATGAACAAGATAAAAATGGAATCCCTGGATAGGAGGATCACAACCAAGACACAAATATCTAGATGAATAAGATTAAAAGACAATCATGAAAAGAAGAACGGTGATGCTTCCCAAGATGGTGAGCCTCGTACTGGAAGGAAGAGCATGTGGAAATATGTGTGAGGACATAACACAACTTGTGCAGAGGAAGGTGACCAAAATGAAGATGACACAAGTAAGGAGAGACTGATCTACAAGGAATTGTAGATGAACTTATAACTGGGAGAGTGTAACAGTTTGAAGAGTCCCCGCTATTTACAGCCACATCCAATCACCCTACCTGTGAGTATGTCCTGAAACACAAAAGTGAAAGGGTAAAAATGGCATAATAGATCCTTCGCAGTCACTAATAGCATATAAAACATTCTACGAGCATAAGGATGGCATCAGATGCACCTCCCCATATCCTGTGAAGGTATATAAACCTTGTTCGAAATGTCGACCCATCTACCAAGGGGTACATATATGTAAAAATAGAATTGTGTTCTATCTCTACACAGATGATGAGAAACACCATAGTCCATTATCTACTCTATCATATTTGTCCTGCTACAACTCGTAAAGCATGCTACAACTCGTAAAGCATATGCTACACTCGAGGAGCTCGAAAAAGCTCTATTAGTGGATGGAACATCTGGAGAACCCGTAGTGGTGCCAATCAAAGGAGTCATTATCTCCCTCAAACATAAGATGATATCGTTAAGGCACGAATCTATTTGAGGATCTGAACTGTCTAGTAGCTCAATTTACTTGGCCAGGAGCAGATGCAGGGTATCCATGCTTCTAATAGCACGTATCCTCAGAATGACCTGAACGATGACAAACGGGGTAGGGGCCACGCTGACATACTCCTCCTCTATCATGGAAACCATGTCATTTGAATTGTGTAGAATCTCCCATGTTGCGATATGCAACCATCATTGAGGAAGTCTATGTGGTGGCAGGTGGTGGATAAGAAGTCTATTGATGCAACTGTAGCCCTCCTCCATGAGAGGTATGGTCATGCTTGTAAGAAGTTGTGCGCGTGTGGCCTCATATTTTGGATCTAGGGATACCAAGAAAACTCCAACCCTAGTGGAGTTACTGTATTTCATCTGCTGCTATATAGATGTGGTAACATGCATAAAGTTGTGAAGCTTCTCGAACATGACATGAAGCGAAGAGTAGAATGTATGTAGAGGATGACCATTCTACTTTAGATGTGCATATATCAAATTGTAGGTAGAGAATCTTGACCTCGTTCTTTTCTTGGGCATACATTGCTACCTGAATATCCCACATCACCTTGATGATGAGACGCCTTACAATATCGTTAGCCGTATCTATGGTATGAGTCCTAGAAAGTCAAACACACACACATACACATCATCTTACCTCCATGAAGCATTGTCCTCAGTCTTATCCATTGACTTTATCTTTGTCAGAATGTGTTCCTTATTGTTGCACTACATAAAGTTCAAAAACTACATGAACCACAACTCATAGTTGGTCCCATCCATCTTCAAGATGGGAATCAGGCCCTTGAAGGCACCGTACGAAGAGAAGACGCCATCCTTGTTCTCTGATATGATGAAAAAGAATGCGAAAACGGAATTCCATTGGGTAAGTAAAGCAATCTGAGCAAGTATATACGATTGTATAGTTGATTGGTTGTGCGTGTAGACTCATACAATATTCCCTACCAATCCTCGATCCACACTAGGGTCAGAAAAGGTGATTTTATACGTATGAAATCACCTTTTTTTGGTCAAAATCAGACTATTTTAGAATGCAGTTCATCGACAGAGAGTAAATAAATTGGACATGGGGTTGGTCTAAGCATCTGGGGTTGGTGGATGTGTATTTATCTAGTGGCAGTGCTGAGGCACCATATATTGCATGACAACCCAACAACAACTGTGGCGATTGTACGTCGTGGCATGTTGCGGCGCATGAAGGTAGGATGTGGCGTAGGTGGTGATAGTGCAGGTGGGCTACAACAGTGGCATGCAGTGCATGAGGTGAGAGGGAGACTAGTGTGGGTTAGAGCACAAGTAAAGTACGAGATCGTCGCTCTGATACCATGTTGAGAGAAAATAATGAATTCCTTATTCATGAGGGCATATGGTTGTCTCATATAGAGGAGAAACCTATTCGGCTTATTACATAAAGAATATGGAAATATAATAGATTACATAAAAGAAACAAAAGATAACTAATATCTCAACATACACTAATCAACATCCTAGTATTAGCCATAAGAGTAAGTGTAACATAAACTACTAAGCATGCAACTTTGTTAAGGGATCCTTCGAGCAGTACCCAAAAGTCATCAGGCACCAAGTATTACATATCACTCAGTCAATGCAACTAGGGTTGCAACCATCTATGCTTCTACCCAGGCCCCAAGGGTGCAATCCCATCCCTTGGCGGCATCTACTCTACCCAAGGCAACACGAGAAACTACATCATGCATGCCATAACTCTCCACACAGAATAATACTTCAATCATGGAGACCATTAAAACACAAGGCACACGTGGCAAGGTACCTAACGACGAAAAAACCAGATGTCATGTTGATTCAAAGTACTCATATCTGAAGTTAGATAGAACATTGGTCAAGGGTTTCACTTAATTACCTAATTTCATTCCCTGTCCAATTATCATTCTGATCATCTACCATGATCGTCCATTTAACTACTCAGGGTTTAGTTGTAAAAGGTCTCATTACAGTTAGGTAATTAACTTATTTAAATGACTAACATTCATTATGGAAATGACTCATTAGATCCATTATACCACTTGTACGGTTGATCATAGTTGTATTGTGAGTTAATGCTCTAATTTAGTCTCCAAAAAATGTTCTCAAAGTAAAAAAAACAAGTAAGATACGTGGATAGAGCATTCAACAATGAGAAATCTGACATAAATTTCATGTTTTCGATCACGGAAACTCTCATAAATGCAGTTAAGTCTGGTAGGTGCTTTGATTTCATGTCCAATTTTTCATCTTTGATTTCAAAACAAATTATTCATGTATAGAGCATGCAACAAGGATAAATATGACCTATGTTCAATATATTTTCGATCATCAGATCTTTGAGAAATCACGATGGATTGTGCTATATGATCTGAAATCTGATTTTATATGCAGAAATCCGAGCAATCTGTTCAGCGGATCGATGTAAAAACAACATATACACGACATATGAAAGGCGTGTGACCTAACAACAAAGTGAAAAATAAAATGCATACCATCAGAGGTATGGTCAAATAAATAAAAATCTTTATTAATAGTATTAAATACTTATATATACAACAATCTAATTTTTAATAAATACTTTTACAAATAATTACATAATTTAATAATTTTTTATTTAAAGAAGAAATTAAAGATTTTAAAAATATTTTTATTTTATTTTAAAAGTTAATTTAATAGGTTAAATAAATAGAAGTATATACAAGATAGGTACACTATACCTATATAATAAATACATTATTTTTTGATTATTTTTTATTTTGTTTTTTTCATTTTCATTTTATATAACTAAAATAGATATATACAAAACATTTGAAAATATAATATGTGCACAAATATACAAGAAAATAAATAAATAAATAAATAAATAAATACATATATAAGTATACCAATATGTTCCCCAAACCTACTTTTTGCATATTAACCTGATTTGGTGGAACCATTCATATATGATAGATAATTTTACAAAATGAACTTTAAAAGTGAGTCCACCCAAATCAGAGTTTATACAGACGAGTTATGAGATTCCGAAGTTAAGCCTTATGACTTTTAGATTTTGAGATTTAGTATTTATTCACATTTATTTTTAAATTATATTTTTGTATTCTTTAGTGATTTTTATGAAAGATTTAGAAAAATAATTAAGTTAGTTGGAGTTAAAGATAAATAAATAGAAAGTAAAGAAGTTTTATATACTACAAATAGAGAAAGGGGTCCGAATGACGAAACTCACACAATTTATTCCCTGCTTTTTTGGTATTTTTAATAGATAGTATTATTACAAAATGTGATTTAAAAGTGAGTTTGATTAAGTGGAGATTTCTATAAATAGTTATGAACATCGGAGTTGGACTTAATGGCTTTTTAGGTTCACTGAAACTATTTATTTATTAATTAAATATTTTTATGATACTTTTATAAATTAATACATAATATTAAAAACAACTTTCAAGAAGGATATATTTATATCTGAGATTTTTTTATTGATGAATAAAATAGGTGAAAATATGTACAAGGTGAAAAATGATGAATATGCACAACTGACTTTGGTTTTCTGATATTATTATAAGTTATAGATGAAGGATATGGAGAGATCCTTAAGCGTATTATGGAAGCGTGATGATCTAATCATATGCGACCGGGAGCGACTAATCATACTAGTTACTCGGGGCAGTACAATTTTTAAAAAAATTTGAATGATGAAACCACATGATCCAAGTACACTTCTCGGATCGTTGTCTTAAGCCCAATCCAATGGAGGAGATGCTTGCAAGCACATTGATGAAACGTGTGCTCTTCGCAATCCATGTTGATGATCCAAGAGGCGATTCTCCTGATAAATAATTAGAATTAGTTGATAATATAGAATATAAAATTATTTATGAATAGATCCTTCTACATAATTTTCAATTAAAATTTAAATCAGTAGTCAATTACCATTGCAGTTTGATTCTATAAAACTTTCGCTTATAACATTCGATTAAATACATTCTTATTTTATAGGATGGTAATTAATTTTAATATCTCAAAATTTTTACATCTAAAATTTTCCAAAATAAAAGAAAGCCCGAGTAAAAATATATAAAAATGGAAAATTATATAAAAAACCAAGACAAATCATAAATGTAAGATTTTGTGTAGATCCATGCGAC
Source organism: Ottelia alismoides (assembly GCA_037367405.1). Classification (NCBI taxonomy): domain Eukaryota; kingdom Viridiplantae; phylum Streptophyta; class Magnoliopsida; order Alismatales; family Hydrocharitaceae; genus Ottelia; species Ottelia alismoides. The sequence goes on from JAZKJV010000064.1 coordinate 877,345, forward strand.
TTCGCTTTATGTGATCCATATTCATCCCCTCAATACAAAGTCGAATAAATTGATTAGACTTTGATATTTGGCATGCAATGCTTTCCATGGAGAAAACATGTAAAGGTATGGGAATTTTAAAAAGATACCATCACACTTAAGGGGTGATCTGGTAAAGGACATTGTACCCTTATAAGGGAAACATAACACAAGCCTTCTTATGGTTGTCTTCAGATGTAGTCAGATATAACATGATAAATTTTCCAATATCCATGTCCAAGGTAAGACAACCATAGCATTACTTACATACTCCTGGAAGATTTCTTAGAAAAATCGAAGGAAGAGTTCTCAGAAGCCAATAAGACAAAAGATGCAATACTCCTTAAGCCAAGAGCTTAAAAAATATATAGAAAGCTCAAGACTAAAAAGTTAGATCTTAATGCACATAGATAGAATATTTGAAGTCTCACAAGTTCATGAACAAGTGCATGCTAAGTAGGGGTGGTTTTGTGAAATCATTAAGTCAAACGATTTATGTAGTTTTTATTTTGTCAAGAAACCATGTTATCATTTTCATATTTTGTGTGCACATGTAAAATTAAGTCTAGATCGAATTAATCGACTAATCACTTTCCAGTCAATTAAATTTGCCTTGAGTCAACTACCGAGTCTTTTTTACACTTGTAGTACCATTTAGAGTTTTTCTGATAACATTATGCCCGATTTTTTTTGCAATTAGGCTCATGCCCTTTTATTCTTACAAAATATATAGCAGTGCCCTTGCCCTCTATTTGTTTGTAAGCACACATGTATAACAATGGAAGGTCACGATTATGAATTTTATATGACTATGGGGTATAAGTGTAGTAAACAAAAAAAAGGAATGGGGTATAAGTATCATCGAAAAAAACTCGAAAAGGCACAAGTGTAAAAGTCTCTAAACAGAAGTTGTTGTCGAGGACTCTAGCAGATCACTTTAACGATTTTCACAACCTCGGGCACTTCCCCTTGTCCTCTCCCACCCTCCTTGAGGAGAAGTCACGTCTCTCCTCAACCTTTGTCGTAAGAGGCATACGCACTCGCCTTCGCCCCTTTCTCGAATACACCTCCGCTCCCACCACCAACTTGAGAAGGAGCCCTAGCACTCTCCTCCGTCTGGAGATGTCGCGACCTCCCCCCATCATCGACTCCACCTCTACCTTGGAGAGGACTAGAGCTCTCGCATGTACCGTGAGGAGGAGCAACCATTTCTAACTCCACCCTTGGATCCTCTTCCTCCTTTATCTCCATTGCCGCTACTCCTCTATGACGCAACCAGTATTCATGTTGTAGCCTTCTCCACACCACATCTATCAAGACATCTGCTTCTAGATCCATTACTGCATCAACATGAAGCACGTTGGAGACTCCAGCTTAAACCAGGTGCTTCCTTTCGATGGAATTTCCCCATTTCTCCTCTATTGGGAGATTTGACTCATTAAAGCATGTCAGTCTGGGGTGCTAGGAATCGATGTAGAGCATTCACCTTTGAGTCTACTGATTGAGTAATGGTGTTTGTTTTTTCTCAGTGCCATATGTTTTTCGGTTGTCTCTCGAGAGTTTTCTCTTTTGCGACCAGTTGCACCATTAGGTGAGGTGGTTTTGTTCTTGCGATGGATAATGCTTTTCCATTTCCTAGTTGTCTTTTATATTCTACTTTACTTGTTTTCTTTCCCCACAATCAACATTGAACTTCACTTTATGGAAGCTCTTTGTACTTACTTAATATAGAACTCACTCATATATGCCCATAGTTCATGTTAATGAATGAAGATTCTTTTCTTAAAAAAAATATTTCTCAATTTAAGGCTAAAATGACTCACATACCACAATGAGAAATATCTTAAACATCCAGTATCAAATTGTTGCTTTTTGAAGTTCGAGTACTATGACATCAAAATGATCTTTATAGTTTAGGGACTTTTCTATAATTTACTCAAACTTATATGGTGAAAGAGGTAGCAACTTTTTATTATTCACATTAAAAATAAATCTATAATTATATTTATATAATATAGTAGATTTATTAATACATACATTTACGGATATAATGTGATATGTATATCCATTTTATAATGGATAAAAAATGCAAATATAAATTTCTTCCCAAAATGAATATGATAGTAGCAGATCGAATACATACACACATTCATATATACACATGCATGCATGCATACATACATAATGTGGTATGTATGTATGTTGTACACATGTATGCATTTGTGTACGTATATACGTATTTATGTGTGTATTCATATTCGTTATCATCACTACTTACAAGGATATAAAAAACATCATGTTAGGAAACTTTTTGTGAGCTCTATCATTTATAATGCTTACATGATTTTTCTATTAATCTTAATAATAAAGTAATAATAAAGAACTGGAGGAGTATTCTTGTAAAAAGCATAAAAGACGAGGGCACTTCTGTTATTCCTTGAATTCATTTTCACCTATAATATGAGTATTTAACTCTCCATTATCATCATGCACACTACACTCAATTGTTGATAAATTGATCACTAAAGCATAAACAAGGAATGATCACTAATCTCATGGTGTAAAAGAACTTTAACATATTATATCTTATTAATAAACTTAATTATTATTGATTTGGGTTGTAAGTTTTTTATTGAACTTCCATTTGATTATGTGATGTGTAGGATTTAATAAAATTATATCACTTGCCAAAATTAAACACAAATCATTTTTTTGCACATTGTTATAAGAAGAAATGCATGGTAATTATTTGTCGTATCTCATAAGCCCACACAAACAAATCCAATACATCATGCAAAAAATGAACCCGTCTTAAACTAATGTTAGAGGCTGACCATTCATTTTATGTGATATACATTTTAACTGCAAAATATATACCATTAATCTAATATCTCTACTTGTTTGTAGACAAATAATCACATCCACCAACCATGGTTAGGGAGACAAATCTCTCCAACACATGGTTGTTTATTCCAAGTCTCAACTATCACATTGATCTCTTCAATGCATTGTAATAAAAGCTTGGTTGCTATGCATTCCCAACAAATCATGAACACAACACTAAAGCAATGTTCTTGAAATCAAACAAGAGGCCGAATTGGATGAAACCAAATCGGAAAGGAAAAAAGTGGTTGAATCGGTAGATCAAACATTATAAATACACTCATGAAAAATACACATTTAAATATCATTCAAAATTGTTGATACAACCATAATACACACACAAAAAGATCAATAAAAAGATAGCAAAGTTATAAATATGTATATTCATCTATTATCACGCAAATCTTTTTCTCAAATAATATGTATTTTTATGTATACACTTTTGAACCTAGTTGAACCAAAATTTATATACCGAATTGAACCAGCGGTTGGCCACAAAAAATGAATATTTGAATCAGACATATAAAACCCGAGTAACTGTACCGGTCAAGGTCTAGTTTCAAAAACAATTCTATAAAGAGAAGAAGAAAAAAAGAATGTTGGAGGATGGATGGGATACTATCATCGAGAATACACAACCTTCATGTTTTGAGTAATTCCAAATTCGGCCATTTTCACCTTCTTATTTCACTTTCGTTCCTCGAATAATCTGATTGGGCCATGTGGCACCCTTTGGTTGCGTCACGTGGCCCGCTCCTTCACATGGCATGCACCCTTCTCTCTCTGCCGTCCGATTGCTCTCCTCCCCTTCATATCGCCGCCGTCCGTTTCCGCCCTCTTCTCAACCCTCCAATCAATGCTTGCACTGCATCTCCTCCGTCCATCAGAGAGGCCTCTATCCTAGACGTGCTTTCCCGGAACCCATGTCAACCCTTCGATCAAGGCTCTGGGTCCATCATAGCCATCCACTCTCACCTTCATCTCCACACGACACGTGTTGCACTCTCATCCATTGATGAGGGCCTTCATCGTTTTAATCCCAACCGCACGTAGGCACCCAACCATGGTTGTTGGATCGCGAGATCCAACGCCCAAGGGACCGTCTTGCACCTTCTGTTCACCTCGCACCCATGTTCTCCACCTCTCGCCGCCTCTCCGCCCTTTCCATTTCCCTCGCCACTTCAGCCACCATCTACACTCGATAACCGCTCCACGACCGACCCCACTCTTCCCTCATCCTCTCTAGTACCCACTCACTCCATGAATACATCTCATCCACTAGACATTCTACACGAACACCCCATCGACCATCGTCAACACCACCAACCGCCAGCTTCAAATACGTCGTCTCCGCTAACCTCACAAGCCCTCCTCCTTTACGAGGGGCGAGGCTCAGCCCTCGTCCACTTCTTCGTGACATGGGGAGGTGCAATTGAAGGTGTGATGATGACTTCTTCCCCCGGTGAGACCTATCGCCTTCACGGACGCTTCGCAGAACTTCACCTCCGCTCGAGCTACCCCACCTAGCTGAGATGGTTCATTGAAGACCCGGGGTTCACCTCGAACCCCAAGCCCAAGCGTTGCTCCGTTAATCCCAAGTAAGCTATTTGATTCTCAATTGCATTTTCTTTGATTTTCTTCTATTTAATTAGGACTCTCCATGCTACATCACCCACCATTGACCATTGACTTAGATTCATCACTCCTCCACCGTCTTCGCGCTCACCTCCGTTCACTCTCCCTATCCTCCATAACCCCAGACCACTCCGACCCCCCTCCTCCGAGATCATTAGAGAAGACGACCTGGGTCCTCCATTTTTTAGCTCCTTACGGCCCTCAACCATTTCATTCTTCTTGCGTCACCACCACGTTTCTTCAACTATACGTTCTAATGTTGCAGGTGCTTGAATCGATATTGGCCGGAGTCCTCGCTGGAGCGTTCTTGGTGAGTTCCAACCCCGACATACAGGAGCAACGATGGCATTCCAGATACTCTAGCATCTTCATAAAGCTTTGACGATGACATCTACGCCTTCAGGAACTGTTGGAGATCTTCACGGAGCTCAATTGGAGGTAGCAAAATGTGGGGACCTTCGTCGGAACCAGCCAAGCCCGCCATAGGCGGCGATAAGGAGGATCTAAAAAGAGCAATCACCGTCCGATTGCGAGATCGGATGGCTCACTGCGAGCCACGTCGCCCTCCTCCAGGAGTTGCAGCTACCATTGGATCCTTGAGATCTGACGGTCCACAAGAGCCCACGTAGCCCGCTCCAAGCATCTTCCATGCTCCTTTAGGCTCGGAGCACCTGAGCTTCTCCTGAGCCAGCCGAGCCTGCATCCGAGCCCGAGCCGTTAGCCAAAGCAGCCCCGAGCCTCCAACGCCACCAAGCCTGGCCTCGTGTGTTCCTGTCACGTGATGGATGGGAAAACTGCATGGAGGACCCACCGACTTCTCCAAATTGCAGATAGGTCCATAAATCACATGCATCCCATACACGCCTAGGGTACTTTGCACCTGACCCCCTGCAGTTTTAATAATAGCAAAAATACCCTCACGCATGTGGGTAATTTATAGGAAAGACCTCATGCATTTATATTTGCATTTTAGTCCCTCCCAGGGACCTATTTGTTAGTTATCTTTTATGTTTTCTTGCATTTATGCCCTTGTCTTCTTTTATGCATATCTTGAGCATCATATCTCTGTTTCAATTGATTTCAGTGTTGTTTTGGAGCTAATTTTATGATATTTGCAATTTCATGCTTAATCTCTATTTTGACACTCTAATTTTTGATGGATTATTTTAATAGCAAAGTGTCATATATATAACGCCTTTTATAGCTTGTATTATTTCATTAATTGGATTAACTTCATAATTTGAACACGAAATTGATGGGTGATTATTGCTCAAATATTTCGCATAATTCAGGCATTTTTGCATTGGAACTTGCATTGTATTTAATTGTATCTCCTTGCATGATAAAAATAAAATAACAATGAATTGTTCATGTTTGTTTATTCATAGTGTCTTGTCATCATGCATTCATTGACCTATGTCTCCTTAATGAAACACTTAATCACAATAATAAGAGACTAAATGATACTAAAGAGGCTCGTGTCCCTGACTTCGATGTTGGGCATGCCCAAGTAAAATATAAATTCGATCATTTGATTTGATTGTTAATTTAATTAAACGATCTTTGATAGATCCAATTTAGTTCGACTGCAATGACATTGGAAGTGTTAATTTCAAACTATTAAAGGGCTGAATCTCGGGTTTATCACCAGGTAGTGGTACAAAGAAGTTTGGCATCTTCAAGACAGATCATGGGTTCAATAGAAGCCCATATGATTGTTGTGTTTACCACAACAAGGTGATGGATGGATCCTCCATCAATCTATTACTGTATATTGACAACCTGGTGATTGCTGTCAAGAAGAAGAGTACCATAGATAATATGAAGCAGCCCCTTAGTTCAAAGTTTGACACAATGGACCTTTGTGCAATGAAAAAGATTTTAGAGATGGAGATCATTATAGATCGTGCAAAAGGGAAGCTTTTCATATCTCAATAAAACTATATCATGAAAGTTCTAATGAAATTTAGGATGCATACAACCAAGCCTCTAGGTACTCCATCCGCTATGAATCATCTCTCAGTTTCTTTCGCTCCTCAGTAAGACGCGGAGAAGGAACACAAATTACATGTTCCCTATACCAATGCATTTCGGAGTCTTATGTATGACACTGTATGCATAGTACATGATATGGCTAATATTACGAGGATTGTTAGCATATTCATAGGCAACCTTTGGAATGGGCATTGGTAGACAGTCAACTAGATTTTCTGCTATAAGAAAGGAACATTAGACATTGGACTCATCTATGGAAGTGATTCAGAGTGTTTTATTGCTAAATTCAGATTTAGACTATGCTGCAAATATCGATGAGAGGAGATTAATGACATGATACATCTTCTCTTTGGGGAATTCAATCATTAGTTGGAAGTCTATCTTACAACTATCTATTACTTTGTCAACCACAGGGACAGAGTACATGGATTTGACAGAGGCTGCAAAGGAAGGAATCTAGATGAAGGGTTTAGTTGGAGATGAAGAGTCCCCGCTGCTCACAGCCACATCCAATCACCCTACCTGTGAGTATGTCCTGAAACACAAAAGTGAAAGGGTAAAAATGTCATAATAGATCCTTCGCAATCACTAATAGCATATAAAACATTCTACGACCATAAGGATGGCATCAGATGCACCTCCCCATATCCTGTGATGGGTAAATAAACCTTGTTTGCAGTGTTGACCCATCTACCAAGGGGTACATATATGTAAAAATAGAATTGTGCTCTATCTCTGCACAGAAGATGAGAAACGCCGTAGTCCATTATCTACTCTGTCATATTTGTCCTGCTACAACTGGTAAAGAATATGCTAAACTCGAGGAGCTCGAAAAAGCTCTATTAGTGGATGGAACATCTGGGGAACCCGTAGTGGTGCCAATCAGAGGAGTCATTATCTCCCTCAAACATAAGTCGATATCGTTAAGGCACAAATATGTTTGAGGATCTGAACTGTCTAGTAGCTCAATTTACTTGTCCAGGAGAAGATGCAGGGTATCCCTGCTTCTAATAGCACGTATCCTCAGGATGACCTGAACGATGACAAATGGGGTAGGGGCCACGCTGACATACACCTCCTCAATCCATGGAAACCATGTCATTTGAATTGTGTAGAATCTCCCCTGTTGCGATCTGAAACCATCGTTGAGGAAGTCTATGTGGTGGCAGGTGGTGGACAAGAAGTCTATTGAGGCAATTGTAGCCCTCCTCCATGAGAGGTATGGTCGTGCTTGTAAGAAGTTGTGCGTGTGTGGACTCATATTTTGGATCTAGGGCTACCAAGAAAACTCCAACCATAGTGGAGTTCTTGTATTTCATTTGTTGCTATATAGAAGTGGTAACATGCATAAAGTTGTGAAGCTTTTCAAACATGACATGAATCGAAGAGTAGAATGTATGTAGAGGACGACCATTCTACTTTGATGTGCATATATCAAATTGTGGGTAGAGAATCTTGACCTCGTTCTTTTCTTGGGTATACATTGCTACACGAATATCCTACGTCACCTTGACGATGAGATGCTTTACAATATCGTTAGCCATATCTATGGTATGAGTCCTATAGAGTCTAACATACACATACACATCATCTTACCTCCATGAAGCATTGTCCTCAGTCTTATCCATTGACTTTGGCTTTGTCAGAATGTGTTCCTTATTGTTGCACTACATAAAGTTCAAAAACTACATGAACCACAACTCATAGTTGGTCCCATCCATCTTCAAGATGGGAGTCAGGCCCTTGAAGGCACAAGGCGAAGAGAAGACGTCACCCTTGTTCTCTGGTATGATGAAAAAGAATGCCAAAACAGAATTCCATTGGGTAAGTAGACCAATATGATCAAGTATACACGATCGTATAGAGGATTGGTTGTGCGTGTAGACTCATACAATATTCCTTACCAATCCTCGATCCACACTAGGGTTAGAAAAGGTGATTTTAGAGGTATGAAATCACCTTTTTTTGGTCAAAATCAGACTATTTTAGAATGCAGTTCAATGACAGAGAGGAGATAAATAGGCCATGGGGTTGGTCAAAGCATCTGGGGGTGGTGGGTGTGTATGTTATCTAGTGGCAGTGATGAGGCACCATGTATTGCATGACAACCCAACAACAACTGTGGTGGTTATACACCGTGGCATGTGGCGACGCATGAAGGTAGAATGTGGCATAGGTGGTGATAGTGCAGGTAGGCTACAACAGTGCATGCCGTGCATGAGGTGAGAGGGTGACATGTGTGGGTTAGAGCACAAGTGAAGTATGAGAACTCTGATCTAGGATCGTCGCTTTGATACCTTGTTGAGAGAAAATAATGAATTCCTTATTCATGAGGCCATATGGTTTTCTCATATAGAGGAGAAACCTATTGGGCTTATTACATAAAGAAGATGGAAAGAAAATAGATTACATAAAATAAACAAAAGATAACTAATATCTCAACATACACTAATCAACATCCAAGTATTAGCCATAAGAGAAAGTGTAAGATAAACTACTAAGCATGCAACTTTGTTAAGGGCTCCTTCGAGATGCACCGAAAAGTCATCGGGCACAAGTATTAAATATCACTCAGTCAATGCAACTAGGGTTGCAACCATATATTTTTCTACCCAGGCCCCAAGGGTGCAATCCCATCCCTTGGCGGCATCTACTCTACCCAAGGCAACACGGGAAACTACATCGTGCATGCCATAACTCTCCATATAGGAGAACACTTCAATCATGGAGACCATTGAAACACAAGGCCCACTTGGCAAGGTACCTAACCACAAAATAACCAGATGTCATGTTGATTCAAAGTACTCATATTTGAAGTTAGATAGAACATTGGTCTAGGGTTTCACTTAATTACCCAATTTCATTCCCCATTCAATTATCATTTTGATCATCTACCATGATCCTCCAAACTACTCAGGGTTTAGTTGTAAAAGGTCTCATTATAGTTAGGTAATTAACTTGTTTAAATGACTAACATTCATTATGGAAATGACTTATTAGATCCATTATTCCACTTGTACGGTTGATCATAGTTGTATTGTGAGTTAATGTTGTAATTTAGTCTCCAAAAAATTATCTCAAAGTAAAAAAACAAGTAAGATACATGGATAGAGCATTCAACAATGAGAAATCTGACATAAATTTCATGTTTTCGATCACAGAGACTCTCATAAATGTAGTTAAGTTCGGTAGATGCTTTGATTTCATGTCTAGTTTTTCATCTTTGATTTAAAAACAAATTATTCATGTATCGAGCATGCAACAAGGATAAATATGATCTAAGTTCAATATATTTTCGATCATCGAATCTTTGAGAAATCACGATGGATTGTGACTATACGATCTGAAATTCGTATTTATATGCAGAAATCCAGGTAATCTGGACAACAGATCGATGTAAAAACAACATATACACGACATATGATAGGGGTGTGACCTAACAACAAAGTGAAAAATAAAATCCATACCATCAGAGGTATGGTCAAATAAATAAAAATCTTTATTAATAGGTATTAAATACTTATATATACAACAATCTAATTTTTAATAAATACTTTACAAATAATGACATAATTTAATATTTTTTTATTTAAAGAAGAAAGTAAGGATTTTAAAATTTTTTTATTTTAATTTAAAAGGTAATTTAATAAGTCAAATAAATAGAAGTATATACAAGATAGGTATATTGTACCTATATAATAAATACATTATTTTTTTGATAATTATTTATTTTGTTATTTTTACTTTCATTTTATATAATTAAAATAGATATGTACAAAGCATCTGAAAATAACATGTGCACAAATATACAAGAAAATAAATAAATAAATAAATACATATATAAGTATACCAATATGTTCCCCAAACCTACTTTTTGCATATTAACCTGATTTGGTGGAACCATTCATATTTGATAGATAATTTTACAAAATGAACTTTAAAAGTGAGTCCACCCAAATCAGAGTTTATACATGTGAGTTTTGAGATTCCGAAGTTAGCCTTACAACTTTTAGATTTTGAGATTTAGTAATTATTCACATTTATATTTAAATTATATTTTTGTATTTTTAGTGATTTTTATGAATGATTTAGAAAAATAATTAAGTTAATTGGAGTTAAAAATAAATAAATAAAAAGTAAAGAAGTTTTATATACTACAAATAGAGAAAGGGGTCCGAATGACAAAACACACAATTTATTCCACGCTTTTTGGTATTTTTAATAAATAGTATTATTACAAAACATGATTTAAAAGTGAGATTGATTAATTAGAGAATTTAATAAATAGTTATGAACATCCAAGTTAGACTTCATGGCTTTTTAGGTTCACTGTAATTATTTATTTATTAATTAAATATTTTTATGATATTTTTATAAATTAATATATAATATTACAAACCTTTTTCAAGAAGGATATATTTATATTTGAGGTTTTTTTATTGATGAATAAATTAGGTGAAAATATGTACAAGGTGAAAAATGATGAATATGCACAACTGACTTTGGTTTTCTGAGATTATTATAAGTTATGGATGAAGGATATGGACAGATCCTTAACCGTACTACGGAAGCGTGATGATATGATCATATACGATCGTGAGCGACTAGTCATACTAGTTACCCAGGGCAGTAACGATGAAACCACATGATCCAAGTACACTTCTCGGATCGTTGTCTTAAGCCGATCCAACGGAGGAGATGCTTGCAAGCGCATTGATGAAACTTGTGCTCTTTGCAATCCGTGTTGATGATCCAAGAGGCGATTCTCCTGACAAATAATTAGAATTAGATTATAATATAGAATACAAAATTATTTATGAATAGATCCTTCTACATAATTTTCAAATAAAATTTAAATCAGTAGTCAATTCCCATTGCAGATTGATTCTACAAAACTTCCGCTTATAACATTCCATTAAATACATTCTTATTTTATAGGATGGTAACTAATTTTAATTTCTCAAAATCTTTACATCTAAAATTTTCCAAACTAAAAGAAAGTCCAAGTAAAAATATATAAAAATGGAAAATTATAAAAAATCCAAGAGAAATAATAAATGTAAGATTTAGTGTAGATCCACGTGACTTTGCTTTATGTGATCCATATTCATCACCTCAATACAAGTCGAATAAATTGATTCGACTTTGATATTTGGCATGCAATGCTTTCCATGGAGAAAATGATGCAAAGGTATGGCAATTTTAAAACGATACCGTCACACTTAAGGGGTGATCTGGTAAAGGACGTTGTACCCTTATAAGGGAAACAAAACACAAGCCTTCTTAGGGTTGTCTTTAGATGTAGTCAGATATAACATGATAAATTTTCCAATATCCATGTCCAAGGTAAGGCAACCATAGCATTACTCACATACTCCTGGAAGATTTCTTAGAAAAATCCAAGGAAGAGTTCTCAGAAGCCAATAAGACAAAAGATGCAATACTCCTTAAGTCATAAGCTTAAAAAACATATAGAAATCTCAAGTCTAAAAAGTTACATCTTAATGCATATAGATAGAATATTTGAAGTCTCACAAGTTCATGAACTAGTGCATGCTAAGTAGGGGTGGATTTGTGAAATCTTTAAGTCAAACGATTTATGTAGTTTTTATTTTGTCAAGAATTCATGTTATCATTAACATATTTTGTCTGCACATGTAAAATTAAGTCTAGATCAAATTAATCGACTAATCACTTTCCAGTTAATTAAATTTGCCTTGAGTCAACTACTGAGTCCTTTTAGTCCACTCGTCTCAAAATCCAGTTTCTAATCGATTATACATTCTTTTCAATCCTTTAATCTATCTAGCCAACTATCTTGAAGTCACATCGACTATTACTAATTCCAATAAATGTGCCCACTGTCTCATGTATTTCAATTGATTAGGCCAAAAATCTAGCTTATCAAAGTTCGCCCCAATAATAATTTTATGAAACATTGATCATAATTTCTAAGTTCATTAAAACTTTCCAGTGACAAACCTTTTTAAGGAAATGACAAATCTAAAATTTATAGACTATTTTACTTTATAAATCATATTTTGATATTACCATTATTATGTTTTGCTTATTTTATTTACTTAGCCTAAATGATCAGTGCACATTTCAAAACTTATATTTAGGACTCTAAGTCTCATTACACTTCATCCATGACAAAGAAATCACATATACACTTTTAAGTGAGTTTTGAACTGCTATACTCTCAATTTTATGAAATTATAACTCTTAAGATCTCAAAATTGCAATCAAGCTCAAAGTATTCTCAAGTCATCTCCTTCCTTTCAAAAGCATTCTCGCCTTGTTCATACTTCACATGACTCAAGTAAGCTTGTGCACGAAGATTTTTATACTAATAAGGCATTATTCTTTTAGTTAGTTATTTTGAATATATAAGTACATGTGTTACAAGTTCCTTTATTTGAAATAAAATCTCCTTTGGGGTTTGTCAAAGAAGAGGTATAAGTTGTATGTGAGGTTATGTTATCCTCAATTTCAAGTAATGTAATAGTGAAGTAAGATTCTCTGATAGAAGGAACACGACATACCAGAATCAGAAGTTCTAGGTCAGGGTTTTTACCTATGTTCAATATCTTCCCTCTTTATTTCTTATGGCTTTTGATTTTTAAATTTCCAGGAAGATATGTTTATGAGGATGACCAGGAGAAATATTGAGATAGTGCTACCATATAGCCATTGGATGCATGAGACTATTATTTAAGTGAAAGCGTACATCAAGGATCTTTAACTGCAAATCCACGATTAAACCTTGAAAATGTTAATGCCATAGTACCTTAAAAATCAGGGGCAGATTCGGCAAGAGCCACATCAAAGCATCCGTTATCATGTGGACGATGCGGGGGCGCGCCTTAGGCAGCAACTTCACTCGCCATCCAAGCCCTTCCGGTGCGTTCATCGCATCACTTCTTTTGAAAATGGTCGTTAGGATTCAGGGAGCGATCGAGTCGAAAGGGATATGCATATCGTCGTAGCCTTTAGAACGCTATCATCCTCCTTGGAAGAAGGTCCGCTAGGGTTCGAGAGGGAAGATGGGAGAGATGGGGGCAGAAAGGAGAGAGGCCGAGGGAAAGAACGCTTTGATGATGAGATACCAATAGCTTTCTTGAGGGATCTCAAATAGCCTTCCGACAAAGAGAGCAGGAGAGAGTGGGAGAGGGCGTGAACTAATGAAGCGGACGGATCCACTCTTATTTGTATCTATAATAAAATGAATTTTACACTTGTACCATTTAGAGTTTTTCTAACAACAAAATGCCATAATTGTTTTTTGCAATTATGCTCTTGCCCTTTTATTCTTACAAATGTATAACAGTTCCCTTCAGTTTGTTTGCAACCGTACATGTATAACAATGGAAGGTCATGATTATGAATTTTATATGACTAAGGAGTATAAGTGTAGAAAACAAAAAGTAATGGGTTATAAGTTTCATCGGAATAAAACTCAGAAAGGCACCAGTGTAAAAGTCTCTAAATCAAAGCTGTTATCGAGGGCTCTGACAGATCGCTTTAACGTTTGTCACAACCTCTGGTACCTCCCTTGTCCTCTCCCACCTGGCTTGAGGAGAAGTCACGTCTCTCCTCAACTTTGCCGTAAGTGGTATACACACTCAACTTCGCCCGTTTCTCGAATCCACCTAAGCTCCCACCACCAACTTGAGAAGGAGCAATCGCACTCTCCTCCATCTTGAGATGTAACGACCATCCCCTTCATCGACTCCACCTCTTCCTTGGAGAGGACTAGAGCTCTCTGATGTACCTTGAGGCGGAGCAACCAGTTCTTACTTCGCCCATGGATCCGCTTACTCCTTTATCTCCATTTCCGCTACTCCTCTATGACGCAACGAGTATTTATGGTGTAGCCTCCTCCACCCCTCCTCTATCAAGACATCCACTTCTAGATCCATCATTGCATCGACATGGATCTCGTTGGAGACTCCAGCTTCAACTAGGTGTTTCCTTCCGATGGTACATCCCCATTTCTTCTCTATTGGGAGATTTCACTCATTAAAGCATGTCGGTTGGTTCCACTAAGCACTGAAGTAGATCATTCACCTTTGAGTCTATTGATTGAGTAATGGTGTATGTTTTTCTTAGTGCCATATGTTTTCCAGCTGTCTCTCAAGAGTTTGTGGGACCATATCCACCGTTAGGTGAGGTGGTTTAGTTCTTGCGAAGGGAAATGCTTTTTCTTTTCCTAGTTGTCTTTGATATTTTTCTTTGTTTCTTTTCTCTCCCCACAATCAACATTGTACTTCACTTTATGGGAGCTCTTTGTACTTCCTTAATCGAGAACTCACTCATACATGTCCCTTATTCATGTTAATGAATGAAGATTCTTTTCTTCAAAAAATATTTTGCAATTTAAGGCTAAAATAACTCACATACCACAATGAGAAATATCTTAAATATCAAGTACCATATTGTTGATTTTTGAAGTTCCATTACTATGACATCAAAATTGTCTATATAGTTTAGGAACTTTTCTATAATTTACTCAAACTCATATGGCGAAAGAGGTAGCAATTTTTCATTATTCACATTAAAAAAATAAATTTATAATTATAAATAAAGTAGATTTGTAAATACATACATTTACATATATAATGTGATATGTAGATCCATTTTATAATGGATAAAACACAAATATAAAAATTTCTTCCTAAAATGAATATGATAGTAGCAGATCAAATACACACACACACACACACACACACTCACATACACATGCATGCATGCATGCATACATAACGTGGTATGTTTGTATGTATGTTGTACGCATGTATGTATGTACGCATGTATATACATATGTATGTGTGTATTCATATTCGTTGTCAGCACCGCTTATTAGGATATGAAAAACATCATGTTAGAAAACTTTTTGTGAGCTCTATTTCTTATAATGCTTACATGATTATGTCTATTAATCTAATAAATTAATAATAAAGAACTGGACGAGTATTCTTGTAAAAAGCACAAAAGACGGGGGCACTTTTGTTATTCCTTGAATTCTGCGGGTCTCAATGTAAAATTACTCGAGTCACGTGAGTTGTCCCACATGACATGGGTACTTGATGAGACCATGATTCATTGCATCAACTCATCTAAATTACACAATATCCCACTGCATTTGCATTCAGTTTTCACCTATAATATGCGTATTTAACACTCCATTATCATCATGCACACTACACACAATAGTAAAAGAACCCTGACATATTTTATCTTATTGATAAACTTAATTATTATAGATTTGGATCACAAGTTTTTTATTGAACTTTCATTTGATTATGCAATGTTTAGGATTTCATAGAATTGTATCACTCGCAAAAATCGAACACATGCCATTTTTTTGCACATTGTTATAAGAAGATATGCATGGTAATTATTTGTCGTATCTCATATTTGTTTAAGCCCATACAAACAAATCCGATACCTCATGCAAAAAATGAACCCGTCTTAAACTAATTTTAGAATCCGACCATTCATTTTATGTGATATACATTTTGACTGCAAAATATGTATCATTAATCTAATATCTCTACTTTTTTGTAGAGAAATAATTACATCCACCGACCATGGTTGGGGAGACAAATCTCTCCAACACATGGTTGTCTATTCCTTAGTAAGTGTCACGTTCATCTCTTCAAGGCATTGAAATAAAAGCTTGGTTATGCATTCCCAACAAATCATGAACACAACACTAAAGCAATGTTCTTGAAATCAAATCGGAGGCCGAACCGAAAACCATATCGAAAATGTCCAATAGGGTTAGATCATGAAACATAGAGGAAAATAATGGTTGAATCAGTAGATCAAACATGCATAATACACTCATGCAAAATAAACATTTAAATATCATTCAAAATTGTTGATACAACCATAATACACACACAAAAAGATCAGTAAAAGATAACAAAGTTATAAATATGTATTTTCATCTATTATCACACAAATCTTTTCTCAAAGTATATGTATTTTTAGGTATACACTTTTGAACCAAGTTGAACCAAAATTTATATACCATATTGAACCAGTGGTTGGACACAAAAAATGAATATTTGAATCAGACCTGTAAAACCTGGGGAACTGTACCGGTCAAGGTCTAGTTGTAAAAACCCTTCTATAAAGCGAAGAAGAAAAAAAGAATGTTAGAGGATGGATGGGATATTATCATCATGAATACTCAACCTTCATGTTTTGAGTTTTTCCAAATTCGACCATTTTCACCTTTTTATTTCGCTTTCGTTCCTCGAATAATCTGATTCGGCCATGTGTCACTGGTTGTGCCACGTGGCCCGCTCCTTCACCTGCCATGCACCCTTCTCTCTCTGCCATCTGATTGCTATCCTCCCCTTCATATCGTCGCCGTCCATTTCCGCCCTCTTCTCAACCCTCCAATCATTTCTTGCACTGCATCTCCTCCGTCCATCAACGCCTAAACCTCAGCTTACCACGTATCAATCTTCTAGCCGCACGATCGACTTCGAGAGGCCTCCATCCTAGCCGTGCTTTCCTGCAACCCATGTCAACCTTTGATCAAGGCTCTGGGTCCATCACAACCATCCACTCTCGCCTTCATCTCCGTACGACACGTGTTGTGCTCTCATCCATTGATGAGGGCCTTCATCGTTTTAATCCCAACCACACGTAGGCTCCTAGCCATGGCTGTTGGATCGCGAGATCCAACGACCAAGGGACCGTCTTCCACCTTCTGTTCACCCCGCACCCACGTTCTGCACCTCTCACCGCCTCTCCGCCCTTTCCATTTCCCTCGCCACTTCAGCCACCATCTACACTCGATAAGCGCTCCACGATCGACCCTATTCTTCCCTCATCCTCGCTAGCACCCACTCACTCCATGAATCCATCTCATTCGCTCAACATTCTCCACAAAAACCCCATCGACCATCGTCAGCACCGCCAACCTCCAGCTTTAAATACATTGTCTCCACCAACTTCGTACGCCCTCCACCTTTACGAGGGGCGAGGCCCAGCCCTCGTCCACCTCTCCATGACATGGGGAGGTGCAATTGAAGGTGCGACGATGACTTCTTCCCCGATGAGACCTACCGCCTTCACGGATGCTTCGTAGAGCTCCGCCTCCGCTCGAGCTATCCCACCTTGCTGAGATGGTTCTGCGAAGACCCGGGGTTATCCTCGAACCCCCAGCCCAAGCCCTGCTCTGTCAATCCCATGTAAGCTCTTTGATTATCAATTGCATTTTCTTTGTTTTTCTTATATGTAATTAGGACTCTCCACGCTACTTCACCCTCCATTGACCATTGACTTAGATTCGTCACTCCTCCACCGTCTTCGCACTCACCTCCGTTCACTCTCCCTATCCTCCATAACCCCAAACCACTCCGACCCCCTCCTCAGAGCTCATCGGAGAAGACAACCTGGGCCCTCCATTTCTTCCCTCCTTATAACCCTCAACCATTTCATTCTTCTTGTGTCACCACCACGTTGCTTCGGCTATACGTTCTAATGTTGTAGGTGCTCGAATTGACATTGGTCGGAGTCCTCACCAGAGCGTTCTTGGAGAGTTCCAACCCCAGCGTACAGGAGTAACGATGGCATTCCAGATACTCTAGCTGCTTCACAAAGCTTCAACGATGACATCTATGCCTTCAGGTGCTGCTGGAGATCTTCACGGAGCTCAATTGGAGGTAGCGGAGCGCGGGGACCTTCGTCGGAACTAGCCAAGCCCGCCGTAGGCGACGATGGCAAGGAGGATTCAGAAGAGAAGTTACCGTCCGATTGCGAGATCGGATGACTTAAAGCGAGCCACATCGCCATCCTCTAGGATTTACAGCTACCGTTGGATCCTTGAGATCTGACAGTCCATAGGAGCCCACGTAGCCCGCTCCAAGCATCTTCTATGCCCCTTAGGCTCGGAGCACTCGAGCTTCTCCCGAGCCAGCCGAGCCTGCATCCGAGCCCGAGCCGTTAGCCGAAGCAGCCCCGAGCCTCCAACGCCACCCAGCCTGGACTCACATGTTCCCGTCACGTGATGGTTGGGAAAATTGCATGGAGGCCCCACCGACTTCTCCAAATTGGAGATAGGTCCATAAATCACATGCATCCCACGCGCGCCTGGGGTATTTGCACCCGATCCCTAGCAGGTTTTAATAATAGCAAAAATACCATCGTATGTGTGGGTAATTTATAGGGAAGGTCTCGCGTCTATTCTATTTGCATTTTACTCCCTCCTAGGGACCTATTTGCTAGTTATCTTTTATGTTTTCTTGCATTTATGCCCTTGTCTTCTTTTATGCATATCTTGAGCATCGTATCTCCGTTTCATTTGATTTCAGTCTTGTTTTGAAGCTATTTTTATGATCTTTGTAATGGCATGCTTAATATCTGTTTTGACGCTCTAAATTTATGGATTATTTTAATAGCAAAATGTCACATATATAATGCCTTTTGTACCTTGTATTATTTCATTAACTGGATTAGCTTCATAATTTGAACCCGAAATTGATTGGTGATTATTGCTTAAATATTTCGTATGATTCGGGTATTTTTGCATTAGAACTTGCATTGCACTTTACTGTATCTCCTTGCATGATAAAAGTAAAATAAAAAATGCATTGTTCATGTTTGTTTATGCATACTGTCTTGTCATCATGCATTCATTGACCTACGTCTCCTTCATGAAACACTTAATCATAATAATAGGAGTCTAAATGATACTAAAGAGGCCCGTGTCCCTGACTTCGACCTTGGCTTGCCCAAGTAAAATATAAATTAGACCTTTTGATTTGATTGTTAATTTAATTAAACGATCTTTGATAGATTTAATTTAGTCCGACTGCAATGACATTGGAAGTGTTAATTTCACACTATTAAAGGGCTGAATCTTAGATTTATCACCAGGTAGTGGTACAAAGAAGTTAGACAACTTCATGACAGATCATGGGTTTAATAGAAGCCCATACGATTGTTGTGTTTACCACAACAAGGTGAAGGATGGATCCTCCATCAATATGTTACTGTATGTAGACAACATGGTGATTGCTGTCAAGAAGAAGAGTACCATAGATAATATGAAGCAGCACCTTAGTTCAAAGTTTGACATGATGGACCTTTGTGCAATGAAAAAGATTTTAGAGATGGAGATCATTATAGATCGTGCAAAAGGGAAGATTTTCATATCTCAATAAAACTATATTGTGAAAGTTCTAACTAAATTTAGGTTGCATACAACCAAGACACTAGGTTCTCCATCGCTATGAATCGCCTCTCAGTTTCTTTCGCACCTCAATTAGACGCGGAGAAGGAACACAAGTTACATGTTCACTATGCCAACACATTTGGGAGTCTTATGTATGCCATTGTATGCATAGTACATGATATTGTTAATGTTGCGAGCATTGTTAGCAGATTCATAGGCAACCTTTGGATTGGGCATTGGTAGATATTCAAGTGGATTTTCCGCTATAAGAGAGGAACATTAGACATTGGACTCATCTGTGGAAGTGATTTGGAGTATTTTATTACAAGATTCAGATTCAGACTATGCTGCAAATATTGATGAGAGGAGATCAATGACCTGATACATCTTCACTTTGGGGAATTCAATCATCAGTTGGAAGTCTACCTTACAACTATCTATTACTTTGTCAACCATGGGGGCAGAGTACATGGATTTGGCAGAGGTTGCAAAGGAAGGAATCTGATAGAAGGGTTTAGTTGGAGATCTTAGTCTAAAACATGATCATGTTATAATGTTGTGACAGACTCAGTACGATATAGTTACTCAAGGACTAGTTACATCATGAGAGGACCAAGCACATAGATGCCAAATATCACTTCATTCGTTTGAAGAAGATAATTAAGGTAAAGAAGGTCAGCATAACGGATAATCCAAACGATATGTTCTCAAAGGAAGTTCTTAGAAGTAAGTTCAAACATTATATGGACTTTCTCAATGTAGACAATCGACAACATTCCCAAGGAGGGACAAGAGGAAACTCGACGAAGCTTGACAAAGCTTCTCAGAGTTTTTAATTCAATGTGGAGATTGTTGATATGCATTAAATCTTAACCATCTGACCCATGTTGAAGAACCCCGCATGCACATCATCTTATCGTACTATACCCGAACAAGACGGGAGTCTCGATGCCTAATGAATCCCCATTCATTACTCTTTATTCCTTTATTTTAGCTAGAAATAATTGCAAAACACCGTGTAAATACTTGTAAATACAATAACTTGTCAAATTGCATGCTTCATGTAATTATCCATAATTAGCATGTTTTTATTTAAAAATAAAGGAATAAAGAAATAAAGAAAAAGAGGGAAATATTTAGAATAAATATTGAGTGACTCGAACCCAAGGGAGGGCTAATCATTAGCCTGATCGCAAAATAAATCAAGTAGAGAGAGGTAGGGCCATTAATTATTGTGCAAATATTCCCCATTTCATGTATATATTTTATTTTCATAAAATAAAAAATAATTATATGTTCCTCATAATGTGTATATATTTATAAAAATAAAATAAAAATGAGAAAAATAAAAATAAAAATAAAAATAAAATAAATTCTCTCTCTTAACCTTGTATATACCATGTATATATGTACCTAACCTTATTTATTTTACCTTTGTAAATACATAATAAAAATCAAATAAAAATTATTTTATATCCCATATTTTATGTTATAAATAAATAAAATATAAAATAGGGATAATTGTACAAAAATAAATTAATAAAAATAAAAAATACCCTGGTATTTATACCTATGTTTAATAATACATTATGTATATACATTAATATATTTTTCAAAAAATAAATAAAAATCACCAAAAAATACATTGAAAAATAAGAAACATTTTTCATGTTGTAAATATTTTTATATAAAATCACTATTTTAAAATGAATTTCTAAATAATTTTGGGCTCGAAATTTTTCCATTGGTCCACGAAGGATGTTGACCCCCGGTCAACTCCCCCCCAGGACCACATCTCCGCCGATCCGCTTCGTCGACCCGATTTCATGACATTTTCACGATTCAATCCGCCTCCCATTTGCCCAAACCCCGAGCTCCGATTGTAGTGGGCAGATCCGCGATCCTCGCCCGATCATTTCCTTAGGGGCCCATGCATTGATGTGCGTGCTCGACTCCAATCTTCCCGGACCCCTACCACTATATAGTCTGAGCTTCAGCCTCCTTCCTCCGCACCTTTGACCACCGTCTTCGACTCCCAGGACCTCCACCCTCTTACCTTGAGTGACAGCAATGTTGGACATGTGAGCCCACGGCGAGCCATTATGCAATAAATGTTATTGCGAATATCATTCCCTGATCTGAAATGAAGAATAAATAATTTACATAATAGGTCCCTCTGTACAATTAGGGTTATGTACCATGGCTATCTTAATGATCATACAGTTGTTGATTCAATTATTGAATCATAGAGGCTGGTGCTTGGATGAATATCTAAAGAGTTAGATTGAGGACTCATCAAGCACCGTCAAATGATTGTTAAGATGTGATCTCCAGCCTGAGTAGGAGATGGCAATCCTTTTCTCACATAGGCTGATATCTGATCGACCTCTTGATGCAGGTCCTCTGCATGGGAATAGTGATTCGGAGGTGTCAGATTAGTTAGGTCAATGGGTTGACATAACGAGATCGAGATAACCTAAGTCCTATGTTGAATGCTGTCATAGCATAGGCACGCATCCTCTGATCGGAGACAGATGTGTTACTATATGTCTGAGTGTGTACATTTGGCAGACCAATAGGTTGATGACCTAACCAAGGTCTGTACACCGGCGCGCTGGTGTGCATGTAAGGGCATATGAGTAATACGATCTCTCAAAGGGATCATACAGGTTCACTACTGAACCGGAAGACATGAGCTCACTCATGAGATATTGGGAAGAATCAAATTCCGTGCACGGTCGTCTCGCTTTGGAAGCTTGACTGAATTTGTAGGTTTGATATATACTTTTGGAAAGTATATGATCAAGACCTAGGTATGATATATGCTTTTGGAAAGTATATGATCGATACCAAATCCCAATGATCAAATGAGAAACTTAGTGATCAAACCCTGAAGAAGATAGTGTAAAATTGATCTTGATCTTCGGGTTGACCATGGGTCTTTTAGTATGAAGGATGTACATGTATTGGGAATACCTGAGGGTGATGTGATCATAAACAATTGTATATCCATGACGCTTCCATTCCGAGGGAGTGATGAAACAGGTCTGGATTTTAGTGACTCCTTCCAGTAGAGAAGCAATCTGATCTTAGTCCAAGTGTTGGACATTGGCCTGAATAAGATTCAGATTCAATGAAGATTAGATTTGCGGTCTTGATTTAATCAAGCATCTGTGGGAGGTTCGTTCGATCTGGATTTGAGATAAGATCTTAATATCCAAGTCACCATACGTGGACCAATACAATCGCCATGTCCTTATCTCCAAGTATCTGCGGAGAAAGCACATTATTCTTGAAGGAGTTCAAGAATAATTCATTTGATGATTCCTATATCCAAGCATCAAGAAAATGGATAATTACATATGATTTAATTATCATGAATAATATGAATTTGATTCATATTATAAGAAGAGATATCTAAGACAGTTAAATGTGATTTAGTTATCAAAGATATGAATAACGTGAATGTGATTCATGTTATTTGGGCACATGAGAGATCCAAGATGATTAAATGTGATTTAATTATCATGGATATGAATAATGTGGATAGCACTATCCATATTAATCATATATATTATAAATATGATTTATAATATATTAGAGAGAGAAAGACACTATGGAAATAACATTTGTTAATTATTAGTGTGAATTGGATCCACATTAAGTAATTCATTGGAAATGTAATTTACAAATTAGTTTGGGTTGTAAATTTGATTCACATATATTTCAATGGCATGATTGAAATATTCATAAATTATTAAGAGATAATATGATATAATAAAAAGGAGATAATAAGCCACCATTAATGAGGTGGTGTCACCCATGAAAAAGTCATGGGTGACGCCCCATTTTAGGAGGCTACCTTATCTCCATTTTATTATCTTGATAAATCTCTTAATTAATTGATTTATGTTAAATTAAATTGTGTTGATAATGTTGACGAAATCAGGGGATCCATTGCTTGGATCTTCATCGAGGATTGCGGGACGGACGCGGCTCATCATCGTGCACGCGAGTGCGTTCTTCGTGGATC
The DNA here is from genome assembly GCA_037367405.1 of Ottelia alismoides. NCBI lineage: Eukaryota > Viridiplantae > Streptophyta > Magnoliopsida > Alismatales > Hydrocharitaceae > Ottelia > Ottelia alismoides. The sequence continues at coordinate 901,107 of JAZKJV010000064.1, forward strand.
GGACTTGAGACAGGAGGATCTCTACTTTGGGATCTCACGATCGCAACCTCGCTTCAAGAGGTATTCCTTATACTTTGTGGTTTGATGAAACGATTCAAGAAGTGTTCTCGTGATCATGTGATTTCATCTTTTGTTTTTTTTTTAAAAAAATTTAATTTCCGCCGCATCTCACGACTAGTGCGACTAGTTGCTCCGATTGCATACGATGCGATCGACACGCTTCCATGATGCTCTTAAGGATTCTCAATATCCTTCAAGTGGTATCAGAGCCATAGGTCGAATAAGGTTTTGGATATCTCATAGACCTAGGACGACTTGGGCTTGAAAGAGATGCGGAATTTTTTGTCGCATTTGAATTTTCGCACCTCTGTCTAATTGAATATTTCGGCTATGTTTAAATTGTTTAAACACGATTTTTTCAATTGTATTTTGTTCCCCATTAAATAAGGAAACCATAGGATCTGAGTTTGTGAAATTTGGACTTCATTTGCTCAAAATATGGTCTTTTGAATATGCATATATTCACTGTTCCAGAAACTACGGATCTAATCGTGATTAATGAGTTAATTATGGTTTTGATACGCCTCTAAATGCGTGAATTATCCCTTGAGTTCTTTAGTAAATCAAATTTACAATCTTAGGAAACTGATTTTTCCATTTTTTGGATTTAAATTGATCAAGATAAATTAGTTTTAGTGATTGGGGGTCACTGCTGGAAATTGACAGTTTTTGATCATGAACCTTGTGATAAGTCATTCAAATATGTTGATGAAAATTAATTGTTAATTTTCTGAAATAATTAGTGATAAATATTTGTGAAATATTTAATTAAATAATTATTTCATTGAATGACATTTGCCTAAACCACAATGATGAGATAATAGATCTTGATCATTGGTTCATCAACAAACATTGATTTCATGAAAATCATAGTTTATCCTACAATAGTTGTAGGACAACTTTTACATGAAAACCCTCTTGCTTGAATAGGATTGGGGATTTGTTTAGCAAATCTCCTTATAATATAATCAAAATTGTTTTGATGTATATTATATGGTATAATTTCGGTTGAAAAACCGATGAGCATCTCAATGTACATGATGATGTATCTGGTATTATCCTTTCCCGAGGCAGATATGGTGCCTAGTCGGAGAGCATTGGGGTCGCGGGTTGCAACGTATGTGGTCCGTCCCACTCTCCTCGGTACTGGCCATGACAGCGGGTAGGGACTGTATAATACCGGAGAAGTCAGAGTGTATTTTTCTAATTATTCAAATTCGAATAATACATACTTTGAGATTATACCTACTATTCAAGTAATAATCAAGTTTGTTGATTGATGATTGGATTAATGATTAATTTAATGTGATTAAATTAATTATATCCAATAAACACTCTATCATGAATAGATGTGTATTTCCCTTGGAAGAATTAATTATGTGAATATGATTAACGATAATTGATTAAAAAATTTGAATATGAGGTGGTGGATCACATAAGTGACATCCATGGTCTCCTGTCAAGGCAAAGGATTCCGTCGCCAGTTGTTGCGTATAGGAGATGCCTGTCCGAAGTGACAGATCATATACATGATTTAATTGGATCGGGTTCTTTGCTTATCGAAAGAGTAAGGTCGTATACGTAGTGAACCCAATATCGAGTCCTCATATTATTGGGGCGATATTGGATTGTGTATAGCGAGTATTAAGCCTGTTGACGGTTGGTTCAATTAATGACGGGTCAACATCATCTTAGGGGTGGTGGGCCCGGGTGTTAAAGACCGAATTGGGAAATGCAAGTTGGACTTTTAAGATGGAATGTGTTCCCGCTTCTTTCTATCTGAGTTGTAGGTTCTCATATTATTGGGATGCAACAAAGATAAGGAAGGAGATCCCAGATCTTGCTAGAGATATAATGGTAAGAATATCTCTTACATTGAAAGTGATTAAGGGAATAAACTTTCAGTGTTGACAAGACAAGACAACCTTGATATAAAAATTCCTAAATCAAAGTAAAATATGTATATATAAATACATACGCTTACACACATTTATTATTTCAGATAATCCTTCATTAAACCCATTCAATGTTATATTCGATAATAACTAGTAAAATATCATGAATTGAACTCATGATCCAGATATTGTACTTGCAATTGGACACACAATGTATGTGGTTGCAATGTGTAAGTTTCCTCAACATAATGAGGAATGACAATTAAATAAGACAATAAGATATCATCTTAGGGTTTGTATGTCTCTATAGTCTTGATCTTTCATCGAGTGTACTTTGGAAGTGACATGTCGATGATGATCGCAATTGTCAAATAATCCTTATAAAATCTAAGAAGATGTTCTGTCATACATATGTGCTCTAGACATTTAATCATGAATGACATGGTTCTCTGCATTATGCAGAATGGTAGCTCGAAAGAGATGATGTATTCAAAATGTTTGAATGCCTACCTGAACCTAAGTCTCTAAGAGTTAAGATGTATGTAGATATGATGAGTGTCATCATTCTACTATCTATACTCAAGTCATTCATGAAGCTTCATAATAGTCATTTTGAATGAATTTAATGAAGCATGTATAAATGTTGAAATACTCTTGTATTGAAATCTTTTGAATTCAACATAAGAGATTCTTTGTCTTGAACAATGGTTGTTTATAGATCAGAGAGCACAGTGGAAGGATGGGTTGGACCCATGTGAGAAGGAAAGTCAAAGAGTTGATTGTACTTCTGCGACTTCCATAGACATCCAAAGAGTTGGATGAATGCCAATATTGCAATAAGTTGATGTGTTGATAGTATGACTATCAAATCTGTCTAAAATCCTCAGTGAAGGACTCAGATAGAGCATCAAAATAATCTACATATAATCATTGACTCTGACTTTCTTATTTCATAAGATAAAGTCTGACAATTGTGTCCCAATCTTCTAATGACATTTGTAATTAGTTGCATATATATATTAGAAGATTAGAAATTTGATCTTAAGGTTTAGTAGTCATCTACATGGATATTGCTGTAATTGTTGCAACAATCTCTGTTGGATAGATAGACTTCATATTCTCAGTGGGAGAGCCCTTAGTCTTGGAGAATGTCTCCATGACCTAGATAGTAGAGCACACTTATTGTTTGTTTCTAAATGTTGGAAATAAACATGAATTCTGAGATAGAACTATCATAAAGAGTTATGATGGAAGTATTTCATATAGTAATCTAACATCTAGTGAATTCCACAAAATTAGAAAATTAATGAATGGTTCATTAAGATTTCTAAAACTGAAAGCAAACCTTATAAGATCAATAGGAGGATGAAGATCATTTGACAATGATATGGCATCAAGTCTTGGTATGTCTGTTGATTTGATCAATAGACTAGTAAGATATGAAACTTTAGAATGTCTAAAATTTCAAATCTTGCATACTTGTGAATATTGTATTCAAAGTAAAATGTCCAATACGCCCTTCTCTGAGAATGGTGTTAGATGTCGAGGTATTCAAGATCTCATACATATTGATGTATGTAGATCATCTATATCATAATAAACATTATGGATATGTGATATCTATTGATGATTATGTATGATATGAGATTTCTTCTCTTCACCTGAGAAACCTTTGAAATGTTCAAAGATTTCACAATTTTGGTTTAGAACCAAAGTTTAAAGAAAGATGAAATGCATTTGACCTAACCTAGGTAGCTTGTACCTGTTAGATAAAAATTCAAAGAATACCTTATGGAGATATGAATATCATTTCTATCTCACTCCTCCTGATAAACCTAAACTCAATAGAGTTGTAGGGAGATACAATTGGATCATGTGTGACATGATATGATCAATGATGAATTATAACATAATTGCCTCTTAGTTTCTAGGTATATATGTAGTGGAGACTACACTATATATCCTTAATAAGATTCCATGCAAGTAAGCTGGAATTAAGCACTAGAGAGTGCTACTTCATTAGGAAAATAAAGGATGATATGGGATACCTACTTTATGACCTTGAGATTCTTAAAATATCTCATCTATGAGAATGTGATTCTTAGTGGCTGAGACTCTTGAGAATCAAGAAGAAAATGAAGTAAAGGAACTCATTTAATCTTGAGAAGATAATTAGGCTCCTGAAATCAGAAACTAAGGGGATAATTAGAGATGAAACACTAATACCTCTTCAAATGAGTTTGAGGATGTATTCCATGTGTCGATTAAGTCTGACAATGATCGGACATCATGTGATGAAGCACCTAAGGATCATGACATGGAAAGATGGATATTAGCAATAAAGTCTAAAGTAGACTTCATATACAAGTGTTGTATATGGACCCTCGAAGATCCACCTATATGGGTAAGACCCATAAAGGTTTAAATGGATCTTCAAGAGAAGAGGGAACATGATGAGAAGGTAGAAACCTTCAAAGCACGGTTCGTAGCCATAAGCTACACACCGGAAGAGAAGACATTGCTTGCAATGAGACTTGCTCTTCGGTAACCATGCTTAAAATCATCAGAATATTGCTAACCTTAGCTACACAACTTGACTATTACATCTTCAAGATGTAAGTCAAGATTGCATTCCTTTAAGAATACCTCTCTGAGGATATTCACATGAAGTAGCCCCAGGGCTTCATGATTGGGGAAAGTAAGGTGCGAAAGCTAAAGAAATCCATCTGTGGACTCAAATAAGCTTCTTGTAGTTGGAACATAAGATTTGATGAAATTATAAATGTTATGATTTCAAATAGAATCTTGATGAACCATATGAAGCTTAGTGGGAGTGTTCATCGTGCTAAATGTAGATAATATCCTAATCATTTGGAATGATATAAGGATGTTAATAAGTGTTTTATAGACTGGTTATTCCATACCTTGAGATATGATCTCAAGAATACCTCTTAGATCTTAGTTCTAAAGTTGTTCAAAAGTAAAGAAAAGAGGGTATTGGGACTGTCACATTCGTAGTATACCTTGGACATGTTCCATTTTTTTGGAAATTCCAAGAAAGGCTTCCTTCCCTTAAGATTTGGTACTGACCTATCTAAAGGGATAGCACCTCAAAGAGTTGAGGAAGTGAATGCTAGAACTGCTTGCACTTGTGCATCAGTTACGAGAAGCTAAGTGTATGCTAGATGTGTACAAAAGCCAGATATCTGCCATGCAGTGGAAGTAGTAAAGTGTTGCTAATCCTACTATGGAAAGAAAACATTTGATTGCAGTAATAACAATGTCTTCATAGATGACAAGATTTTGAGATAGTGATCTCAAAGTCATATCTTCAAAAGCTTAAGACTTTATAGATAGAGATCTAAAAGGTCTTAACTGTGGATACCTAAAGAGATAGTGATCTCCCAGAATAAGGGTATTCTGATAAGGATTATGGAAATACTGGTTATAATAATTATTGAGCATTAGTGTTAAGGACACTATAACTGCTTTGACTAGATTGAGTATTGGTTGCATTAGATGCAACATTCGCATTTGATGCGAGCACTGTTACCTAGGGATATGCAAGTGTCGTAAAAGGACTTGGCATACTCTTTTGGAACAGAGTGACTGATTAACTTACCTAGCTATTTCTAAATAGCCTATGATTGTCACATGAGTGTGGGTTTAAATGATTGGCTCATTAATGGCTCTTTGGGCTAGTGGGAGATTGTTGGACATGTGAGCCCCACGGCGAGCCATTATGCAATAAATCTTATTGCGAATGTCATTCCCTGATCTGAAATGAAGAATAAATAATTTGCATAATAGGCGCCTCTGTATAATTAGGGTTATGTACCATGGCTATCTTAATGATCATACAGTTGTTGATTCAATTATTGAATCATAGAGGCTGGTGCTTGGATAAATATCTAAAGAGTTAGATTGAGGACTCATCAAGCACCGTCAAATGATTGTTAAGATGTGATCTCCAGCCTGAGTAGGAGATGGCAATCCTTTTCTCACATAGGCTGATATCTGACCGACCTCTTGATGCAGGTCCTCTGCATGGGAATAGTGATTCGGAGGTGTCAGATTAGTAGGTCAATGGGTTGACTTAACAAGATCGAGATAACCTAAGTCCTATGTTGAATGCTGTCACAGCTTAGGCACGCATCCTCTGACCGGAGACAGATGTGTTACTATGTCTGAGTGTGTACATTTGGCAGACCAATAGGTTGATGACCTAACCAAGGTCTATACACCGGCGCGCTGGTGTGCATGTAAGGGCATATGAGTAATACGATCTCTCAAAGGGATCATACAGGTTCACTACTGAACCCGGAAGACATGAGCTCACTCATGAGATATTGGGAAGAATCAAATTTCGTGCACGGTCGTCTCGCTTTGGAAGCTTGACTGAACTTGTAGTTTGATATATACTTTTGGAAAGTATATGATCAATAACTAGGTATGATATATGCTTTTGGAAAGTATATGTTCGATACCAAATCCCAATGATCAAATGAGAAACTTAGTGATCAAAGCCTGAAGAAGACAATGTAAAATTGATCTTGATCTTCGGCTTGACCATGGGTCTTCCAGTATGCAGGATGTACATGTATTGGGGGTACCTGAGGGTGATGTGATCATAAACGATTGTATATCCATGACGCTTCCATTTCGAGGGAGTGATGAAACAGGTCTGTATTTTAGTGACTCCTTCTAGTAGAGAAGCAATCTGATCTTAGTCCAAGTGTTGGACATTGGTCTGAATAAGATTCATATTCAATGAAGATTAGATTTGCGGTCTTGATTTAATCAAGCATCTGTGGGAGGTTCGTTCGATCTGGATTTGAGATAAGATCTCAATATCCAAGTCACTATATGTGGAACAATACAATCGCCCTGTCCTTATCTCCAAGTATCTGCGGAGAAAGCACATTATTCTTGAAGGAGTTCAAGAATAATTCATTTGATGATTCCTATATCCAAGCATCGAGAAAATGGATAATTAAATATGATTTAATTATCATGAATAATAGAATTTGATTCATATTATAAGAAGAGATATCTAAGATAGTTAAATGTGATTTAATTATCAAAGATATGAATAACGTGAATGTGATTCATGTTATTTGGGCACATGACAGATCCAAGATGATTAAATGTGATTTAATTATCATGGATCTGAATAATGTGGATAGCACTATCCATATTAATCATATATATATTATAAATATGATTTATAATATATTAGAGAGAGAGAAACTATGTAAATAGCATTTGTTAATTATTAATGTGAATTGGATCCACATTAAGTAATTAATTGGAAATGTAATTTACAAATTAGTTTGGATTGTGAATTTGATTCACATATTTTTCAATGGCATGATTGAAATATTCACAAATTAATTTGGAATTAATTTTATGGATAATTACATGATAATAGTTATCACAAATTATTAAGAGATAATATGATATAATAAAAAGAGATAATACGCCACCATTGATGAGGTGGCGTCACCCATGAAAAAGTCATGGGTGACGCCCAATTTTAGGAGGCTACCTTATCTCCATTTTATTATCTTGATAAATCTCTTAATTAATTGATTTATGTTAAATTAAATTGTGTTGATAATGTTGTATTTAATTTAATAATAAATAAATGTTGTTGGTTTTAACCAACAACAATCATAGCCATTGATTTTGCATACACCAAGCCAGGCCGTTGGATCTATGTGTCGATTGAGATCCATTAGATCCTAAACTAATATAAAAGGAGGGCTAGGGTAGCCTTTCTAAGTACATTATTAAGAGTTGTACAAGGTTACAACTCTCTCTCTCTCTCTCTCTCATATCTCGCCCTCTCTCTTTCTCTCCTCCAAAAGATGACTGTCCATCTTGTGTTGAGAAAGGAGAGACTCTCGGCTTCTTCTTAGACGACTCGAGGATCTCCTTCTTCTTTGGAGTTTCTTACTCTAAAGGAAGACGACAGATTTCGTTTGACGAAATCAGGGGATCCATTGCTTGGATCTTCATCGAGGATTGCGGGACGGGCGCGACTCATCATCGTGCCTGCGAGTGCATTCTTCGTGGATCGGACTTGAGACAGGAGGATCTCTACTTTGGGATCTCACGATCGCAACCACGCTTCAAGAGGTATTCCTTATACTTTGTGGTTTGATGAAACGATCCGAGAAGTGTTCTAGTGATCATGTGGTTTCATCTTTAGTTTTTTTTAAAAAATAATTTCCGTCGCATCTCGCGACTAGTGCAACTAGTTGGTCCAATTGCATACGATGCGATCGACACGCTTCCGTGATGCGCTTAAGGATTCTCAATATCCTTCAAGCAAGCCCTAGGGGGTGTCGGAGAGAGGATAGAGGCGCCCTAGCCCCAGGTCCGGCAACCCACGTCATCGCGCTCCGCCACCGGCGAGCTCGAGCCTCTGGAGGCATCGATCCATCAAGGCGAGGATCTCAGGAGGTAGCTGAACTCCCCCATAGACGATTCCGACCATCAGGTAGATTCTTTAGACCATATCTTAGCTTTAATTCAAGATCTTATGTTTAGCGTCGCCAGCCTTCGCCGGCCGGTTCCCGACCATCCCTTCACCCGTTCGATCATCCGACCACACCCACACCTTCATGAGTCCTCTCCACCTTCTACGCCCCGCCGATCATCCTGGTTCACCCCGGGACCAGGACTTAGGTCCTCCTGAAGGATATGGTAAAAATCCTCAAGTGCATCACGGAAGCGTGTGTGTCGTATCGAATACGACAAGGAGTGACTAGTCGGACTAGTTGCTCGATGCAACGGAATTTAAAAATTTTATACGACGAAACCGCATGATCCAATAATACTTCTCGGATCGTTTCGTCTAAACCACAAACAAGTAATAGGATTACCTCTTGAAAGCGTGGTTGCGATCGAGTCTCTAAACGAAGAGACCTCCTGTCTCAAGTCCGATCCGACGGAGGAGACGCTTGCGAGCGCGGGGATGAACCACGTGCTTCTCGCAATCCATGTTGATGATCCAAGCGGCGGATCTCCTGATCTCGACACACGAGATCCGTCGTCTTCTTCACGAGCGAGGCGCACCGAAGGAGACGGAGATCCACGAGCAGACGATCGGGCAGCATAACGACGATGCTGCGACGATGGAGAACCTCTCCATGGCATCCATGGTGGACGACCATGAGAGGGATAGAGAGGGCTGACGTCTAGAGAGAAAGAGAGAGAGAGAGATGCTTCCAAGCATTATGTGTAAAGAGATAGCATGGGTATGCCTCTCTATTTATAGGGTTTTAGGATTCATGGATCTCAATCCATGGGACATATAAAATCAAATGGATGAGATTGATTTATGTCAATCCAATGGTCAAGATTGTTGTTGGTAAAACCAATAAATTTAGGTAAAAATATATTTGACAAAATCAAATATAAATTAGTCCTAAATCAAACCAATAAATAAGGAGAGAATGTGCATGGAGATTTCATCTCCATGCACCTTCCATGTGGACGGCCACACATTCCTATTAGGAATGATGTGCCGCCCACTCTTTCCATGGGGAGAGCAATCTCATGGAAATCCATGAGATTGCATTTCTCCTTGAAAATCTCCTTTATTTATTTCCAACAACTTTTGTTGGCTTTTTATTCTTCAAAAATAATTCACAATTATATTTGAGAATATTGCAATCTTGCCATGGAAAAATTGTGAATCAAATTCACAACCCAAAAACAATATATAATTTACATTGTCAATTAATTACACAATGTGTATCCAATACACATAATTAATCAACACATATAAATTATAATTAGCTCTCTCTAATACATTATAAATCACATTTATAATATATTATGAATAATTGGATATTGCTATCCACGTTGTTCTTATCCATGATGATTAAATCATATTTAATCATATTGGATCTCTTTATCTCATGTGTTCAAATAATATGAATCATATTCACATTATTCACATCTTTGATAATTAAATCATATTCAATTATCTTAGATAACTCTCTTTATAATATGAATCAAATTCATATTAATCTTGATAATTAAATCACATTTAATTATCTATTTTCTCAATGCTCGGATACATTTTATCAACAATGAAATTATCCTGAACCCATTCAAGGATAATGCGCTTTCTCCGCGAATACTTGGAGATAAGGACAGGGCGATTGTATTGTTTCACGTATAGTGACTTGGATATTGAGATCACATCTCAAATCTAGATCTCGGGCCTCCCATAGATGCTTGATTAAATCAAGACCGTAAATCTAATCTTCTCATTGGATCTGAATCACATTCAGATCAATGTCCAATATTTGGACTAAGATTAGGTTACTTCTCTACTGAGAGGAGTCACTAAAATCCAGACCCGTTTCATCACTCCCTAGGAATGGAAGCGTCATGGTTATACAATCGTTTATGATCACATCACCCTCAGGTATTCCCAATACTTGTACATCCTGCATACTGGACGACTCAGAATAAACCCGAAGTATTAGATCATCTTTACACTGTCTACTTCATGGTTTTATCAGTAAGTTTCTCATTCGATCATTGGGAGTCAGTATCGATCATATACTTTCCAAAAGCATATATCATACCTTGGTCTTGATCATATACCTTCCAAAAGTATATATCAAACCAACAAATTTAGTCAAGCTTCCAAAGCGAGACGACCGTGCACACGGAATTTGATTCTTCCCAATATCTCATGATTGAGCTCATGTCTTCCGGTTCAATAACTGAACCTGTATGATCCCTTTGAGAGATCGTATTACTCATATGCCCTTACATGCACACCAGCGAGCCGGTGTATAGACCTTGATTAGGTCATCAACCTATTGGTCTGCCAAATGTACATACTCAGATATATAGTAACACATCTGTCTCCGGTAAGAGGATGTGTGCCTATATCATGACAGCATACGATATAGGACTTTGGTTATCTCGATCTCGTTAAGTCAACTCTTTGACCTAACTCATCTGACACCTCCGAATCTCTTGCATCAAGAGGTCGGTCAGATATCAGCCTAACTGAGATAGGATTGCCATCTCCTACTCAGGCTAGAGATCGTCTCTTAACAATCATTTGACGGTGCTTGATGAGTCCTCAATCTAACTCATTAGATATTCATCCAAGCACCAGCCTCTATGATTCAATACTTGAATCAACAGCTGTATGATTATCAAGATGGCCATGGTACATAACCCTAATTGTACTAAGGGACCTATTATGCAAATTATGTATTCTTCATTTCAGATTAAGGAGTGAATTGCAATAACATTTATTGCATAATGGCTCGCTGTGGGCTCGCATTTCCAACACCTCCTCCGCCGCCGCTCGTCGGAGGATCACGCCGCGCCTCATCCATGCATCCCCTTCGCCCGCTAACGGGTCGAGGCAGTTTGCCCTCGACCCCTCTTGATTCCTGTGTAGGTTTCAAGGCGTAAGAGCCTCATCTGGAGGCTCGATTGTTAAGGCACAGGGCTCCAAGTACTTGTCATCGTCGGGGACCCTCCAGGTCCCCGTAGCCCCATCGGAGTATACCACAGGCTGCGGAATATCACCAGCATCGATTCCCCCATCTCAGCAGCACTGGAGGAGGTCTCCATTGCACGCCACGGTCGGGCGAAGTTTGCCGACGAAGTGTTCTTCCAGGAGTCTCCAGCACCGTTCGATTGAGCCCCTCGTGCCAGATTTGATCTTAGCCCTCCATCCGAGGGAGGCTCTCGACCGTCGATCCATCTGAGGATCAGATCCGAGACGAGACATCCATCATGAAGAGGTGTCCATGCGTCATGACCGTTCGATCTTGAGAGGACGCCCATCAGCCGTCAGGTCATAATAAAGGGGTAAATATCCCTTAGGCCCCTTTTCTTTTGGCATTTATAGTTTAGTCCTGTAAATATTTTTAGTAGTTGTTTAAATTTGGAATAATTGCATTGTGGACCTTCGAGTTTTTAGTATTTACATTTTAGTCCCCCCTGTTGTGAAGCACGTGCCTCGACACGTGAGTTTTTGGGAAAATTGCATGTATTAGGCTGGGTTTTATGGATGTTATGGAATGAAATTTGAGTTTTGATATTTACATATATACCCCTGTGCGTACTGGAATTGGAGCATGTGTTGAATTTCGCGTGAAATTTATAGTTGAACCCTTATACTTTCCGCACGTGTTCCATTTTAACCCTTCAAATATGTTTTCCTTACATTTAGGTCCCTGTGTGCTGTGCCTTGTTTATTTGTTGAATAAAATATCAAATCAACTCCAAAACTGTGAAGTTTGGATACGTAGCTCCTGCCACTGTGTAAAAATTTCACTAATTTGTTGGGACATTTTTATTGTTGTTTGCTATTTTTACAAATTCAAAAACACTCTTTTTGTTACTGTTTGCAGTGTAAAATCAACTAAAAATATTAAAACCCCCTCAAAAATTGTAAAAAAATCAGGTATTGTTAGTTTTAGTGTTTACTTGCTTCAGCCCAATTTTCACTTAATTTGAATTTATAAAACACCTAAAAACTAAAACACTAAAAACTAATAAAAAACATTAAAAATTTAAAAAATAAAAAAATGCAATTTCTTTTCCTGTAGTTTAGTTTTTATTTGTAGTTTCATATAAAATTGTCTCCAGATTTTTATAGGCTATTTGTCTATTTTTAGATAGCCTTTCAAATCTGGCTGCACATTGATTTCAGTTTTCTTCCTTATTCCATTTTTAGAAAATTAATAAAAAATATAAAAATCTGAGAAAATTACCAAAAATACTAAAAAATTCAAAAAACCAAAAATATTTTTATTACATTTTTCTGAGTTATTTCGATGTGTTGAATAATTAGTTGAGTGTCCTTCTTTTTGTCTTTTTATATATTTTCTTCATAATCAAAAATACATTTTTTTTAAAATACACAAAAATCCACCAAAAATATTTTATCCTTTATTTTGTTTTTAGACTGTTTCGTAGGCTCTTTTGAGCCAATACATGCTCCTTGTGATCGACCCTGGTCACTATCCCAGTTAAATAAAATAGCTAGACTGTCGTTTAGCTCTTTTGACTGATTACTCATTTTGGTGGTCTTCTAGTTTCTTGTTGATCGATTTCCGAGATCCGGGTCACAACGACCCTTGTTTATACCTTTACCCGGATTTTTTGAGATTTTTCGATCACCAATGCCCAATCAACGAGCCTGGGGGTCAAGGGGAGGAGGTACGCTCTCCCCCTATAGGGACGTGTGGGCATTATCCCTGGTGATTTTTTTTATAAATGGCTCGATTTGTATTCAGGCATATGGATCCATTTATTTCGGGGATCCGTATGTATGAGAGCAGTATATAAACTCCATAGGAGGGGTGTAAACAGACTGAACATGAGCGAACCTACATTTTTTAGGTTCGGTTCATTTATTTAATTGAGCTTAAAGTTGTGTTCAGGTTCGATTCTTTTATTCTCATACCGAATATGTATCGAACCTCTTTTTAGTCGAATCGAATCTAAGCGAATATAGAACTTGGAAATTCTCTAATAAGAAGGAGTGAACAGAAAAAATATGTGTGTGTCTATAATTAGGATAGCAATTCATTCAGTTTTTTATCTAGACCTTCTTCATCTTTTGAAAAAAATAGATTAATAAGGATTCATCTCTTTGAAAAAATTATAATTATAATATATTTTTATCTATTTAGAAGGGGATAAGGAATAATGTGGGGATATGTGATAAGTAAGGTTGATACCTGTTTTGTTGATTTGGGGATAAAGAAGGGAAAAGTGCTAGACACATATATGGTAGATGTTGTAAACACGATGCCACTATTTATTTTGAGATAATTTATATCGAGAAAAAGCCTACTTATCCTATAAATATTCACTTATCTCTAGAGAAAGTTCACTTATCTTGGGACAAAATCCACTTTTCTCAAAATAAGATCCACTTATGCAGATAAGGATTTGTGAGTATGTATGTATATGGGTGTGGGCGTATGTATGTATTTATCGAGCTTTTAACAAGTAGAACCTGAGCGAACTAATTATTAGGCTCAATTCGTTTATTTAATCGAGCTTAATCTTGTGTTCAAGTTCGGTTTATTTGTTTCTAAATTGAACCTGAATTGAATTTTTAGCAAGACTAACATGAGCGAATATCCAACATGAGAATTTTCTGACGCCCCAACTCCCTGGGGGTAGGAACCTCTATATCCTATGTACTTTTCTTCTTTCTTTACATAGTGAAAATTGATCACCACAAGCTAAGGACGTAGCCCAATTACGGGTGAACCTTATACATCCGTGTTGTGTGCTTGCTTGATTAATATCGTTTGTGCATGCTTCTACAATTCATGATAGTTGTAACATGGAGAACTCTAAGGCATTGTCAAGGCAAATAAACAGGACAATAGCAAAGAAGATATTCTTTGTTTCTTTAAGGAAATATTTACTAATATACCTATCTTCCTACTTTTTTTCAAAAGAAAAATCTAAGAAACTCTAGAATAATCATTTACATGAACAAGATAAAAATGGAATCCCTGGAGAGGAGGATCACAACCAAGACACAAATATCTAGATGAATAAGATTAAAAGATAGTCATGAAAAGAAGAATGATGATGCTTCCCAAGATGGTGAGCCTCGTACTGGAAGGAAGAGCTTGTGGAAATATGTGTGAGGACATGAAACAACTTGTGCAGAGGAAGGTGACAAAAATGAAGATGACATAAGTAAGGAGAGACTGATCTAATGGGAATTGTAGAGGCATTATAACTGGGAGAGTGTAACGGTTTGAAGAGTCCCCGCTGCTCACAGACACATCCAATCACCCTACCTGTGAGTATGTCCTGAAACACAAAAGTGAAAGGGTAAAAATAACATAATAGATCCTTCGCAGTCCCTAATAGCATATAAAACATTCTACAGCCATAAGGATGGCATTAGATGCATCTCCAAATATCCAGTAATGAGTAAATAAACCTTGTTTGCAATGTCGACCCATCTACCAAGGGGTACATATATGTAAAAATAGAATTGTTCTCTATCTCTACACAAATGATGAGAAACACCATAGTCCATTATCTACTCTGTCATATTTGACCTGCTACAACTGGTAAAGCGTATGCTAGACTCGAGGAGCTCGAAAAAGCTCTATTAGTGGATGGAACATCTGTGGAACCTATAGTGGTGCCAGAGGAGTCATTATCTACCTCAAACATAAGACGATATCATTAAGGCACGAATCTGTTAGAGGATCTGAACTGTCTAGTAGCTCAATTTACTTTACCAGGAGCAGATGCAGGGTATCCATGCTTCTAATAGCATGTATCCTCATAGTGACTTGAATGATGACAAATGGGATAGGGACCATGCTGACATACACCTCCTCTATCATGGAAACCATGTCATTTGAATTGTGTAAAATCTCCCCTGTTGCGATATGCAACCATCGTTGAGGAAGTCTATGTGGTGGCAGGTGGTGGATAAGAAGTCTGTTGAGGCAACTATAGCCATCCTCCATGAGAGGTATGGTCGTGCTTGTAGGAATCCGTGTGCGTGTGGCCTATATTTTGGATCTAGGGCTACCAAGAAAACTCCAACCATAGTGGAGTTCCTGTATTTCATCTGCTGCAATATAGAAGTGGTAACATGCATAAAGTTGTGAAGCTTATCAAACATGACATGAAGTGAAGAGTAGAATGTATGTAGAGGAAGACCATTCTACTTTAGATGAGCATATATCAAATTGTAGGTAGAGAATCTTGACCTCGTTCTTTTCTTGGGCATACATTTCTACCTGAATATCCCATATCACCTTGACGATGAGATGCTTTACAATATCGTTAGCCATATCTATGGTATGAGTCCCAGAGAGTCAAACATACACATACACGTGATCTTACCTCCATGAAGCATTATCCTCAGTCTTATCCATTGACTTGGGTTTTGTCAGATTGTGTTCCTTATTGTTGCACTACATAAAGTTCAAAAACTACAGGAACCACAACTCCTAGATGGTCCCATCCACCTTCAAGATGGGAGTCAGGCCCTTGAATGCACTGGACGAAGAGAAGACGTCACCCTTGCTCTCTGATATGATGAAAAAGAATGCTAAAGTAGAACTCCATTGGGTAAGTAGACCAATCTGAGCAAGTATACACGATCGTATAGAGGATTGGTTGTGCGTATAGACTCATACAATATTCCTTACCAATCCTCAATCCACACTAGGGTCAGAAATGATTTTATAGGAATGAAATCACCGTTTTTGGTCAAAATCAGACTATTTTAGAATGCAGTTCAGCGACAGAGAGGAGATAAATAGGAGATGGGCTTGGTCTAAGCATATGGGGGTGGTGGATGTGTATGATATCTAGTGGCAGTGCTGAGGCACCGTGTATTGCATGACAACCTAACAACAACTGTGGTTGTTGTATGCCGTGGCATGTGGCGACATATGAAGGTAGGATGTGGCGTATGTGGTGATAGTGCAGGTGGGCTACAATAGTGGCATGCAGTACATGAGGTGAGAGGGCAACTTGTGTGGGTTAGAGCACAAGTGAAGTACGAGAAATCTGATCTAGTATCGTACTCTGATACCATGTTGAGAGAAAATTATGAATTCCTTATTCATGAGGCCATATGGTTATCTCATATAGAGGAGAAACCTATTGGGTTTATTACATAAAGAAGATGGAAAGAAAATAGATTACATAAAATAAACAAAAGATAACTAATATCTCAACATACACTAATCAACATCCGAGTATTAGCCATAAGAGAAAGCGTAACATAAACTACTAAGCATTCAACTTTGTTAAGGGCTCCTTCGAGCTGCACCGAAAAGTCATTGGGCACCAAGTATTACATATCACTCAGTCAATGCAACTAGCATTGCAACCATCTATGCTTCTACCCAGGCCCCAAGGGTGCAATCCCATCCCTTGGCGGCATCTACTCTACCCAAGGCAACACGAGAAACTACATCGTGCATGCCATAAATCTCCACACAGGAGAATACTTCAATCATGGAGACCATTAAAACACAAGGCACATGTGGCAAGGTACCTAACCACGAAATAACCAGATGTCAAGTTGATTCAAAGTACTCATATCTGAAGTTAGATAGAACATTGGTCAATGGTTTCACTTAATTACCCAATTTCATTCCCCATCCAATTATCATTCTGATCATCTACCCTGATCCTCCATTTAACTACTAAGGGATTAATTGTAAAAGGTCTCATTATAGTTAGGTAATTAGCTTATTTAAATGACTAACATTCATTATAGAAATGACTCATTAGATCCATTATACCACTTGTATGGTTGATCATAGTTGTATTGTGAGTTAATGCTCTAATTTAGTCTCCAAAAATGTTCTCAAAGCAAAAAAACAAGTAAGATACGTGGATAGTGCATTCAACAATTAGAAATCTGACATAAATTTCATGTTTTCGATCACGGAAACTCTCATAAATGCAGTTTAGTCCGGTAGGTGCTTTGATTTCATGCCCAATTTTTCATCTTTGATTTCAAAACAAATTATTCATGTATAGAGCATGCAACAAGGATAAATATGACCTAAGTTCAATATATTTTCGATCATCGAATCTTTGAGAAATCACGACGGATTGCGACTATACGATCTGAAATCCGACTTTATATGTCAGAGCCATGGTCTAGGCCTGGTCATTTGTATAACTTAGCTCCATATCAAGACCTACACCAGCACCTCTGTCCCAGAGCAACTTAAATGAAATGCAAAAGTGAAATGAGATTGGGTTCCATACCAAGGTCATGAACAAAAGTTGATCATTGAGCTTGACTCGACCTTTGGATTAATTATGTGGTGGAATCTTATTGGGATATGAACTTAAGACCTAACAGACTTCTAGTTCCACAAGTATTCTATTCAAGACGCCTCAACAGTCAAGTCAGATAAATCCTCAAACGTAAATTTTTGATGACTATGGTTCTTACTTGTACTGTGTAAGTGAAATATAGCTCTCCACGTCAGATATGGCTAAGAAGCAGCCTCCTTTAACAAGGTAACTCTAATTCTCCGATCCAGTAACTCTTTCCTTGAGGAGCGGGGTAGTCCCTTCTAAGTTCAAGTGCGACCAACTCAAGAGGAGGAGGTGGAGAAAAGAATGGACGGTAGCCAATGCAGCTGCCTATCCCGGGATGCTTGGCCAGTGTAGCCAAGTCATCCAGCTGCAGTCTTCTTGCTAATATACATACTCCGACAGGTATTTTATTTTCTATCTGGCATGTCTACTTTTTTGGAGTTCTTGCATTTTCTTTCGAACTATATACAAGGTGCATCATGTATATCAGGAGATTGTCCTCTTGAGCCAGTAGACTATCCCTCTTTTGAAGCATTATTGCAACCCACAGCATCCCGTCCTCAGACATCAACACCACCAGACTAGGTTGAGATGCACTACCCTCCATAGAGGAGGACGGAATTTTCCACCCGTGTGCTACTCCAAGCTAAAGGATTCTACCTCCTCACCACCTCATCAATGGAAGATCTACATGCATGGTGCTTGTCCAAGTTAGTTCACTATCTAAAAGAATCATGCGTGTGCACAAATCATTCTACTTAAACGAATCAAGATGACATGAGAACATAGATTTGCGGATTCAAAGAATTAAGTCACTTGACCTGAGAAATCTTAACTCCAGTTCCTATAAGGTTCGTATGAAATTAGGTGGATTAAGGTCAAATCAAGTCCCTCCTCAACATCTATTCATAACTTGGTTCAGAACCCACTAGCTTTTCACCTTGCATATGCAAGATATGTAGATGAGATGCAGATGACATGCTATGTAGATGAATGAAATGCAAGACTCTTTTTGTTTCTTTCTTTCTTTTTAGATGCATAGATGATGTGAAAGAGTAAATAAGAAGTCTTTGTTTTTGATATTATATATATATATATTATTTTTTCACATTTGGTATACCTCCCAAGTGAGGTAATATACAAGTGTTATACAATATAGAAATTTACATGTATTTTACAAAAAAAATTCTCCAATTTTTTACCCATCCCGTAATTATTGTATAATATATACAAAAATACGTGAAAGTATGAGCTATGGGTAAAGTATATAGTAATATATACAAGCCCCCTATACTTAGCGTGTGTTATGTCCTCAAAGCATGAAAAATGATGAAAAAGACATAGCTCGTGCTAAGCATATGAGAGCTAAAATATCAAAAATGTATAGAAGTCGTCCTGCCCCCCCCCCCCCCATACTTAGGCTCTGGCAGCCTAGGTGTAGAAGGAGATCAAAAAATATGGCAGACGAGGTCAAGAGGAGAAGTGGATGAGTATATACATAATGGGTATCAGTCCTCCCATATACTTAGGTCAGGCCAGCCTAAGTAAAGGAAAGAAGGGAGTATGAGGACCGATGTGATACGAATGATGTACAGAGAATGGACTCAGGTGATACCCACCCCCTATACTTAGGATATGGTCATCCTAAGTATAGTCGTAGATGGAAATACATGAAGCTGGGGCGAGTGATTAGAGTCTGGGGAAGGAGGGGAAGAATGTACAAGAGTGATGGGTATATACAAGGATCGCGGTCAGAATCTTTCCAGATGCTGTTGATGGCGAGAGTTTACTATTACAAGGTCTCATGTGCGGCTCTATGTGTATCTGTTGAATCGGTCTCGCGCATGAATACAATCTCCTCAATATGGACTAACTGTTCATGGGTTTCGACGACGTGCTTCAACATTTGTCCATTGACTAGGAACGTCTGTGCGTTATCTGTGAGATCTGATAGCTCAACACATCCACTATCATGCACAACACGGACAATGAATGGGCCCGTCCACTTGGATTTCAGCTTGCCTTGGAAAACCTTCAGCCATGCATTAAACAACCATACCTTCTGTCCAGGAACAAAGGTCTTTCGTCCGATATATCTATCATGCCAATGCTTCACTTTGTCCTTGTACACCAAACTGTTGTCGTATGCTCGATTTCTGACTTCCACAAGCTCATTCAGATCCATTTCTGTCTGTCTCTGCCCTAGGTGTGTGTTCCAATTGACCTTCTCGATTGTCCATTCTGATTTGTGCACTAACTCTGCGGGCAAATGTCATGGCCTCCCAAATATCATCCTGAATGGGGAGGTTCCTAATGGCGTCTTGTAAGCTGTCCGATAAGCCCATAGGACTTGATCCAATTTCTGAGACCAGTCCTTCCTGTCTGGGCGGACAAGCTTCTGCAATACGGTTTTCACCTCCCTATTCGACACTTCAGCCATACCATTGGTCTATGGGTGGTAAGGAATAGCGACACGGTGTTCGATGTTGTAGTCCTTCAAGAGCTTCTTCACATCTCTGTTCACAAAGTGGATACCCCCATTTGATATCAACATTTTGAGAATCCCTAACCTAGCGATGATGTGATCTCTGATTAATTTACAAACAGTCTTGCTGTCTATAGCTCGGGTTGGGATATCCTCTACCCACCTTGACAGATAATATACCGCCAGAAGGATGTATTCGAACCCATGGCTGACAGGGAATGGGGCCATGAAATCGATGCCCGAAGTGTCAAAGACATCACAAATGATGACAGGCTGCATTGGCATCTCATCCTTGGAACCAATGGTTCCTCCCATTTGCTGGCATACTGGGCATGACTTTGTCGCGAAACAGAGTCAGCCAGTATAAGCCACAGTGAAGTACCTTCCGTGCGGTCCTCTTCCCGGAATGGTGTCCTCCTACCTCCAGACTGTGGCATAAAGAAAGGATACTCTTGTATTCCTCCTAAGGAATACACCGTCTCCAGACACAATCTGGTCCTTCAAAGGAAAGGATCGGATCCTCCCAATGGTAGTGTCTCGAATCCGACTTCAGTCGGTCTATGTGGTTCTTTGGCCAATCTCTGAGAACCTTCTTGAAGACAAGATAGTTCACGATATTGGCATACCATGGGAGTGATTCGACAACAAAAATCGACTCGTCAGGGAAGGATTCTCGAATAAGTGAATCCTCAGAAGCACTAAGATCCTCGAGACGGGAGAGGTGATCAGCAACTACATTCTTCTTTCCAGGTTTATCACGAATGTTCAAATAAAACTCCTGGATAAGTAGAATCCACCTAAGAAGACGCTCCTTCGCGTCCTTCTTTTCCATTAAATATTGTAGTGCTATATGGTCTGTGAACACAATTACCTTGGATCCAATTAAATGGGACATGAATTTATCCAAGGCAAACACTACCGCAAGCATCTCCTTTTCCGTAACTATATAGTTACGTTGAGCAGTATCGAGCACTTTGATTGCGTAGTGTATGGCGAAAGGGATGCCATCCCTCCTCTGTCCTAACACAACCCCCAACAGCAAAGTCTGAGGCGTCCGTCATGATCTCAAAAGGCAGAGACCAATATGGGTCTTGTAGGATCGGGGCGTCCATGATCATTCCTTGTAGTAGCTTAAAGGCTTCAAGACATTTGTGATCAACAAAGAACTCCATGTCCTTTCCTAAAAGCTTAGTTCGCAGTCGGGCAATCTTAGAGAAATTCTTGATAAATCTTCGATAAAATACAACATGCCCGAGGAAAGACCGCAACTATTTCACATTGGTTCGTGGCTGGAGTTGTCTGATCACATCCACTATGGCAGGGTCAACCTCCATTCCTCTCTTGGAGGACATGACCCAACACAATGCCCTCCATAATCATAAAGTGACTTTTCTCCCAGGAGAACACCAGATTGACCTCACAACATCTCTTAAGGACTCGGTCTAGATTCTTAAGATAGGAATCAAAGAAATCGTCATGGATCGATAAGTCATCCATGAAGACTTCTAGGAATTCGCCGACCATTTCGACGAATACATCAATCATGCACCTTTGAAAAGTACCTGGAGCATTGCATAACCCGAAGGGCATGCGCCTCAAAGCATAGGTACCAAAGGGGCATGTAAACGTGGTCTTTTTGAAAGTATATGGTTAGATCCTCAAGCGCATCACGGAAGCCTGAGCATCTTATTGAATACGACGAAGAACGACTAGTCGAACTAGTTGTTCTATGCAGTGGAAATTAAAATTTTTTCATGCGACGAACCACATGATCCAAGAACACTTCTTGGACTATTTCGTCTAAACCACAAACAAGTAATATGATTAACTCTTGAAGCGTGGTTGCGATTGAGTCTCTAAATTAAGAGACCTCATGTCTCAAGTCCGATCTGACGGAGGAGACACTTGCGAGCGTGTTGATGAAACACGTGCTTCTTGCAATCCATGTTGATGATCCAAGCAGAGGATCTCCTAATCCCGACACATGATATTCGACGTCTTCTTCACGAGCGAGGCACACTAAAGGAGACGGAGATCCATGAGCAAACGATCGGGCAACATAACGACGATGCTGCTGTGAGAACCTCTCTAGGGCATCCATGGTGGATGACCACATGAGAGAAGAAGAGAGAGCATGTAGAGAGAGAGAGAGACCTATGTTCTCTTGTGTGTCAAGAAGAGCAAAGGGGTGCCTCTCCTTTTATAACATTTTGGGATACATGGATCTCAATCCATGGGACAACACAAATCCAATGGCTCTCATTGATTGCGTTTCTTTTAATGGATAAGATTTTTGTTGGTAAAAACCAACAACAATTAATTTAATTTATATTAAATATATGTTGATAAATTAACATAATTTAATCACAAAATTAAATCAACAATGCATGGATATAATGGAAGAGAGAATGCCTCCTTCCATGTGGAGAGAGGGAACGTCCACCCTTTCCAAATAGGAGTGGTAGCCGTCCACCCTCATTTAGGAAGGTGGCAATTATATCTTCCATGTAATCTCCATGATTTGCAATAACTTTTTTGTTGCAAATTATTCTACAAAAATGATTATTTTGTGAATATTGATCTTGCCATTGGAAATTTGTGAATCATATTCACAACCCAAAATAAAATGTAAATTACATTTTCAATTTAATGTCCAATGTGAAACCAATTCACATCAACATTTAATTAACAAATGTAAATTACAAATTGCTCTCTCTTATATATTATAAATCACATTTATAATATATACGACTAATATGGATATTACTATCCATTTTATTCATATCCATGATAATTAAATCACATTTAATCATCTTGGATCTTTATTCTCATGTGCCCAAATAATATGAATCACATTCATATCATTTTCATCTTTGACAATCAAATCACATTTACTTATCTAAGATAGCTCTCTTTATAATATGAATCGAATTCATATTAATCATAATAATTAAACTCACATTTAATTATCCATTTTCTCAATGCTTGGATACTCATATCAACAACAAAATTATCCCGAACCCTTTCAAGGATAATGTGCTTTATCCGCGAATACTTGGAGATAAGAACATGGCGATTGTATTGTTCCACGTATAGTTACTTGGATATTGAGATCATATCTCAAATCCAGATCGTGGGCCTCCCATAGATGCTTGAATAAATCAAGACAACAAATCTAATCTTCTCATTGGATCTGAATCACATTTAGATAAATGTCCAACATTTGGACCAAGATGAGATCACTTCTCTAGTGAGAGGAGTCACTAAAATCCAGACCCATTTCATCACTCCATAGGAATGGTAGCGTCATGGTTATACAATCGTTTATGATCACATCAACCTCAGATATTCCCATTACTTGTACATCCTACATACTGGAAGACTCAGATTAAACCTGAAGTATTGGATCAACTTTATACTATCTACTTCAAAGTTTTTGAAAGGATATTGAGATTCCTTTAAGCGCATCACGGAAGCGTGTCGATCGCATCGTATGCAATCGGAGCAACTAGTCGCTAGATGCGGCGGAAATTAAAATTTTTTATATCTAAAGATGAAACCACATGATCATGAGAACACTTCTCGGATCGTTTCATCAAACCACCAAGTATAAGGAATACCTCTTGAAGCGTGGTTGTGATCGTGAGATCCCAAAGTAGAGATCCTCCTATCTTAAGTCCGATCCACGAAGAACGCACTTGCGTGCACGATGATGAGTCACGTTCCTTCCCACAATCCTCGATGAAGATCCAAGCGATGGCTCTCCCGATTTCGTTAAACGAAATCTGTCGTCTTCCTTTAGAGTAAGCAACTCCAAAGAAGATGGAGATCCACGAGTCGTCGAAGGCGAAAGCTGAGAGTCTCTCCTTTCTCAACACAAGATGGACGGCCATCTTTGGGAGGAGAGAAAGAGAGAGGGCGAGAATATGAGAGAGAGAGAGTTGTAACCTTGTACAAATCTTAATAATGTACCTTGAAAGGCTACCCTAGCCCTCCTTTTATATTAGTTTAGGATCCAATGGATCTCAATCCATGGGACACATAGATCCAACGACCAGGCTTGGTCTATGCAAAATCAATGGCTACGATTGTTGTTGGTTAAAACCAACAACATTTCTTTATAATTAAATTAAATATATGTTGCAACATTATCAACACAATTTAATTTAATATAAATCAATTAATTAAGATATTTATCAAGATAATAAAATGGAGATAATGTAGCCTCCTAAAATGGGGCGTCACCCATGACTGTTTCATGGGTGACGCCACCTCATTAATGGTGGCTTATTATCTCCTTTTATTATATCATATTATCTCTTAATAATTTGTGATAACTATTACCACAAATTATTCACCAAATTAAATCCAAATTAATTTGTGAATATTTCAATCATGCCATTGAAAATATGTGAATCATATTCACATCCCAAACTAATTTGTAAATGACATTTCCAGTTAATTAACAAATGTGAATCCAATCCAAATTTAATAATTAACAAATGTTATTTACTAAATTTCTCTCTCTTGAATATATGTATATTATAAATCATATTTACAATACACAAATATTATGGATAATAATATCCACATTCTCTAATCCTTGATAATTAAATCCCATTTAATTATCTTGGATAATCATTCTCACAATATGAATCATATTCATATTAAGCATGATAATTAAATCTCATTTAATCATCAAGTTCTACTTGCTTGGATATAAATTTCATCAAATGAATTATTCTCGAACCCTTTCAAGAATAATGTGCTTTCTCCGCAAATACTTGGAGATAAGGACATGGCGATTGTATTATTCCATGTATAGTGACTTGGATGTTGAGATTTTATCTCAAATCCAGATCTTACGAACCTCCCACAGATGCTTGATTAAATCAAGACCGCAAATCTAATCTTCTCATTGAATCTGAATCTCATTCAGACCAATGTACAACACTTGGACTAAGATAGGATTGCTTCTCTACTGAAAGAAGTCACTAAAATCCAGACCTGTTTCATCACTCCCTCGGAATGGAAGCATCATGGATATACAATTGTTTATGATCACATCACCCTCAGGTATTCCCAATACCTGTACATCCTGCATACTGGAAGATCCATGATTAATCTGAAGATCGAGATCAATTTTACACTGTCTTCTTCAGAGTTTAATAACTAAGTTTCTTATTTGATCATTGGGATTTGGTATCGATCATATACTTTCCAAAAGCATATATCATACCTAGGTCTTGATCATATACTTTCCAAAAGTATATATCAACCTACAAATTCAGTCAAGCTTCCAAAGCGAGACGACCGTACATGGAATTTGATTCTTCCCAATATCTCATGAGTGAGCTCATGTCTTCCAATTCAGTAGTGAACCTGTATGATCCCTTTGAGAGATCGTATTACTCATATGACCTTACATGCACACCAGCGCGCCGGTGTATAAACCTTGGTTAGGTCATCAACCTATTGGTCTGCCAAATGTACACACTCAGACATATAGTAACACACCTGTCTCTGGTCAGAGGATGTGTGCCTATGCTGTGACAGCATTCAACATAGGACTTAGGTTATCTCGATCTCGTTAAGTCAACCCATTGACCTAACTAATCTGACACCTCCGAATCTCTATTCCTATGTAGAGGACCTGCATCAAGAGGTCAGTCAGATATCAACCTATGTGAGAAAGGATTGCCATCTCCTACTCATGCTTGAGATCATCTCTTAACAATCATTTGACGGTGCTTGATGAGTCCTCAATCTCACCCTTTAGATATTCATCCAAGCACCAGCCTCTATGATTCAATTATTGAATCAACAGCTGTATGATCATCAAGATGGCCATGATACATAATCCTAATTGTACAGAGGGACCTATTATGCAAATTATTTATTCCTCATATCAGATCAGGGAATGATATTTGCAATAACATTTATTGCATAATGGCTCGCCGTGGGCTCACATGTCCAACAATCTCCCACTAGCCCAAGGAGCCATTAGTGGGCTAATCATTTAAATCCACACTCATGTGACAATCATAGGCTATTTTAGAAAATAGCTAGGTAAGTTTATCAGTCACTCTGTTCCCAAAAGACTATGCCAAGTCCTTTTACAGTACTTGCATATCCCTAGGTAATAGTGCTCGCATCCAATGCGAATGTTGCATCTTATGCAACCAATACTCAATCTAGTCAAAGCAGTTATAGTGTCCTTGACACCATTGCTCAATTATTATAACCAGTATTTCCATAATCCTTATCATAATACCCTTATTCCTGGAGATCACTATCTCTTAAGGTATCCACAGTTAAGACCTTTTAGATTTCTATCTATAAAGTCTTAATTTCTTGAAGATAAGACTTATAGATCACTATCTCTAAAGCCTTGTCATCTTTGAAGATTTTGTTATTACTGCAATCAAGTGTTCTTTCTCCATAGTAGGATCAGTAACAGTTTACTACTCCCACTGCATGGCAGATATCTATCTTTTATACACATTTAGCATACACTTAGCTTCTCGTAACTAATGCACAGGTGCAAGTAGTTCTAGAATTCACTTCCTCAACTCTTTGAGGTGCTATCCCTTTAGATAGGTCAGTACCCAATCTTAAGGTAAGAAAGCCTTTCTTGGAATTTCCAAAAAATGGAACATATCCAAGGTGTACTACTAATGTGACAGTCCCAATACCCTCTTTTCTTTGCTTCTGAACAACTTCAAAACTAAGATCTAAGAGGTATTCTTGAGATCATATCTCAAGGTATGGAATAGCCAGTCTATAAAACACTTATTATCATCCTTATATCATTCCAAATGATTAGGATAATATCTACATTTAGCACGATGAACACAATCGCACTCCCACTAAGCTTCACATGGTACATCAAGATTTTATTTGAAATCATAACATTTATGATTTCATCAAATCTGATGTTCCAACTTCAAGAAGCTTATTTGAGTCCACAAATGGATTTCTTTAGCTTTCACACCTTACTTTCCAAAATCATGAAGCCCTGGGGCTACTTCATGTGAATATCCTCAGAGAGGTATTCTTAGAGGAATGCAATCTTGACTTACATCTTGAAGATGCAACAATCAAGTTGTGTAGCTAAGGTTAGCAATATTCTGATGATTTTAAGCATGGTTTCCAAAGAGAAAGTCTCATTGCAAGCAATGTCTTCTCTTCCGGTGCGTAGCTCATGGCTACGAACCGAGCTTTGAAGGTCTCTACCTTCTCATCAGGTTACCTCTTCTCTTGAAGATCCATTTACACCTTTATGGGTCTTACCCATATCGGTGGATCCTCGAGGGTCCATATACAACACTTGTATATGAAGTCTACTTTAGACTTTATTGCTAATATCCATCTTTCCATGTCACGATCCTCAGGAGCTTCATCACATGAAGTACGATCATTGTCAGACTTAACTGACACATGGAATACATCCTCAAACTCATTTGAAGAGGTATTAATGTTTCATCTTTAATTATCCCTTTTAGTTTCTGATTTCAGGAGCCTCATCATCTTCTCAAGATTAGATGAGTTCCTATACTTCATTTCATCTTGATTCTCAAGAGAGTCATCCTCCAAGAATCACATTCTCAGAGATGAGATCTTCTAAGAATCTCAAGGTCATAAAGTAGGTATCCAATACCATCATTTATTCTCCTAATGAAGTAGCACTCTCAAGTGCTAGATCCCAGCTTACATGCATGGAACCTTATTAAGGATATATAATGTAGTCTCTACTACACATATATACCTGGAAACTAAGGGGATAATTATGCTAAAATTCATCATTGATCAAATAATGTCATACATGATCCAATTGTATCTCCCTACAACTCCATTGAGTTTAGGTATGTTAGGAGGATTGAGATAGAAATGATATTCATATCTTCATAAGGTATTCTTTGAATTCATCTAATATGTACTTGCTACCTTGGTTAGATCAAATTCATTTAATCTTCCTTCAAACTTTGGTTCTAAACCAAAATTATGAAATTTTTGAACATTTCAAAGGTTTCTCAGGTGAAGAGAAGAAATCTCATATCATACATAATCAACAATAGATATCACATATCCATAATGCTTACTATGATATAGATGATCTACATACATCAATATGTATGAGATCTTGAATACCTCGACATCTAACACCATTCCCAGAGAAGGGTGTATTGGACATTTTACTTTGAATACAATATTCACAAGTATGTAAGATTTGAAATTTTAGACATTCTAAAGTTTCATATCTTACTAGTCTATTGATCAAATCAACAGACAAATGTCCAAGGCTTGATGCCAGATCATTGTCAAATGATCTTCATCCTCCTATTGATCTTATAAGGTTTGATTTTTCAGTATTAGAAATCTTAATGAACCATTCATTAATTTTCTAATTTTGTGGAGTCCACTAGATGTTAGATTACTATCTGAAATATTTCCATCATAACTCTTTATGATAGTTCTATCTCAGAATTCATGTTTATTTCCAACATTTAGAAACAAACAATGAGGGTATTCTAATATTTAGGTTATAGAGACATTCTTTAAGACTAAGGGCTCTCCCACTGAGAATATGAAGTCTGTCTATCCAACAGAGATTGCTGCAACAATTACATAAATATCCATGTAGATGACTATTAAACCTTAAGATCAAATTTCTAATCTTCTAATATATATATATATATATATGCAACCAATTGCAAATATCATTAGAATATTGGGATACAATTGTCAGACTTTATCTTATGAAATAAGAAAGTCAGAGTCAATAATTATATGTAGATTATTCTGATGCTCTATCTGAGTCCTTCACTTAGGATTTTAGACAAACTTGATAGTCATACTATCAACACATCAACTTATTGCAGTATTGGCATTCATCCAACTCTTTGGATGTCATATAGAAGTCACATAAGTAGGTCAACTCTTTGACTTTCCTTCTTACTCGGGTCCGACCCATGCTTCCACTGTGCTTTCTCCATCTATAAACAACCATTGTTCAAGACAAAGAATCTCTTATGTTGAATTCAAAGGATTTCAATACAAGAGCATTTCAACATTTATACATGCTTCAGTAAATTCATACAATATGAATATTATGAAGCTTCATGAATGACTAGAGTATAGACAGTAGAATGATGACACTCAACATATCTACATACATCTTAATTCTTAGAGACATAGGTTCAGGTAGGTATTCAAACATTTTGAATACATCATCTCTTTCTAGCCACCATTCTGCATAATGCAGAGAACCATGTCAATCATGATTAAATGTATAGAGCACATATGTATGCCAAAATATCTTCTTTTATTTTATAAGGATTATTCGAGAATTACGATCACCATCGACATGTCACTTCCAAAGTACACTCGATGAAAGATCAAGACTATAGAGACATACAAACCCTAAGGTGATGTCTTATTGTCTTATTTAATTATCATACTTCATTATGTTGAGGAATCATGCACATTGCAACCACATACATTATGTGTCCAATTGCAAGTACAATATCTGGATCATGAGTCCAATCCAAGATATTTTACTGGTTATCATTGAGTATAACATTGAGTGGGTTTAATGAAGGATTATCTGAAATAAGAAGTTTGCATAAGTGTATATAAATTATATATACATATTTTACTTTGATTTAGGAATTTTTATATCAAAGTTGTCTTGCCTTGTCAACACTGAAAGTTCATTCCCTTAATCACTTTCAATGTAAGAGATATTCTTACCATTATATCTCTAGCAAGATCTGGGATCTCCTTTCCTATCTTTGTCGCATCCCAATAATATGAGAACTTATGACTCCGATAAAAAGAAGCGGGAACTCATTTCGCCTTGCAAGTCCAACTTGCATTCCCAATTCGGTCTTTAACACCCGGGTCCACCACCCCTAAGATGATGTTGACCCGTTGTTAATTGAACCAACCGTCAACAGGATTAGAACTCGCTATGCGTAATCCAATATCGCCCCAATAATATGAGGACTCGATATTGGGGTCACTACGCATACGGCCTTACTCTTTCGAGAAGCAAAGAGAACGATCTAGATGCGCTTGCATACAGGAGCTGTCACTTCGGACATGCGTCTCCTACATACAATCCCTAGCAACGGAACCCTTCGCCTTGACGGGAGACCATGGATGTCACTTATGTGATCCGCCACCTCATATTCAAATTTTATAATTAATTATCGTGAATCATATTCACATAATTAATTCTTCCAAGGGAAATACACATCTATTCATAATAGAGTGTTAATTGGATATAATTAATTTAATCATATCAAATTAATCATTAATCCAATTATCAATCAACAAAATTGATTATTACTTGAATAGTAGGTATAATCTCAAAGTACGTATTATTCGAATTTTAATAATTAGAAAAATACACATTGACTTTCTCCGGCATTATACAGTCCCTACCCGTTGTCATGGCCAGTACCGACGAGAGTGGGACGGACCACATATGTTGCAACCCGCGACCCCAATGCTCTCCGACTAGGCACCATATCCGCCTCGGGAAAGGATAATACCATATAGATCATCATGTACTTTGAGATGCTCATCGGTTTTTCAACTGAAATTATACTATATAATATACATCAAAACAATTTTGATTATATTATAAGGAGATTTGCTAAACAAATCCCCAATCCTATTCAAGCAAGAGGGTTTTTCATGTAAATGTTGTCCTACAACTATTGTAGGATAAACTATGGTTTTTCATGAAACCAATGTTTGTTGATGAACCAATGATCAAGATCTATTATCTCATCATTGTGGTTTAGGCAAATGTCATTCAATGAAATAATTATCTCTTTAAATATTTCACAATCATTTATCACTAATTATTGCAGAAAATTAACAATTAATTTTCATCATGATAATTGAATGACTTATCACAAGGTTCAAGATCAAAAAAAAGTTAATTTCCAGCAGTGACCCCCAATCACTAAAATTAACTTATCTTGATCAATTTAAATCCAAAAAATGTAAACTCAGTTTCCAAAGATTGCCTATTTGATTTATTATAGAACCCAAGTAATAAATCAGGCATTTCAAAGCGGATAAAACAGTAATTATCTCATTAATCACCTTTAAATCCGCAGTTCCCGCAACAGTGAATATAGTCATATTCAAAAAGCCATATCTTGAGCAAATGAAGTCCAAATTTCACAAACTCAAATCCTATGGTTTCCTTAATTAATGGGGAACAAAATCCAATTGAAAATTTCGTGCTTAAACGTTTTAAACAGTAATGAAAAATTCAATTAGACAGAGGTGCGAAAATTGAAATGCAGTAAAAATTTCGCAACCCTTTCAAGAACCAAATCGTCTAAGGTCTATGGATCATATACAAAACCTTTTTCAACCTGGCTCTGATACCACTTGAAAGGATATTGAGAATCCTTTAAGGGAATCACGGAAGCGTGTCGATCGCATCGTATGCCACTAGTCGCACTAGTCGCTAGATGCGGCGGAAATTAAAAATTTTTAAATCTAAAGATGAAACCACATGATCACAAGAACACTTCTCGGATCGTTTCATAAAAACACCAAGTATAAGGAATACCTCTTGAAGCGTGGTTGTGATCACGAGATCCCAAAGTAGAGATCCTCCTGTCTTAAGTCCGGTCCACGAAGAACGCACTTGCGGGTACGATGATGAGTCACGTTCCTTCCCGCAATCCTCGATGAAGATCCAAGCGATGGCTTCCCCGATTTCGTCAAACAAAATCCGTCGTCTTCCTTTAGAGTAAGCAACTCCAAAGAAGATGGAGATCCACGAGTCGTCAAAGGCGAAAGCCGAGAGTCTCTCCTTTCTCAACACAAGATGGACGACCATCTTTTGGAGGAGAGAAAGAGAGAGGGAGAGAATATGAGAGAGAGAGAGTTGTAACCTTGTACAGCTCTTAATAATGTACCTTGAAAGGCTACCCTAGCCCTCCTTTTATTATTTAGGATCCAATGGATCTCAATCCATGGGACACATAGATCCAACGACCAGGCTTGGTCTATGCAAAATCAATGGTTACGATTGTTGTTGGTTAAAACCAACAATATTTCTTTATAATTTTTAAATTAAATATATTTTGCAACATTATCAACACAATTTAGTTTAATATAAATCAATTAATTAAGAGATTTATCAAGATAATAAAATGGAGATAATGTAGCCTCCTAAAATGGGGCGTCACCCATGACTATTTCATGGGTGACGCCACCTCATTAATTGTGGGTTATTAGATAAATATTACCACAAATTATTCACCAAATTAATTCCAAATTAATTTGTGAATATTTCAATCATGCCATTGAAAATATATGAATCATATTCACATCCCAAACTAATTTGTAAATGACATTTCCAGTTAATTAACAAATGTGAATCCAATCCACATTTAATAATTAAAAAATGTTATTTACTAAATTTCTCTCTCTTGAATATATGTATATTATAAATCATATTTACAATACACAAATATTATGGATAATAATATCCACATTCTCTAATCCTTGATAATTAAATCCCATTTAATTATCTTGGATAATCATTCTCACAATATGAATCATATTCATATTAAGCTTGATAAATAAATCTCATTTAATCATCAAGTTCTACTTGTTTGGATATAAGTTGCATCAAATGAATTATTCTCGAACCCTTTCAAGAATAATGTGCTTTCTCCGCAAATACTTGGAGATAAGGACAGGGCGATTGCATTATTCCACGTATAGTGACTTGGATGTTGAGATTTTATCTGAAATCCAGATCTTACGAACCTCCCACAGATGCTTGATTAAATCAAGACCGCAAATCTATTCTTCTCATTGAATCTGAATCTCATTAAGACCAATGTCCAACACTTGGACTAAGATTGGATTGCTTCTCTACTGAAAGGAGTCACTAAAATCCAGACCTGTTTCATCACTCCCTCGGAATGGAAGCGTCATGGATATGCAATCGTTTATGATCACATCACCCTCAGGTATTCCCAATACCTGTACATCCTGCATACTGGAAGACCCATGATTAATCTGAAGATCGAGATCAATTTTACACTGTCTTCTTCAGAGTTTAATCACTAAGTTTCTCATTTGATCATTGGGATTTGGTATCGATCATATACTTTCCAAAAGTATATATCATACCTAGGTTTTGATCATATACTTTCCAAAAGTATATATCAAACCTACAAATTCAGTCAAGCTTTCAAAGCGAGATGACCGTGCACGGAATTTGATTCTTCCCAATATCTCACGAGTGAGCTCATGTCTTCCGGTTCAGTACTGAACCTGTATGATCCCTTTGAGAGATCGTATTACTCATATGCCCTTACATGCACACCAGTGCGCCGGTGTATAGACCTTGGTTAGGTCATCAACCTATTGGTCTGCCAAATGTACACACTCAGACATATAGTAACACATCTGTCTCCGGTCAGAGGATGAGTGCCTATGTTGTGACAGCATTCAACATAGGACTTAGGTTATCTCGATCTCGTTAAGTCAACCCATTGACCTATCTAATCTGACACCTTCGAATCTCTATTCCTATGCAAAGGACCTGCATCAAGAGGTCAGTCAGATATCAGCCTATGTGAGAAAGGATTGACATCTCCTACTCAGGCTGGAGATCATCTCTTAACAAACATTTGACGGTGCTTGATGAGTCCTCAATCTAACCCTTTAGATATTCATCCAAGCACCGGCCTCTATGATTCAATTATTGAATCAACAGCTGTATGATCATCAAGATGGCCATGGTACATAACCCTAATTGTACAGAGGGACCTATTATGCAAATTATTTATTCCTCATATCAGATCAGGGAATGATATTTGCAATAATATTTATTGCATAATGGCTCGCCGTGGGCTCACATGTCCAACAGTTTTATCAGTATGTTTCTCATTCGATCATTGGGAGTTGGTATCAATCATAGACTTTCCAAAAGAATATATCATACCTAGGTCTTGATCATATACTTTCCAAACGTATATATCAAACTTACAAATTCAGTCAAGCTTCCAAAGCGAGACGACCGTGCACGGAATTTGATTCTTCCCAATATCTCGTGAATGAGCTCATGTCTTTTGGTTCATTAACTGAACCTGTATGATCCCTTTGAGAGATCGTATTACTCATATGCCCTTATATGCACACCAGCGCGCAGGTGTATAGACCTTGGTTAGGTCATCAACCTATTGGTTTGCCAAATGTACATACTCAGACATATAGCAACACATCGGTCTCCGGTCAGAGGATGCGTACCTGTATCGTGACAACATACGATATAGGACTTTGGTTATCTTGATCTTGTTAAGTCAACTCTTTGACCTAACTTATCTAACACCTCCAAATCTCTATTCCCTTGCAGAGGACCTGCATCAAGAGGTCGATTAGATATCAACCTAAATGAGAAAGGATTGCCATCTCCTACACTGGTTGGAGATCATCTCTTAACAATCATTTGACGGTGCTTGATGAGTCCATAATCTAACTCTTTAGATATTCATCCAAGCATCAACCTCTATGATTCAATAGTTGAATCAACAGTTGTATGATTATCAAGATGGCCATCGTACATAACCCTAATTGTACTAAGGGGCCTATTATGAAAATTAATTATTCTTCATTTCAGATCAGGGAATGATATTTGCAATAACATTTATTGCATAATGGCTCGTCGTGGGCTCGCATGTCCAACAATGTCCCACTAGCCCAAAGAGCCATTAATGGGCTAATCATTTAAACCCGCACTCATGTGACAATCATAGACTATTAAGAAAATAGCTAGGTAAGATGATCAGTCACTCTATTCCCACGAGACTACGCCAAGTCCTTTTACAGCACTTGCATATCCCAAGTAACAGTGCTCGCATCCAATGTGAATGTTGCGTCTTATGCAACCAATACTCAGTGTTGTTAGTTATAGTGTCCTTGACACTACTGCTTAACAATCATCATAACCAGTATTTCCATAATCCTTATCAGAATACCCTTATTTCTGGAGATCATTATTTCTTAAGGTATCCACAGTTAAGACCTTTTAGATCACTATCCATAAAGTCTTAAGTTTTGAAGATAAGACTTTGAGATCACTATCTCAAAAATCTTGTCATCTATGAAGATTTTGTTATTACTGCAATCAAGTATTTTATCTCCATAGTAGGATTAGCAACACTTTACTACTCCCAATGCATGTAGAAATCTGGCTTTTGTACACATCTAGCATACACTCTGCTTCTCATAACTAATGCACAAGTGCAAGTCATTCTAGCATTCACTTCCTCAACTCTTTGAGGTGCTATCCCTTTAGATAGGTCAGTACCATATCTTAAAGGGATGGAAGCCTTTCTTGGAATTTTCCAGAAAATGGAATATGTTCAAGGTATACTACTATTGTGACAGTCCCAACACCCTCTTCTCTTTGCTTCCGAACACCTTCAGAACTAAGATCCATGAGGTATCCTTGAGATCATATCTCAAGTTATGGAACAACCAGATAATAAAACACTTATTATTGTCCTTATATCATTTTAAAATGATTAGGATATTATCTACATTTAGCACGATGAATCACAAAGGCACTCCCACTAAGCTTCACACGACTCATCAAGATTCTATCTGAAATCATAACATTTATGATTTCATCAAATCTTATGGTCCAACTTCAAGAAGCTTATTTGAGTCCATAGATGGATTCCTTAGCTTGCACACCTTGCTTTCCTCAACCATGAAGCCCTGGGGCTACTTCATATGAATATCCTCAGAGAGGTGTTCATAGAGGAATGCAATCTTGACTTACATCTTGAAGATGCAATAGTCAAGTTGTGTATCTAAGGTTAGCAATATTCTGATGATTTTAAGCATGGTTACTGGAAAGCTAGTCTCATCTCAAGCTATGTCTTCTTTCTTCATGTGTAGCTCATGGCTATGAACCGTGCTTTGAAAGTCACTACCTTCTCATCAGGTTCACTTTCTCTTGAAGATCCATTTACACCTTTACGGGTCTTACCCACATAAGAGAATCCTCGAGGGTCCATATACAACACTTGTATATGAAGTCTACTTTAGACTTTATTGCTAACATCCATCTTTCCATGTCATGATCCTTAGGAGCTTCATCACATGAAGTTCGATCATTTGTCAGATTTAATCAACACATGGAATACATCCTCAAACTCATTTGAAGAAGTATTAGATTTTCATCTTTAATTGTCCTTTTAGTTCCCTATTTCAGGAGCCTCATTATCTTTTCAAGATTAAATGAGTTCCTACACTTCATTTTCTTCTTGATTCTCAATAGAGTCATCCTCTAAGAATCATATCCTCAGAGATGAGATCTTTGAAGAATCTCAAGGTTATAAAGTAGGTATCCAATACCATCCTTTATTTTCCTAATGAATTAGCACTCTCTAGTGCTAGATTCCAGCTTATATGCATGGAACCTTATTAATGATATACATTTTAGTCTCTACTACACATATATACCTGGAAACTAAGGGATAATTATGCTAAAACTCATCATTGATAAGATCATCTCACATATGATCCAATTGTATCTCCTTATAACTCTATTAAGTTAAGGTGTGTTAGGAGTATTGAGATAGAAATGATATTCATATCTCCATAAGGTATCCTTTGAATTCATCTAACAGGTACATGCTACCTAGATTAGATCAAATCCATTTTATCTTCCTTCAAACTTTGGTTGTAAACCAAAATAATGAAATCTTTGAAAAATTTCAAGGATTTCTTTAGGTGAAGAGAAGAAATCTCATATAATACACAATCATCAATAGATATCATATATCCATAATGTTTACTATGATATATACATCAATATGTATGAGATCCTGAATACTTTGACATCTTACACCATTCCCAAAGAAGGGTGTATTGGACATTTTTCTTTGAATACAATATTCACAAGTATGTAAGATTTGAACCTTTAGATAATCTAAAGTTTCATCTCTTACTAGTTTATTGATCAAATCAACAGATAAATGTCCAAGGTTTGATGCCAGATCATTGTTAAATGATCTTCATCCTCATATTGATATTTTAAAGGCTTAATTTCAATATTAGAAATCTTAATGAACCATTCATTAATTTTCTAATTTAGTAGAGCCCACTAGATGTCAGACTACTATCTGAAATATATCCATCATAACTCTTTATGATAGGTTTTTTTCAGAATTCATGTTTATTTCCAACACTTGGAAATAAACTATGAGTGTATTCTAATATCCAGGTCATAGAGATATTCTCCAAGACTAAGGGCTCCCACTGAAATAATAATGTTTATATATCCAATGGAGATTTTTGCAACAATTGCATCAAAATCCATGTAGATGACTATTAAACCCGAAGATCAAATTCTCCATTTTTGTAAAACATATGCAACCCATTGCAAGTGTTGTTAGAAGATTGAGATACAATTATAAGACTTTATCTTATTCAATAAGCAAGTCAATATCAATAATTTATGTAGATTATTCTGATGCTCTAGCTGAGTCCTTCTTTAAGGATTTTAGACAGATTTGATAGTCATACTATCAGCACATCAACTTATTACAATATTGGCATTTATCCAAGTATTTGGATGTCATATGGAAGTCATAGAAGTACGATCAACTCTTTGACTTTCCTTCTCATCTTGGGTCTGACCCATGCTTCCACTGCGCTCCCTTTATCTATAAACAACCATTGCTTAAGACTAAGGTAACTCTTATGTTAAATTCAAAAGAATTCAATGTAAGAGAATTTCAACATTTATATATGCTTCATTAAATTCATAGAATATGAATATTATGAAGTTTTATGAATGACCAGAGTATAGACACTAGAATGATGACACTCATTATGCCTACATCCATCTAGACTCTTAAAACATTGGTTCATGTAGGTATTCAAATATTTTGAATACATCATCTCTTATAGAGTGACCATTTTGCATGATGCAGTGAACCATGTCATTCATGATAAATGTCAAGAGCACATATGTATGCCAGAACATGTTCTTAGATTTTTTTATAAGGATTAATTTGAAAATTACGATCATCATTGACATGTCACTTCCAAAGTACACTCAATGAAAGATCAAGACTATAGAGTCATACAAACCCTAGGCTTGTAGTCCTATTATCTATTTAATTTTCATTCCTCATTATTATGAGGGAACTTGCACATTGCAACCACATACATTATGTGTCCAACTGCAAGTACAATATCTGGATCATGAGTCCAATCCATGATATTTTACTGGTTATTATTGAGTATAACAATGAGTGGGTTTAATGAAGGATTATCTGAGATAAGAAATTTGCATGTGTATATATTATATATATACACATATTTTTTACTTTGATTTAGGAGTTTTTATATAAAAGTCGTCTTGCCTTGTCAACACTGAAAGTTCATTCCCTTAATCACTTTCAATGTAAGAGATATACTTACCATCATATCTCAAGCAAGATCTAGGATCTCCTTCCTTATCTTTGTTACATCCCAATAATATGAGAATCTGCAACTTGGATAAAAAGAAGCGAGAACACGTTCCACATTGCAGGTCCTACTTGCATCTCCCAGTTCGGTCTTTAACACCCGGGCCCACCACCCCTAAGACGATGTTGACCCGTCATTAATTGAACCAACCGTCAACAGGAATAGTACTCGCTATGCGCAATCCAATATCACCCCAATAATATGAGGATTCGACATTAGGGTCATTACGCATACGACCTTACTCTTTCAAGAAGCAAAGAACCCGATCCATATGCACTTGCATACAGGAGCTATCACTTCGGACATGCGTCTCCTACATACAATCCCTGGCGACGGAACCCTTTGCCTTGACGGGAGACCATGGATGTCACTTGTACGATCCTCTATATCATATTCAAATTCTACTAATCATTATGAATCATATTCATTATGATTAATTCTTCCAAGGGAAATAACATCTCTATTCATAATAGAATGTTTTAGTTTTAATTGGATTCCAATTAATCTAATCATATTAAATTAATTATATTAATATCCAACAAGAATTCTTTATTGTTACTTGAATCATGGTATTATCTCAAATACGTATTATTTCGAATTTTAATAAATAGAAATAAATCATGATTTCTTAAGCATTATACTAACCCTACCCATTGTCATGGCCAGTACTGACAAGAGTGGGACATACCACATATGTTGCAACCCGCTACCCCAATGCTCTCCGACTAGAGACCATATCTACCTCGGGAAAGGATAATGCAAATAGATCACTTTGTACTTGAGAAGATCATAGGTTCTTCAACCGAAATTATACCATATAATAATAATCAAAACAATTTTGATTAACATTATAATGAGATTTGCTAAACAAATCCCAAATCCTATTCAAGCAACATGTTTGCTGGAATGTAGATCGTGTAGATCATGTAACCAATTAGTGATCTAAATCACATCTAATCAAATATTGGTTAAGGCAACGTCATTTAAGGAAATAATTATCATCAAATATTTTACAAATATTCATGCACAATTATTCCAGGAAATTAAACAATTTAGTTTCACTAATTGATTAAATGACAATCACTAGGTTCTTGATTAGGAAAGTATTTCCAACAGTGACCCTCACTTACTAAAAATACCATATCTCAATCAATTTAAATCCAAATTAAGCAAAGTAAGTTCCTAAATTTTGCTAATTTGATTTACAACACAATCTAAGTGGTTTTCACACATTTCAAGGCGTTTCAAATCTGCAATTAACTCTTTAATTACGTTGAGATTCGCAGTCCCCGAAACTATAGATACATGTTCACTAAAATAAGCATAACTCGAGCAATAGAATCCAAATTACGTAAACTCAGGTCCTACGGTTTACTTATTTAATGGGGGAACAAAATCCAATTATTATTTTCGTGTTTAAACAATTTAAACAGTTTCGAAAATAATCTCAAAACAGAGATGCGAAAATGAAATGCAAGAAAACTTTCGTAAACCCTAATGAACCCAAGTCATCCTAGGTTTACGGATCGTATCCAAAACCTTACGACCTAAGGCTCTGATACCACTTGAAAGTATATGGTTAGATCCTCAAGCGCATCATGGAAGCATGAGCATCGTATTGAATACGACGAAGAACGACTAGTCGGACTAGTTGTTATATGCAGCGGAATTAAAATTTTTTCATGTGACGAAACCACATGATCCAAGAACACTTCTAGGACCATTTCATCTAAACCACAAATAATTAATAGGATTACCTCTTGAAGCGTGGTTGCGATCGCGTCTCTAAATGAAGAGATCTTCTGTCTCAAGTCCGATCCGACGGAGGAGACGCTTGCGAGCATGTTGATGAAACGCGTGCTTCTCACAATCCATGTTGATGATCCAAGCGGAGGATCTCCTGATCTCAACACACGAGATCCAACGTCTTCTTCACGAGCGAGGAACACCGAAGGAGATGGAGATCCACGAGCAAATGATCGGGCAACATAACGACGATGTTGCGGCAATGGATAACCTCT
The DNA here is from genome assembly GCA_037367405.1 of Ottelia alismoides. Classification (NCBI taxonomy): domain Eukaryota; kingdom Viridiplantae; phylum Streptophyta; class Magnoliopsida; order Alismatales; family Hydrocharitaceae; genus Ottelia; species Ottelia alismoides. The sequence continues at coordinate 941,951 of JAZKJV010000064.1, forward strand.
CTAGGGCATCCATGGTGGACGGCCACATGAGAGAAGAAGAGAGGGCATGTAGAGAGAGAAAGAGAGAGAGACCTATGTTCTCTTGTGTGTCAAGAAGAGCAAAGGGGTACCTCTCCTTTTGTAACATTTTGGGATCCATGGATCTCAATCCATGGGAAACACAAACCCAATGGCTCTCATTGATTGTGTTTCTTTTAATGGCTACGATTTGTGGTGGTAAAAACCAACAACAATTAATTTAATTTTGATTAAATATATGTTGATAAATCAACACAATTTAATCACAAAATTAAATCAACAATGCATGGATATAATGGAAGAGAGAATGCCTCCTTCCATGTGGAGAGAGGGGACGGCCACCCTTTCCTAATAGGAGTGGTGGTCGTCCACCCTCCTCCTTTAGGAAGGTGGCAATTTTATCTTCCATGTAATCTCCATGATTTGCAACAACTTTTTGTTGCAAATTATTGTACAAAAATGATTATTTTGTGAATATTGCAATCTTGCCATTGGAAATTTGTGAATCATATTCACAACCCAAAATAAAATGTAAATTACATTTTCAATTTAATGTCCAATGTGAATCCAATTCACATCAACATTTAATTAATAAATGTAAATTACAAATTGCTCTCTCTTATATATTATAAATCGCATTTATAATATATATGACTAATATGGATATTGCTATCCATATTTTTCATATCCACGATAATTAAATCACATTTAATCATCTTGGATCTTTATTCTCATATGCCCAAATAATATGAATCATATTCACATCATTTTCTTCTTTGATAATCAAATCACATTTAATTATCTAAGATAGCTCTCTTTATAATATGAAACGAGTTCATATTAATCATGATAATTAAATCACATTTAATTATCCATTTTCTCAATGCTCGGATACTCATATCAACAACGAAATTATCCTGAACCCTTTCAAGGATAATGCGCTTTCTCCACGAATAATTGGAGATAAGGACAGGGCGATTGTATTGTTCCACGTATAGTGACTTGGATATTGAGATCATATCTCAAATCCAGATCGTTGGCCTCCCAAAGATGCTTGAATAAATCAAGACCACAAATCTAATCTTCTCATTGGATCTGAATCACATTCATATCAATGTCCAACATTCGGACCAAGATCAGATCATTTCTCTACTGAGGAGTTACTAAAATCCGGATCCGTTTCATCACTCCCTAGGAATGGAAGCGTCATGGTTATACAATAGTTTATGATCACATCACTCTCAGGTATTCGCAATACTTGTACATCCTGCATACTGAAGACTCGGATTAAACCCGAAGTATTAGATCAACTTTATACTGTCTACTTCATGGTTTTATCAGTAAGTTTCTCATTCGATCATTGGGAGTTGGTATCGATCATATACTTTCCAAAAGCATATATCATACATAGGTCTTGATCATATACTTTCCAAAAGTAAATATCAAACCAACAAATTCAGTCAAGCTTCCAAAGCGCGACGACCGTGCACGGAATTTGATTCTTCCCAATATCTCATAAGTGAGCTCATGACTTCCTGTTCAGTAACTGAACCTGTATGATCCCTTCGAGAGAGTGTATTACTCATATGCCCTTATATGCACACCAGCGCGCTGGTGTATAGACCTTGGTTAGGTCATCAACCTATTGGTCTACCAAATGTACATACTCAGACATATAGCAACACATCTTTCTCCGGTCAGAGGATACGTGCCTGTATCGTGACAACATACGATATAGGACTTTGGTTATCTTTATATCATTAATTCAACTCTTTGACCTAACTTATCTAGCACCTCTGAATCTCTATTCCTATGCAAAGGACCTACATCAAAAGATCTGTTAGATATCAGCCTAAATGAGAAAGGATTGCCATCTCCTACTCTGGCTGGAGATCATCTCTTAACAATCATTTGACGATGCTTGATGAGTCCTCAATCTAACTCTTTTGATATTCATCCAAGCACCAACCTCTATGATTCAATAGTTGAATCAAAAACTGTATGATCATCAAGATGGCCATGGTACATAACCTTAATTGTACTAAGGGACCTATTATGCAAATTAATTATTCTTCATTTCAGATCAGGGAATGATATTTGGAATAACATTTATTGCATAATGGCTCGCCATGGGCTCGCATGTCCAACACTTTTCCTAGTCCTCTAGAGCTATGGCTACTTGATTATAGCCCAAGAACCCATCCAAGAAGCAGGAGAATTCTTTCCCCGCTAGTCTCTCTAAGATCTGATCAATGAATGGTAGGGGGAAATGATCCTTCTTGGTCACAACATTCAGGCGTCTGTAATCCACACAAACATGCCACGACGTGGGTACTCGTGTCACGATCTCCTCTCCATCTTCATTGGTGGTCATATGAATTCTCGACTTTTTCAGGACCACGTCGATTGGGGCCACCCACTTGGAGTCGGAGATGGGATAAATAAAACCCGCGTTGCACCATTTTTCTATGGGATAAATAAAATCCAACATTCGGACCAAGATCAGATCACTTCTCTACTAAGAGGAGTTACTAAAATCCGGACCCGTTTCATCACTCCCTAGGAATGGAAGCGTCATGGTTATACAATAGTTTATGATCACATCACTCTCAGGTATTCCCAATACTTGTACATCATGCATACTGAAGACTCGGATTAAACCCGAAGTATTAGATCAACTTTATACTGTCTACTTCATGGTTTTAACAGTAAGTTTCTCATTCGATCATTGGTAGTTGGTATCGATCATATACTTTCCAAAAGCATATATCATACATAGGTCTTGATCATATACTTTCCAAAAGTAAATATCAAACCTACAAATTCAGTCAAGCTTCCAAAGCGCGGCGACCGTGCACGGAATTTGATTCTTCCCAATATCTCATAAGTGAGCTCATGACTTCATGTTCAGTAATTGAACCTGTATGATCCCTTTGAGAGAGTGTATTACTCATATGCCCTTATATGCACACCAGCGCACTGGTGTATAGACCTTGGTTAGGTCATCAACCTATTGGTCTACCAAATGTACATACTCAGACATATAGCAACACATCTTTCTCCGGTCAGAGGATACGTTCCTGTATCGTGACAGTATACGATATAGGACTTTGGTTATCTTGATATCGTTAATTCAACTCTTTGACCTAACTTATCTAGCACCTCTGAATCTCTACTCCTATGCAGCAGACCTACATCAAAAGATCCGTTAGATATCAGCCTAAATGAGAAAGGATTGCCATCTCCTACTCCGGCTGGAGATCATCTCTTAACAATCATTTGACGGTGCTTGATGAGTCCTCAATCTAACTCTTTTGATATTCATCCAAGCACCAGCCTCTATGATTCAATAGTTGAATCAACAACTGTATGATCATCAAGATGGTCATGGTACATAACCCTAATTGTACTAAGGGACCTATTATGCAAATTAATTATTCTTTATTTCAGATCATCGAATGACATTTGCAATAACATTTATTGCATAATGGCTCGCCATGGGCTCGCATGTCCAACACTTTTCCTAGTCCTCTAGAGCTATGGCTACTTGATTGTAGCTCGAGAACCCATCCAAGAAGCAGGAGAATTCTTTCCCAGCTAGTCTCTCTAAGATCTGATCAATGAATGGTAGGGGGAAATGATCCTTCTTGGTCACAACATTCAGGCGTCTGTAATCCACACAAACATGCCACGACGTGGGTACTCGTGTCACGATCTCCTCTCCATCTTCATTGGTGGTCGTCTGAATTCTCGACTTTTTCAGGACCACATCGATTGGGGCCACCCACTTGGAGTCGGAGATGGGATAAATAAAACCCGCGTTGCACCATTTTTCTATGGGATAAATAAAACCCAACATTCGGACCAAGATCAGATCACTTCTCTACTAAGAGGAGTTACTAAAATCCGGACCCGTTTCATCACTCCCAAGGAATGGAAGCATCATCGTTATACAATAGTTTATGATCACATCACTCTCAGGTATTCCCAATACTTGTACATCCTGCATACTGAAGACTCGGATTAAACCCGAAGTATTAGATCAACTTTATACTGTCTACTTCTTGGTTTTATCAGTAAGTTTCTCATTCGATCATTGGGAGTTGGTATCGATCATATACTTTCCAAAAGCATATATCATACATAGGTCTTGATCATATACTTTCCAAAAGTAAATATCAAACCTACAAATTCAGTCAAGCTTCCAAAGCGCGACGACCGTGCACGGAATTTGATTCTTCCCAATATCTCATAAGTGAGCTCATGACTTCCTGTTCAGTAACTGAACCTGTATGATCCCTTTGAGAGAGTGTATTACTCATATGCCCTTATATGAACACCAACGTGCTGGTGTATAGACCTTGGTTAGGTCATCAACCTATTGGTCTACCAAATGTAGATACTCAGACATATAGCAGCACATCTTTCTCCGGTCAGAGGATACATGTATGTATCGTGACAGCATACGATATAGGACTTTGGTTATCTTGATATCGTTAATTCAACTCTTTGACCTAACTTATCTAGCACCTCTGAATCTCTATTCCTATGCAGAGGACCTACATCAAAAGATCCGTTAGATATCAACCTAAATGAGAAAGGATTGCCATCTCCTACTCTGGCTGGAGATCATCTCTTAACAATTATTTGACGGTGCTTGATGAGTCCTCAATCTAACTCTTTTGATATTCATCCAAGCACCAGCCTCTATGATTCAATAGTTGAATCAACAACTGTATGATCATCAAGATGGCCATGGTACATAACCCTAATTGTACTAAGGGACCTATTATGCAAATTAATTATTCTTCATTTCAGATCAGGGAATGATATTTGCAATAACATTTATTGCATAATGGTCGCCGTGGGCTCGCATGTCCAACACTTTTCCTAGTCCTCTAGAGCTATGGCTACTTGATTGTAGCCCGAGAACCCATCCAAGATGCAGGAGAATTCTTTCCCCACTAGTCTGTCTAAGATCTGATCAATGAATGGTAGGGGGAAATGATCCTTCTTGGTCACAACATTTAGGCGTCTGTAATCCACACAAACATGCCACGACGTGGGTACTCGTGTCACGATCTCCTCTCCATCTTCATTGGTGGTCGTCTCAATTCTCGACTTTTCAGGACCACGTCGATTGGGGCCACCCACTTGGAGTCGGAGATGGGATAAATAAGACCCGCGTTGCACCGTTTTTCTATGGGGACCAAGATCAGATCACTTCTCTACTAAGAGGAGTTACTAAAATCCGGACCCGTTTCATCACTCCCTAGGAATGGAAGCGTCATGGTTATACAATAGTTTATGATCACATCACTCTCAGGTATTCCCAATACTTGTACATCCTGCATACTGAAGACTCGGATTAAACCCGAAGTATTAGATCAACTTTATACTGTCTACTTCTTGGTTTTATCAGTAAGTTTCTCATTCGATCATTGGGAGTTGGTATCGATCATATACTTTCCAAAAGCATATATCATACATAGGTCTTGATCATATACTTTCCAAAAGTAAATATCAAACCTACAAATTCAGTCAAGCTTCCAAAGCGCGACGACCGTGCACGGAATTTGATTCTTCCCAATATCTCATAAGTGAGCTCATGACTTCCTGTTCAGTAACTGAACCTGTATGATCCCTTTGAGAGAGTGTATTACTCATATGCCCTTATATGAACACCAACGTGCTGGTGTATAGACCTTGGTTAGGTCATCAACCTATTGGTCTACCAAATGTAGATACTCAGACATATAGCAGCACATCTTTCTCCGGTCAGAGGATACATGTATGTATCGTGACAGCATACGATATAGGACTTTGGTTATCTTGATATCGTTAATTCAACTCTTTGACCTAACTTATCTAGCACCTCTAAATCTCTACTCCTATGCAGCAGACCTACATCAAAAGATCCGTTAGATATCAGCCTAAATGAGAAAGGATTGCCATCTCCTACTCCGGCTGGAGATCATCTCTTAACAATCATTTGACGGTGCTTGATGAGTCCTCAATCTAACTCTTTTGATATTCATCCAAGCACCAGCCTCTATGATTCAATAGTTGAATCAACAACTGTATGATCATCAAGATGGTCATGGTACATAACCCTAATTGTACTAAGGGACCTATTATGCAAATTAATTATTCTTTATTTCAGATCATCGAATGACATTTGCAATAACATTTATTGCATAATGGCTCGCCATGGGCTCGCATGTCCAACACTTTTCCTAGTCCTCTAGAGCTATGGCTACTTGATTGTAGCTCGAGAACCCATCCAAGAAGCAGGAGAATTCTTTCCCAGCTAGTCTCTCTAAGATCTGATCAATGAATGGTAGGGGGAAATGATCCTTCTTGGTCACAACATTCAGGCGTCTGTAATCCACACAAACATGCCACGACGTGGGTACTCGTGTCACGATCTCCTCTCCATCTTCATTGGTGGTCGTCTGAATTCTCGACTTTTTCAGGACCACGTCGATTGGGGCCACCCACTTGGAGTCGGAGATGGGATAAATAAAACCCGCGTTGCACCATTTTTCTATGGGATAAATAAAACCCAACATTCGGACCAAGATCAGATCACTTCTCTACTAAGAGGAGTTACTAAAATCCGGACCCGTTTCATCACTCCCAAGGAATGGAAGCATCATCGTTATACAATAGTTTATGATCACATCACTCTCAGGTATTCCCAATACTTGTACATCCTGCATACTGAAGACTCGGATTAAACCCGAAGTATTAGATCAACTTTATACTGTCTACTTCTTGGTTTTATCAGTAAGTTTCTCATTCGATCATTGGGAGTTGGTATCGATCATATACTTTCCAAAAGCATATATCATACATAGGTCTTGATCATATACTTTCCAAAAGTAAATATCAAACCTACAAATTCAGTCAAGCTTCCAAAGCGCGACGACCGTGCACGGAATTTGATTCTTCCCAATATCTCATAAGTGAGCTCATGACTTCCTGTTCAGTAACTGAACCTGTATGATCCCTTTGAGAGAGTGTATTACTCATATGCCCTTATATGAACACCAACGTGCTGGTGTATAGACCTTGGTTAGGTCATCAACCTATTGGTCTACCAAATGTAGATACTCAGACATATAGCAGCACATCTTTCTCCGGTCAGAGGATACATGTATGTATCGTGACAGCATACGATATAGGACTTTGGTTATCTTGATATCGTTAGTTCAACTCTTTGACCTAACTTATCTAGCACCTCTGAATCTCTATTCCTATGCAGAGGACCTACATCAAAAGATCCGTTAGATATCAACCTAAATGAGAAAGGATTGCCATCTCCTACTCTGGCTGGAGATCATCTCTTAACAATTATTTGACGGTGCTTGATGAGTCCTCAATCTAACTCTTTTGATATTCATCCAAGCACCAGCCTCTATGATTCAATAGTTGAATCAACAACTGTATGATCATCAAGATGGCCATGGTACATAACCCTAATTGTACTAAGGGACCTATTATGCAAATTAATTATTCTTCATTTCAGATCAGGGAATGATATTTGCAATAACATTTATTGCATAATGGTCGCCGTGGGCTCGCATGTCCAACACTTTTCCTAGTCCTCTAGAGCTATGGCTACTTGATTGTAGCCCGAGAACCCATCCAAGAAGCAGGAGAATTCTTTCCCCGCTAGTCTGTCTAAGATCTGATCAATGAATGGTAGGGGGAAATGATCCTTCTTGGTCACAACATTTAGGCGTCTGTAATCCACACAAACATGCCACGACGTGGGTACTCGTGTCACGATCTCCTCTCCATCTTCATTGGTGGTCGTCTCAATTCTCGACTTTTCAGGACCACGTCGATTGGGGCCACCCACTTGGAGTCGGAGATGGGATAAATAAGACCCGCGTTGCACCGTTTTTCTATGGGGACCAAGATCAGATCACTTCTCTACTAAGAGGAGTTACTAAAATCCGGACCCGTTTCATCACTCCCTAGGAATGGAAGCGTCATGGTTATACAATAGTTTATGATCACATCACTCTCAGGTATTCCCAATACTTGTACATCCTGCATACTGAAGACTCGGATTAAACCCGAAGTATTAGATCAACTTTATACTGTCTACTTCATGGTTTTATCAGTAAGTTTCTCATTCGATCATTGGGAGTTGGTATCGATCATATACTTTCCAAAAGCATATATCATACATAGATCTTGATCATATACTTTCCAAAAGTAAATATCAAACCTACAAATTCAGTCAAGCTTCCAAAGCGCGATGACCGTGCACGGAATTTGATTCTTCCCAATATCTCATAAGTGAGCTCATGACTTCCTGTTCACTAACTGAACCTGTATGATCCCTCTGAGAGAGTGTATTACTCATATGCCCTTATATGCACACCAGCGCGCTGGTGTATAGACCTTGGTTAGGTCATCAACCTATTGGTCTACCAAATGTACATACTCAGACATATAGCAACACATCTTTCTCCGGTCAGAGGATACGTGCCTGTATCGTGACAGCATACGATATAGGACTTTGGTTATCTTGATATCGTTAATTCAACTCTTTGACCTAACTTATCTAGCACCTCTGAATCTCTATTCCTATGCAGAGGACCTACATCAAAAGATCCGTTATATATCAGCCTAAATGAGAAAGGATTGCCATCTCCTACTCTGGCTGGAGATCATCTCTTAACAATCATTTGACGGTGCTTGATGAGTCCTCAATCTAACTCTTTTGATATTCATCCAAGCACCAGCCTCTATAACTCAATAGTTGAATCAACAACTGTATGATCATCAAGATGGACATGGTACATAACCTTAATTGTACTAAGGGACCTATTATGCAAATTAATTATTCTTCATTTCAGATCAGGGAATGATATTTGCAATAACATTTATTGCATAATGGCTCGCCATGGGCTCGCATGTCCAACACTTTTCCTTGTCCTCTAGAGCTATGGCTACTTGATTGTAGCCCGAGAACCCATCCAAGAAGCAGGAGAATTCTTTCCCCGCTAGTCTCTCTAAGATCTGATCAATGAATGGTAGGGGATATGATCCTTCTTGGTCACAACATTCAGGCATCTGTAATCCACACAAACATGCCACGACGTGGGTACTCGTGTCACGATCTCCTCTCCATCTTCATTGGTGGTCGTCTGAATTCTCGACTTTTTCAGGACCACGTCGATTGGGATCACCCACTTGGAGTCGGATATGGGATAAATAAAACCCGTGTTGCACCATTTTTCTATCTCCTTCTTTTCCACCTCTCGTAAATTTGGATTCAATCGACGTTGGAATTCACGAGAGGGTTTGGCCTCATTCTCTAGGTACATATGGTGCGAACATAGAGTGGGATTTATCCCGTGGAGATCAGAGATGCTCCAACCTATCACCTTGCGATTTCTCTCCAGAATCTCAAGCATGCGAGATTCCTGCTCTTCGGTCAATTGTGAGATGATGATGACCGAATACTTCTTTGCTTGTCCCGCAAGGAAGACATACTTAAGTGTTGTGGGTAAAGGTTTGAGCTCAGGTAATGTGTGATCATCAAGGAAGTTTGGCTCAATCGAATCTGGATTTGTGCTAGCAGTGGCTGGATCTGTCCTTGAAATTGCTGCCACCGATTCATTTGGCTCTGGAGTCAGATCGTCAAAGGTCTTCAAGCAATCGACCAAAGCCACGTCCGACTTCTCATCCTCATCTTCTGATTATCCTAAAGAGGGAAGGATTGACAGGCCTAGCTGAGCCTCTAAGTCATCGAAGATATAGGGGGATGCAATGTAGGGTGATGCATATTCTATACTATACTCATTTCTAAGGACCTCGTAAACTGATTCATGCACAAGATCTTCTTCTGAGGAGAGGGACTCGATAGAGCTAGCTAGGTTCTGTCTCTATGGCCCACTGGTGTCTACATGAATGCAATCTGCCTCAGACGAAGAGTACTCGGTGCTGGATTCTGAATATGGTCTCTGCCATCTGGTCTACTTCATTTCAAGTTCCTCGTCTCCATCTGGAGTTTGGAACTGGATTTTCCCAATCTTATAATTGAATAAGGCCCCTACTATTTTGAGTAAGAGCCTTCCTATTATGATCTGGGAATCTCTCCAATTGCGAGGGGTCTCCATGTCAAGGACGGTAAAGTCCACCATGTATTCCTGACCCTTGACATTGATGACAACGTTCCTTAATTCTCCCTGGGACCTCTTGGTTGATTTATCTGCAAACTGAAGGAGGGCTGTAGATTTCCTAAGAGGTCCAAGATTAAGTCGCTATAGAGGGTTGCAGGCATTAAGTTAATTGAGGATCCATTGTCAAGGAGAGTGCGTGCAAACGTAGTGTCATCGACGTGACTCACCACATAATGTGTACCCATGTCTCTTCGTTTCCTCGGAAACAAATTCTTTATTGTGCAAGTAGTGGCTACCGACAGAACGTGTTTCTCAACACGACTTTTGTTCTTCCTGATGACCCTAGTAGGTGTGCATCTCACCTTAAGGTATTTCTAAAATGCAAGTGTCATCTCAACATACTTGTCAAAAGGGATTGTGTCATTGATGTGTTTATTGCAAAACTCCGCCATCTCAGGGTTATCTTTTTATATTTTTTGTGTTCTTCTTTCTACCCTTAAGAGCTCGGGGGAGGGTATTATTGATGCCAACTCAGATTCTGAAACTAAAAGATTTTCATTCAAACTAGGAACTGAGTTCTGTACATGATTCTGAAAATGCGACTGATTCGGACTCTGACTCTGACAATGACAAAAAGAAAATTTATGCTGCAAAACCGGTGATTAATTCTTCACGACTGTTGGGACATCCTCCTTAGATGGAGGTGTGGGCTCTTCATCGGTCTCGTCGGACTCACTGCTGGTGCGGTTCTCCTGCTTCTTTGAGGACTTAGAAGTCCTCTTCTTATGCCGGTGGGGATGGTGGTGCTGCTCCTCCGCCTCCAAGTTCTCCTCAGGTAGAGACTTGGTGACTTCTTCCTCCTGTTCTCGTGCTCGATCAGGTACAATCACTGTCCTTCCGCTCTTGAGGGACATATGATTGGCATTATCGTACAAAAGGATCTCATGTTCAGATAAAGAATTATCTAAATAGTATACCTGATCTCATGGTCGGTTCTGGCCTTGATTCAAGCTATTTGGATTGGTCCGAACCTGAGCGGGAATTGGGGTCTTTGGCACCATCTGCTGGTCCTGGGTACAAGAAACATGATTCAGATCGGTTCCCATATCCAGATAGTCATTCTGGATTTGTTGGACTCTATCCGTCAGGGTCTGGATCGCCAAGGTGAGGGACTCCAATTCACTTGTGGGCTGATTCTTTGATGCTGAATCGCGGATGAGTTCTTGTATTGGCCCTGTTGGCCATTCCGATGCTGCTGATGATGATGGGATGGTGGTGGAGGTCCCTGCTGGCCTGAGTGGAAAGCGCGTTGTTGCTAGTGCTTTTGAGGCTGGTATCCTTTTTTGGGTCGAAACTGTATGAAGCGCGGTGCGGGGACGGAGTTGGTTTCTTGGTAAGATAGGGAAGGTCGGTGAGGCTGACCGCTCCCCATCCCTGACTGTCTGCCGATGGGGTCATGGCTGTACCACAGCCCGTTAATCTCGAACACCTGCAGAGGCTCCTCGTATCCTATCTCCACTTGTGGGGGTGCGTGCTGCTCCTGCTAAGTGTAGGTCTGCTCTTCTACCCAGCTACCTTGAGGCCCCGGTGCCTATTCATGTACAAGATGAACTCGGTGTACAGGTATAGGTGGTGCGGAAGGGGCAGGTAGCTTTATCTTGGCTACCTTCTCACTAAGTTCCTCCACTTGTTTCGACAATCACGAGAGCGACTCAAGGACAGTGACCCTCTTATGAATCTGCTCGACCATGGTTAACTTGTTAGCTATCATCCCCATGCTGGGAATGAGGTCCTCTGTCAGATCCGCTACAGTCCTCCTAGTTGTTCCGTTGGATAGGATTGAGAGAGATAACTGATAAGCCATGGTGGCCCGCGAGCTGCCTATTTCCGCCATCTGCTCCAGGATTTTCCATACAGTATTCTCATTTTTGTTATGATAGCTTCCTCTACAGGCGGTACTTACTAACCCCTGTATTTCTGGGGTCATGCCACAGAATAAGGTCTGGACTAAGATCGTTTTTGAAATGCCATGGCAAGGGCACTTCTGAATTAGGTCATTAAACCTATCCCAGGCTTCATGGAATGGTTCATTAGGTCCCTGGAAGAAACTCACGATCTTTGTTCTCATTTAATTAGTCCTACTGAGTGGGTAGAACTTCTTCAAGAAAAGGTCCTTGAACTACATCCAGGTTGTACATCTCACCCCGAGATTTTTCAACCAATGAGCTGCCTTATCTCCTAAGGCAAACGGAGTGGCCTTCAGCCTGATATAATCTTGCCCAACCCTAGGGTGACTAAGGTTTTTGCAAACCAGCTCGAAGTCTCTGAGGAAGGCATATGGTTCTTCATTTGTATTTCCATTAAACTTCGATAGCAGGCTCAAAAAGTGGGGATTTTGCTCGAACGCTTCAGGGGGAACCACTGGTTCCAACCAACTATGCATCTCATTTTCTGCTGGGTTGTAAGCATCTACCATGGGTCGGTTGATTCCTCCTGTCGTAATGATCTATCCCATCCTTGCCGTGAGATCCGCATTATGTTGTTTGGTTGTGGCGAAGCGAGCAAGGATTTGCTGAATTGGGTCATCTCTTTGTTCCTCCTCATCGGGGGATCGCTTAGGTGGCATCTTGTCCTCTATCCCTGGGAACGGAAAATGGACTTGGTTAGAGGACGAATCAAGGATGGGATTCTTATCGAGGCAATGGTCTTCCTCAGTGAGATCAGAGGAGAGAAAAGGGTTGGTTTGAGAGTAACCACTCTGAGGTTGAGGAATCCAAAACTCAAGAGGGTGATGAGCTCGGGTTGACCCAAGTTACGCTTGGGCCAATGAAGATGAGCTTTGTGGGGCGGCCCAAGGAATGATTGGCAAATTAAGAGTAGATGTTCCCCAGTCAGTCATCTTGGTTGGCGAGAAGAAGATTCTCGTGTTCTAAGATGAAGATAGGATTTTACTCTTACCTGAAGCATACAATTAAATCCAAACCCTGTATTTTCACACTCAACAAGGTGAAGGACTCGAAACTGAGTCCGATTAATCTGGTTTATTTTAAGTGTGAATTTATTAGACAAATAGCAAAGGTTACACAACCTATAGGGGAGTTGGCTAAAAATCGGATGAGTCTCCCCTGTTTAACCTGTCGGCTTAGATACCAATGCCCTCCCTTTCTTTGCTCCTATCCCAAGTTGATGAATTCAAAGACCTGCCCCTATCTACCTGCAAGCAAGTGGAGGATGACAAGGCTAGAAATTCACCCTGGTGGGATACTAGCAACATGTCGCAAAGTACCGTTGGTTCACCCCTCACTACCTGCGAACAACGGAGGTTACTTGGCACTAGTCAGTGAACCTGAAAAAATCAACTCGTGATATTTGCTAGGATCGGTCGGTACGTGATATGGAGGGCAGGGATTTGGGCTCTGCCTTATGGTGTACACACACACTCAAGTACCCTCACTCAGCCTGAAAACAAGGTCGGGGTTAATCTCCCACAAGCAAGATTTCTGATTTTATTGATTTTTTCGGTAAATTTTGTTAAGAAATCCCGATTTTAAGTTAGGTTATCATTGGGTTAGTCCAACCATGAAGCATGCCTATCGTCCAGTCCCAATTTCCTTTTTACCTAAGTTTGAAAAACCAAGAGAAAGGAGTCGAGAAAAGCCGATGTACGATAAAACAATGATGGTATGCTGAGTTGAGAAGACTTACAGTGATCCCTTCGCTTTTTATGCAGGATGCAGAACATAATTGAAAGCTTTTTATACTATATGCAAATGCATATGATAAAATCTGCTCCTAGACATGCAGTTCTATTAGCGAGTGAAGCACATGTTATATTTTACTAGATCTGCGGTCTAAGTGCGTCTTTTATGTGTGATGTGTGGTCCTAAAATATTACGAGTACAAGCAAACCCTAAAGTGGCTCTAGGAGCTGCTAGTGCAAGTCTAATCTAAAAATTCAATCAACACTGCAACACAGGGACACGTTTCCACTATTTTTACACAAGCGAGAACCCAAACGAGAACTGCTGGAAAGAATGCAAAAATAATAAAAAAATAACTCAATTACAAGTCCTCACAATCGCTCTAAAATGTTCAAATGCATGCTCTTCGAACTGCCTTTGACTCCTCGTGTTCCTCGTACAAAAAACAAATTGAGGTCAGATGAAGGACGACACACAATACTCAAAAATAAATGACAGAGAAATACAAACAAGAAAATTCGGGAATCAGACTACCCGGGGATGGAAAATAAAACACTCTAAATTCTCGAGAAATCAACCTAAGCTGTGCCTCCCCGGCAACGGCGCCATTTGAAAAGCATGAGTTTACCCTTGTTAATTCAATCAAACTAATGATTAAAATAAATATCGTGTCGTTCATTGTAGTAAGGTAAAGACGGACTGATCAAAAACCACTTTAATTAATGTTCAATCAATTCCTAGTGGTAGATTTATTTTTCTTAGGCAAGCCCAAGGTCGAACTCAACGAGGCAGCTGTCTTCTTAGGTGAATTTCCCGTTAATTTCGAGGTCTAACTTTCATAAGAATATTTTGGCATTTTCAGGACTTTTTATGCAATACAAGAAATGACAAATGCATTTTCAGGCCATGTTTTACAAGTTAAATAAGAAATGTGATCAAATAAAGTCCGAAAATTACGACACTTAACCAGAATATGACATGCAATGAAATTAAGCCACGCTCATTTTTTTTATTTTTCGAACACTATATGAATATAATGCGAATAAATATGAATGTAAGGTAATTTTTACAAAATTAATTTTAATAAATACCAAAACACATTATTTCCAGGTAAAAAAATTATCCTAGATAGATTTAGGTATGCGAATCATGAAAATTAATGAACCTAAAATTCTATGTGAATTGGACCTATTAAAAATCAGTTAATGAAATCAGTAATTAATTTATTCAGGCCTCGTGATGTGTGCAAATGCAATGATTTTTGGGCACAAAGTAGAATAAATTATCCTAAGTCTAATGTGATTTTATGGTTGCTTTTGGAGCATCAAAGAATTTAATATGAATTAAAAGGCACACAGTCAACAAAATATGGCGAATTTCACCAAATTAATAATATAAATTCCAAGAATGTCACAAAATTGAAACGTGTGTCATATAAGATAGAGGACAAGATAAGCTACATCATGCAATTTTTGGAATTGAAAAATAATGCTAAATGGATACCTAAATATGCATGCAAAGACAGGGACTAAATTGCAATTACAAAAAATAAAATCATTGAAAATTAAACGTGCTGACAGGGACTGAAATGCAATTACCTATACTACCGGGGGTATGTGTGCAAAATTTCCACGGGAACATGTGCACCTCACGTGATGCTACTGGCAGGGACTGAACTGCAATTTGAAAAACTTACAAGGGCTTCAATGCAAAATGCCCAAACTGCATGAGATCTACATGTGAGGTACCCGGCTCGAGAGGCATCGAAGGCTCAGACTGTAGCTCGGGTGTGCAGTAGGCTCGGGCGTGCTTCAGAATAGCCTCCGGAGTTCCATGCCTAAGGGTCAGTGAGGAGGCTCGAAGGCGGAGACATGGTGCGATGTGAACCGTTGGATGAACGAGTATCCAACGACTACTGAAGCTTCTTCCGTGGTGGACTGAGGCTCGTCAGATCACAATGATATAAGGGTGGCGATGTCGTAGACGTGGCTGCCTATTGGTCGTTGGATCGAGATGGATCCAACGGTGTCTGGATCTCGGGGGAACAGATACATGGCGCAACACAGGCCGCTCGATCTGAGTGATCTAACGGCCAAGTTCTCGAGGCGACATGGTGTGGCAAGGGTCGTCGGATCGAGACGATCCAACATTTGTTGCTTGTCGTCTTCTCCGGTTCGCCGCCTCCTACGGCGGACTTGGCGGGGCTCCGACGTCGAGCGCATGGCTTCGCCGCCTTTGCCCTTCCTCGGCGATGAGCTCTAGGGGACTCCTGAGCAGCTAGAAGTGATCGTGGAGGTATAACGGAGCGACTAGAGCATCTGGACGAGGGGAAGGTGGTCCGCATACCAGGGGTGATGAAGCTCGAAGAAGCTCCGACGATGCTTCCGTCCAATGAAGAAGAGGGTACCTGCAAGGTCAGTTGCAGCCAAAAATCGAGGTGCAAGTGTTCGCATGGGTCCAGTTAGGTAACTGAGGCCTTAAGGCGAACTGAGTGAACACCGACGAGCTCCTCTGCCGTTAGGGGGGCGGAGCTACGGTCAGAAATGGTGCGATGAGTTGTGGGGGCGAACGGAGTGAAGCGCAAAGATGGGAGATCCAAGGCAGAGCTCAATCAATGGTTGGCGGGGGAAGATGTCGAGTGATGAAGTTGGGAAAATACGAGAAAATCTGATGGATAGAAGATGAAGATGGGAGAAGAAATGAAGGAGGCTACCTGGGAATGGAGACTCGGGGAGGGGTCTCCAGTCGTCGCTCGAGGGTCGGTAGAGGCCCGAGCTCGAGCAGCTCGTCGGGGAAGCTGCTGGCACGGCAGGGCTAGTCACGGATCTCGCCGGAGGTGATCGATCATCTTCGCTCGATTTGGCCCTTGATTTTTGTCACAAATGAGGATCTAAGAGCTCAGGGGTACCTCTCGTGGTGGCGGATAGGCTCGACGGTCGCCGGAGGTGGGGTATTTATAGGAAGGGGGTGAGGGTACATGTGACGGAGGGTGAGATTTTGTGGAGGTCGTGGAGCGACGATGACGACCTTCATGGAGGTTGTGGCATCTGGCGAGGATAAGGGAGTCATGGGCAATGTAGTGGCAGTGATAGGGGCAGAGAGGACAGCAGGAGTGGGGCCGAAAATAGGAAGGGGGAGGCGAGCGCGCGAGGTGGAGATCATGGGAGAAAGAGAGTGTCTGGAGGTTGATGATGGGTTCTTGACTTTTGGATCGAGTGATCCAACAGCCAGGAGAAGGGCGTAAGGGGAGGGCCTAGATTACATCGAAGTGGTGTGATCAGAGGACTACGGAAGTGACACATGGCGGGCGCAGGTGAAAGCGTTGAGGAACGGATGTGATTAGATCTGGAGGATCTGATAGAAGGGTCAGGAATAGTACGGTAATGTGCGGTGAGGATGAAGGTTCAAGGAGAGGATCGGAGGGCTCACACCCCAACACGTGGCGTGCGGAGGGTGAGGCGCTAACGAATGGCGGAGATGCGATATGGAGAAGATCGGAGGGTGGAGATAAGCCACGCGAATAGATGGCTCAGATCAAACGAGAGGGGAAGGGATCGAACGGCGGAAGAAGAAGGGCGCGTGGCGCGATGTGAGTGGGTCGCATGGTGCAACCAGATGGCGCCACATGGCCTAATATGAATGGACAAGAAAGAAGGTGAAAAAAGAGAGAAGATGGCTGAAGTTGGAAAAACTCAAAACATGAAACTTGTAGATCTTGATGAGATCTACAAGTTTCATGTTGGCCAAAAATGGAGATGAGTCAAATAAGATACAAAAATACAAGGATATATAATGTACGAAGGGTTCCAAAACCCAAGTTTTGCATACGAGCTCTGATTTAAGTGAAATTGGTCTCATTTTGAAGGTCTCTGAATATGTATTATTCTAAAAGTGAGTAGACCTAGGTCGGAGGTTGTATGAGGTAGATATTTGCATTTTAAGGTCTCGGGTGTAACATCCTTAAATTCTAATGACTAAGTAAACCCAAGATGATGAACCATTAGTGAGCATATGCTAAATTTGAGATATTAATAGTGGCTAAGTAAGATTAGAGACTAAGGTTTGGTAGTCATTGGTGGATTTCCATTTATGGGTGGGCCTTGGTTGCAATTAAGAGGAGTGGGTGGATCTATGTTGCAATTTTTTTTTCACAAGGGAATAACTTCCCTTAGGCAACCCCTGTAACCCCACTTAGTATTCTCCATCTTCCCCACTCCAAAAAGCCCTAACCGACCACTCTTTCTTCTCCACCTCCTCTCCTTGATAAACACCCAAATCTCCACCAAATTCGAGTTTCTTGGGTTCAAATTAAAGCTGGGAGGAAGGAGCTTCTTCTCCATCAGGTACATGTTGAATCCAAGGCCAAGCTTGGATCAAAATTGGTGATAGAAGACTGGAGTTGCTACTGTTCTTGAGTTGTTCTTGAGCAGTTATGGAGCACTGTTTAAAGGTACAAATATACCCCTCTCTTGATGTCATTAAGTGGATTTAAACCATCTAAAAACCCAGATCTTTGGTTGAGAATTTGTTTTGGATTTTGGTGGTTTTGGGGGAGAACTGACTGCTGTCCATATGGCAGTTCTGTCGAGTTTTTCAGAATTTGTGATCTTCTTTGTATTCGTGTTATGCATGATTTTTGGGATGATCTTAAGAACCATTTTCGTGGTTTTGGTTGCTGTATGAATGGGGGTTATAAAACCCACGAAATCCATGTCTTTAGTTTAGGTTTTAGTGGTGGTTTTGGGGGAGAACTGACTGCTGTTCATATGGCAGTTCTGTCGAGTTTCCAGAATCTGTGTGTCTTCCTTTTAATCCAAGTTAGACATGTATTTTGGGATCTTTCTTGGGTTATCTTAGGTAGAATCATATGTTGATTAATACTTCATTAAGGTAGACTTAAATCCATGGGGTTAAATACGAAATTGCATGTGATTATAACATCTTAAAGAGGCTATACATGGACGGTCATACTGAAATTTTCAGATTTGTTGTTGTAAATGTTGGCCAATAACTTGCATGATTTGGGAGTCTTCTTTAAATTCCATTGAGTATATTTACTTACTGATTATGACCCCAATAAATTGGTTTATGATTCTTGGTTTTAAATTTGAAAATTTAGGTGATTAGAAATGTTTTGGATGTTGACATATGCATGTAACTGAATGTGTCCAGATCTGTCCATGAACTTTAAGTTAGTGTTTTAAGATGCATTTGAGGAGTTTCTTCATGTTTCCTTGAGTGCAATTACTTGTTGGTATATACTCTTTCATATCAACCATTAATCCATGGGTTTGTTTTAGAAAAATGAGGAGTTTTTGAGGAGTTATTGACTACCTATATGATATCTCCACTGAATGTTCAGATTGGAGATGGTTGCCTTAGGACTAAGAACATACATGATTTTGACAATATCCTTAGACATCCTTTGGTGGATTTGACTATAGATATTTAGGTAATGTAATACACATGAAATCCATGTAGTTGGATTGGTTTTGATGAAGATTTTGAGACTAATTTGGTTGCTGTCCATGAACAAAACTGTGACCAAATTCCATTGTGGAGTGCATGTTTAATCAAACTTTTAGGCATCCTTTAATAAGTTTTAAAAACCCCAAGTGCTCATTGATTTCCCTGTATTGAATTGGGGAAATAAATAATGATTTAATCCCATTAAGGAGAAGGATTAAGATAGGATAAATTGCCTTAAGGTTGCAGACATATACTTGCTGTACAAATAGGTCTATGTGTGGAATAGATGCATGATTGGAGCATGTGATACCCTCTAAAGACCTCTTTAAATGATAGACCTTAAAGTAAAATAAACACCTAAATGATATCTTTAAAGTCATGAATTTGGGTGTGAACTTAAAAAGGACTGGATGCCTTGGATTATTATGAAGTATACACACACAATGTCAATGTTTTGGGGTGATAAAAATTGGATAGGGTAAACCTCGATTAGTAACCATGTTAGAGCAAGCCTTAGGATAATTGTTACATATAAAGGTGGGCTTGAATCATCTATTATGAAACTTAGAGATTTGGAGATGATCTTAAGGATACATATATATGTAGTACCATACATGAAAACAAAACTTTTATGAACTTGCCATGAAGCAAGTCTTCCTCTAAGAGTAGCCCGATCCTTGTAGGTAATTGTGAATCTTATGGGGGCATAGGAAAGGAAGAAGTTTTCCGTGAAGATAGCCAAGATCATAAGATAGAGGTTTCTTCAGTAAGAATTTTAGAGAGAGACTATCGAACAGGTCAGTATCCCTTACCTAGGATCAGTTAAGGTTCTTATAGAACAAGTTCGAATCTGGAACTGACAGCTTGTAAATGGGAAATAAATCAAAGAAATCTTAGACACTTAGGGGAAACATGAAAATAACAGAAATGTGATGTCACATATAATCAGTCATGGAGATTGATGCTCCGATTGTGCGAGGGCGCGGTGACCCTCACCTGAGCAGGAGATGAGGTCGCTCAGGCTTGGGTAGCGGACATTGAGAGCATGGGTCTAGGATCCCAGTCTTTTTACGTGTTTTCTTCGAGCCGGCTCGGTTTTTACGCTTCGTTGGGATCCACGAGTTGTCTAGACCATTCCGCTGACCCGTTGGCTTTTCTTTGAGAACCTAGGTTGGGGGTTCTCTGCAGTTAGTTACGAGCTCGTCTGGTTTTTTACTTAGCTTTTCTCCTTCGGGAGTTGAGCAATGAGAGAGGAAGTCGGGTCCGGCAGGCTTACCTCTTCTCTTTCCTGCCTCTAGTGGCGTAGTAGTCGTACTACCACTGCCTTTCCCTTGGACCACACTTCCACTGGGATTGGCGAGAGCAGATGAATCCCTTCGGGGGTTTCCTCACCGCTGAGTTTATTACCTTTCCGCCAGGCTGGTGTCTTGGTGATGGGGTAGTGATCGATTGATATGTGACAGTTCACCATTTGGCCAGTTAAGTTATAAATTCCATCTGTGGACATTAAGGATTTAATTACCTTTCCGCCAGGCTGGTGTCCTGGTGATGGGGTAATGGTTAGTAGACACTAAGGATTTCACTTACCTTTCCGCCAGGATGTGACCTCGTGATGGGGTAAGAGATGAGCGACTTCTCCGCTAGGAGACTAGTGACGACAGTTCCGTTAGTAGAGGCTAACGAGGGTTGGGTGTTGAGAGAGTTGTGAGTACGGTTCCTCTTATACACCTTCGTGAGCGAGCTATCACACGTGTCGACCAAGGATCAATGAAAGTTGAGAGAACAAGCTAGAAGGAGTGTTGGGAACTTAGTTAGGATGCAAGACACCACCGCATGCCTACGGAGGCACCCCAACCCTGAGGCGTACATCATACCTCAGAGTCATAGTGTGAGGTTCAACCTGGACTTTGAAGTCCTATCCGAATGTCGAGGTCCTAACTGGACCAAGACCACAGACTTACTTCTAGGCTTGAGTTGTAGTTGGGTTAGTTCCATTGATCGAGGGAGACACGGTGTGGTAGTGAGCGAGTGTATTCTTGATAGACTTCAGAAAGCAAGTAAATAATTTAAAAGAATCAATTAACCCACTTTTACTTGCTAGCTTCTTTTGTACACTACAGTTACCTTACGGTTTTCTAGCTGTTCTAGTCTGTTCTTACTACTTTTCTTAGTAGAACTATGTAGAATTTGTACTTGACAACTTTGTGACAGATACTTGTTTGTCCCTTTTTTCTACTTGTGGCAGGCAAGGGCCCAGCGACCGAGTAGCCGACGTGGTTTTGGGCTGTTGTTGTTTCTTTGGGTCTTACACTTTCAGAGCAGGTATATCCTTTTGGAGTTCGTTAGACAGTTGTTAGTTGTGTACTCTTTTGTAGCCTGATCTTTGGGATATTTACATGTATTTTGTGGAACTTCAGCATGTTATATGAATGAAATGAAAATGAATGAATATCCTTTTTGTTCAGTTCTGGTGTACTACTACTTCCGCTTTTAGTTTTCTTGTGGTTGCTTGCATAGCCAAAATTAAATCCTGTGAATGTCGTGTTTTAAAGCGAAAAAAATTTCCTCAGGGTTTCGTAACAATGGATTAACTCTAAGTTGATTAAGTACGTGAATGACGTGTTTGACGGGTAACCTAAGGTCCTCGGGAGGACGGGGTGTGACAAGTTGGTATCAGAGCAGAGTTACCCCGATACACGCATTCACATAACTTAATAGCGAGAGTCATCTGATTTCTCATGAAACCGAATGGGGAAAATTTTTGACATTCATAAGATTTATTTAACTACCAAGTCACCAGAACATTTCATTCATATAAGTATCCCAAGGGGAGAAATGTTATAAATGATTATTTCCTAAAGTGTGCTTAACTATGCTATAATCCGATACAGGGAGGATTAGCATGGCACCACGAGTAGCTCATGATCAGCCAGGAGAGATGGCACAGGTACTAGCTGCACTAGTTGATCTGCGACAGAGACAGGATCAGATACTTACCCAGCAGACTGAGATGGCAGAGCGACAGACTGGGATGGAGCTGAGGATGGAGGAGTTGTCTGACTCCTCATACCACCCGTCCAGGGATGAGTCCGCTAGAGCTGAGCATCTGTTCTCTGAGGAGTTTCCCCAGCATTCCGAGGCAGATATTCTAAGGGAGTCAGGATCCGACAGAGCTGAGGTAGGCCAAGGGCCTGCAGCAGGAGTAGGAGTGACAGGGTTTGTTCTTCCTACTGCATCGAGACACCATGACGTCTTCACATCCTACCAGAGAGCGGGAGTACCCAGGTTCCAGGGCACGGGTACGTCTGACGAGGCTGAGCAGTGGCTCAAGACGGTGGCGAAGGTGTTCAGGATGATACAGGCACCTCCAGAGTCGTGGTTACCCTTTGCAGAATTCTCACTTACTGGGTTTGCAGAGCGTTGGTGGGAGGCTACTGTGTCCGAGATGGGGCATGTGCCGACTTGGACAGACTTTGAGACTCACTTCAGAGGCCACTTCTTTTCAGGGAAGTGGAAGGAGACACAGCGCAGGTTGTTTGCAGAGCTGAGACAGGGCAGGATGACAGCGCGAGAGTACTTCGTGCGCTACACCGAGTTGTCACGCCACACATCTTCTGCAGCTGCTTTTCCAGATGAGAATCTAGAGAAGTTTGTTCGTGGCATGAGGGAGGACGTTCAGGAGAAGTTGGCAGGGCTGAGACTGACCACCATTGCTGAGGTTACTGATGCAGCAGAGCGGATTGAGGACGTCCGCGAGAGACGTTTTAGGAGTACTTTTAGACCGC
Source organism: Ottelia alismoides (assembly GCA_037367405.1). Lineage (NCBI taxonomy): Eukaryota > Viridiplantae > Streptophyta > Magnoliopsida > Alismatales > Hydrocharitaceae > Ottelia > Ottelia alismoides. Next base: position 965,069 of record JAZKJV010000064.1, read on the forward strand.
CACCAGTACCACCGAGGTTGTCTGGACCTATTCGTCGGCAGTTTCAGCCACAACGGTCAGCACGACGCTTTCGTCCGACAGGGATGGTTTCTTCTGGCAGTGTTCGCTCGACCCCCACGACTACTTTGGGAGGAGCACTGGCCAGTAGAGGTTTTGAGGCAGCGCGGCCATCTGGGTCGCAGAGGTTTGTAGCACAGAGCGCGAGACCCGCAGAGAGTGCCGGTCCATCTTCTACGCCGAGCAGGGCGATCAGGTGCTACCAGTGCCAGCAGATGGGACATGTCAGGTCCCAGTGCCCACAGCTACAGACTCCACCGCCTCCACATCCATCACGTTCGAGAGTTACCGAGAGGAGCTCCCAGTACAGAGGTCAGCAGAGACCAGCTCAGAGCGCAGCAGCATCCAGTGCTGGATCTATACATCAGGGACAGATTCACGCAGTTACAGCTGAGCAGGCACGGTCCGCGGCCACGGTCGTGAAAGGTATGGTTTCAGTTTCGAGCCATCCTTTTCACGTGTTGTTTGATTCTGGTGCTACCCATTCGTTTCTTGCTGTGAGGCTTCTAGCCACATTGGGTAGAGTCGCGGAGGATGTAAATCCTCTATTTCACATTCGAGGGCCTGGCGGACAGTTGTTCGTGATTTCAGAGATAGTTAGAGGGTTACCAGTGTCCATAGGCGGTCACGAAATGACTGTGGACTGCCTCCTAGTACAGCTTGTTGAGTTCGACATGATTTTGGGCATGGATTGGTTGTCTACACATCACGCCTTAGTCGACTGTTACAGGAAGACTGTTATCTTCAGGATCCCCGGCTTGACAGAGTTCACTTTTGAGGGGACATTACAAGACTCCAGGATGGAGTATATTTCAGTACTGAGAGCACAGCGATTGGTTGATCAGGGATGTGACACCTTTCTGTCCTTTGTTCAGGAGGTTACAGATAGAGAGCGGATGTCTCAGGACATTAGAGTTGTGTCAGAGTATCCCGACGTGTTTCCTAAGGAGTTACCAGGACTACCTCCAGTTAGAGAGATCGAGTTCGAGATCTCGTTGCTTCCCGATACACAACCGATATCTATGGCTCCGTATCGCATAACACCAGCAGAGCTGAGAGAGCTGAAGGTGCAACTACAGGAGTTGCTTGACTTGGGCTTTGTGAGGCCGAGTACTTCACCTTGGGGTGCTCCTGTACTTTTTGTTCGGAAGAAGGATGGAACCATGCGGTTATGCATTGATTACAGGCAGCTGAACAAGAGGACGGTGAAGAACCGTTATCCTCTGCCACGCATTGATGATCTATTTGATCAACTACAGGGATCTTCGGTGTTCTCGAAGATCGACCTCCGCTCGGGTTACCATCAGTTGAGGATTCGGGAGACAGACATCCCGAAGACAGCCTTTCGAACACGGTATGGCCACTACGAGTTTGTAGTAAGGCCATTCGGACTGACGAATGCCCCCGCGGCATTCATGGACATTATGAATAGAGTATTCCGTCCTTACTTGGACAAGTTTGTTGTGGTGTTCATAGATGATGTGCTGATTTATTCGAAGAATGAATGTGACCATGAGAACAACTTGAGAGCAATGCTTGGTACTTTGAGAGAGCATAGACTGTATGCCAAGTTGAGTAAATGTGAGTTTTGGCTACCTCAGGTCTCATTCTTGGGACACGTCATCTCAGGAGCAGGTGTCTCAGTGGACCCTGCGAAGGTAGATGCAGTGATGTCTTGGGAGCAGCCTAAGACAGTGACACAGATCCGTAGTTTTCTTGGGTTGGCAGGCTATTACAGACGCTTTGTCAGCAACTTTTCGCGGATCGCACTACCCTTGACGTGTTTGACGCAGAAGGGAGTACCTTTTGTTTGGGATAGTTCGTGCGAGCAGGCCTTCAGGACACTGAAGGAGAGACTTACTACAGCTCTGATTCTTGCTCTACCGTCAGGTACACAGGACTACACGGTTTACACAGACGCGTCAGGTGATGGTTTGGGAGCAGTGCTGATGCAAAGGGGGCATGCGATTGCCTATGCTTCGAGACAGTTGAGACCGCATGAGCCGAATTACCCCACGCACGACCTTGAGTTGGCGGCAGTGGTCTTCGCTCTGAAGACCTGGCGCCACTACTTGTACGGGGTTAACTTTGAGCTCTTCACAGACCACAAGAGTCTGAAGTACATATTTAATCAGAAGGAGCTGAACATGAGACAACGCAGATGGTTAGAGCTTCTGAAGGACTACGATTGCACGATCTCTTACCATCCTGGTAAGGGAAACGTGGTTGCAGACGCCCTCAGCAGGAGAGCGCACACGGAGGGTACGATGAATTGGCTATACACTTGGGATTTACTTGCAGCACTGACGGATTGGCATCCGCAGAACAGTACGTCTTCTCCCATCTCCGTACCTCCTAGGTACAGTAGCCTTTGGGACCGTATAGTGTCAGGTCAGCAGACAGACCCGTGGATTCACGACAGATACATGCGAGCAGTGAATGATGAGTTTGACGGCTTTGTTGTCTCAGAGTCGATTCTGTGGAAGGCAGGTCGGGTAGTGGTTCCCAACGACGAGCAGCTACGTAGAGATATACTTGACGAGGCGCATTGTTCGCATCTTTCCATTCATCCCGGCAGTACGAAGATGTACCACGATCTTCGCAGACATTTCTGGTGGGATGGGATGAAGAGGGACATAGCTGGGCATGTCAGCAGGTGTTTGACTTGCCAGATGGTGAAGGCGGAGCACAGACGACCACCTGGTTTACTGCAGCCTCTCCCCATTCCTGAGTGGAAGTGGGAAAGAATTTCGATGGACTTTGTTACGGGATTGCCAAGGACACCGGGAGGCCACGATTCCATTTGGGTCATTGTTGATAGGTTGACGAAGTCAGCCCATTTTATACCTGTCAGCATGACTTATACACCTTCTCAGTTGGCCAGATTGTATATACAGCACATTGTGAGGTTACATGGCATACCCCGCAAGGTAGTGTCTGACAGAGACTCGAGGTTCACTTCCCATTACTGGCAACAATTCATGTCAGCATTACAGATCGAGTTGAAGATGAGTTCAGCATATCACCCTCAGACGGACGGACAGAGCGAGCGTATGATACAGACCTTGGAGGATCTTTTACGCGCCTGTTCTCTAGAGTGGAAGGGATCCTGGAAGGATCATTTACCTCTTGTTGAGTTCACGTACAACAACAGCCATCATTCGAGCATCGGCATGGCGCCATTCGAGGCTCTTTACGGGCGGAGATGCCTTACGCCAATCAGTTGGCGCGAGGTAGGCGATCATGCGTTGTATACCGTGGATCTCTTGGAGGAGACTGCGAGGGTTGTTGACTTGGTGAGGAGGAAGCTCTTGATGGCACAGAGTCGCCAGAAGAGCTATGCAGATCGACGTCGCCGACACTTGGAGTTTCAGGTTGGAGATTTTGTGTTTCTACGTGTATCTCCCATGAAGGGCATACAACGATTTGGAGTTCGTGGCAAGCTGGCGCCACGCTTTGTTGGGCCATTCGAGATACTTTCACGTGTTGGGAAAGTTGCATACAGATTAGCACTTCCCCCACGTTTGGCGGCTATACATGACGTATTCCATATATCGAACTTGAGGAAGTACGTGCACGATCATCGGCATATCATCAGCTATGAGAGCCTTGACATAGAGCCAGAGCTGACGTATGAGGAGGAGCCAGTGCAGGTACTTGATTTTGCGGTCAAGAGGCTTCGGAACAAGGAGATTCCCTTGGTCATGATCCTGTGGCGCCGACAGGGTGTTGAGGAGACGACATGGGAGACCGAAGCATCTATGCGCGAGAGATACCCGCGACTCTTCTCAGGTACTTTCGCAGTTTAGTTTATCAGTTCTCTGTTTGGCAACTCATTTCACTTTCTGGGTAAAAACCTTCTTTGAGGTTTTTATGGGTTAAAAACCTTTTGAGGTCTTTATGCCAGACCGACGAACCCAACTTAGAAGTGGAGTCTCGAGGACGAGACTCTCTTTGAGGTTTTTATGGTTGTAACATCCTTAAATTCTAATGACTAAGTAAACCCAAGATGATGAACCATTAGTGAGCATATGCTAAATTTGAGATATTAATAGTGGCTAAGTAAGATTAGAGACTAAGGTTTGGTAGTCATTGGTGGATTTCCATTTATGGGTGGGCCTTGGTTGCAATTAAGAGGAGTGGGTGGATCTATGTTGCAATTTTTTTTTCACAAGGGAATAACTTCCCTTAGGCAACCCCTGTAACCCCACTTAGTATTCTCCATCTTCCCCACTCCAAAAAGCCCTAACCGACCACTCTTTCTTCTCCACCTCCTCTCCTTGATAACCACCCAAATCTCCACCAAATTCGAGTTTCTTGGGTTCAAATTAAAGCTGGGAGGAAGGAGCTTCTTCTCCATCAGGTACATGTTGAATCCAAGGCCAAGCTTGGATCAAAATTGGTGATAGAAGACTGGAGTTGCTACTGTTCTTGAGTTGTTCTTGAGCAGTTCTGGAGCACTGTTTAAAGGTACAAATATACCCCTCTCTTGATGTCATTAAGTGGATTTAAACCATCTAAAAACCCAGATCTTTGGTTGAGAATTTGTTTTGGATTTTGGTGGTTTTGGGGGAGAACTGACTGCTGTCCATATGGCAGTTCTGTCGAGTTTTTCAGAATTTGTGATCTTCTTTGTATTCGTGTTATGCATGATTTTTGGGATGATCTTAAGAACCATTTTCGTGGTTTTGGTTGCTGTATGAATGGGGGTTATAAAACCCACGAAATCCATGTCTTTAGTTTAGGTTTTAGTGGTGGTTTTGGGGGAGAACTGACTGCTGTTCATATGGCAGTTCTGTCGAGTTTCCAGAATCTGTGTGTCTTCCTTTTAATCCAAGTTAGACATGTATTTTGGGATCTTTCTTGGGTTATCTTAGGTAGAATCATATGTTGATTAATACTTCATTAAGGTAGACTTAAATCCATGGGGTTAAATACGAAATTGCATGTGATTATAACATCTTAAAGAGGCTATACATGGACGGTCATACTGAAATTTTCAGATTTGTTGTTGTAAATGTTGGCCAATAACTTGCATGATTTGGGAGTCTTCTTTAAATTCCATTGAGTATATTTACTTACTGATTATGACCCCAATAAATTGGTTTATGATTCTTGGTTTTAAATTTGAAAATTTAGGTGATTAGAAATGTTTTGGATGTTGACATATGCATGTAACTGAATGTGTCCAGATCTGTCCATGAACTTTAAGTTAGTGTTTTAAGATGCATTTGAGGAGTTTCTTCATGTTTCCTTGAGTGCAATTACTTGTTGGTATATACTCTTTCATATCAACCATTAATCCATGGGTTTGTTTTAGAAAAATGAGGAGTTTTTGAGGAGTTATTGACTACCTATATGATATCTCCACTGAATGTTCAGATTGGAGATGGTTGCCTTAGGACTAAGAACATACATGATTTTGACAATATCCTTAGACATCCTTTGGTGGATTTGACTATAGATATTTAGGTAATGTAATACACATGAAATCCATGTAGTTGGATTGGTTTTGATGAAGATTTTGAGACTAATTTGGTTGCTGTCCATGAACAAAACTGTGACCAAATTCCATTGTGGAGTGCATGTTTAATCAAACTTTTAGGCATCCTTTAATAAGTTTTAAAAACCCCAAGTGCTCATTGATTTCCCTGTATTGAATTGGGGAAATAAATAATGATTTAATCCCATTAAGGAGAAGGATTAAGATAGGATAAATTGCCTTAAGGTTGCAGACATATACTTGCTGTACAAATAGGTCTATGTGTGGAATAGATGCATGATTGGAGCATGTGATACCCTCTAAAGACCTCTTTAAATGATAGACCTTAAAGTAAAATAAACACCTAAATGATATCTTTAAAGTCATGAATTTGGGTGTGAACTTAAAAAGGACTAGATGCCTTGGATTATTATGAAGTATACACACACAATGTCAATGTTTTGGGGTGATAAAAATTGGATAGGGTAAACCTCGATTAGTAACCATGTTAGAGCAAGCCTTAGGATAATTGTTACATATAAAGGTGGGCTTGAATCATCTATTATGAAACTTAGAGATTTGGAGATGATCTTAAGGATACATATATATATGTAGTACCATACATGAAAACAAAACTTTTATGAACTTGCCATGAAGCAAGTCTTCCTCTAAGAGTAGCCCGATCCTTGTAGGTAATTGTGAATCTTATGGGGGCATAGGAAAGGAAGACGTTTTCCGTGAAGATAGCCAAGATCATAAGATAGAGGTTTCTTCAGTAAGAATTTTAGAGAGAGACTATCGAACAGGTCAGTATCCCTTACCTAGGATCAGTTAAGGTTCTTATAGAACAAGTTCGAGTCTGGAACTGACAGCTTGTAAATGGGAAATAAATCAAAGAAATCTTAGACACTTAGGGGAAACATGAAAATAACAGAAATGTGATGTCACATATAATCAGTCATGGAGATTGATGCTCCGACTGTGCGAGGGCGCGGTGACCCTCACCTGAGCAGGAGATGAGGTCGCTCAGGCTTGGGTAGCGGACATTGAGAGCATGGGTCTAGGATCCCAGTCTTTTTACGTGTTTTCTTCGAGCCGGCTCGGTTTTTACGCTTCGTTGGGATCCACGAGTTGTCTAGACCATTCCGCTGACCCGTTGGCTTTTCTTTGAGAACCTAGATTGGGGGTTCTCTGCAGTTAGTTACGAGCTCGTCTGGTTTTTTACTTAGCTTTTCTCCTTCGGGAGTTGTGCAACGAGAGAGGAAGTCGGGTCCGGTAGGCTTACCTCTTCTCTTTCCTGCCTCTAGTGGCGTAGTAGTCGTACTACCACTGCCTTTCCCTTGGACCACACTTCCACTGGGATTGGCGAGAGCAGACGAATCCCTTCGGGGGTTTCCTCACCGCTGAGTTTATTACCTTTCTGCCAGGCTGGTGTCTTGGTGATGGGGTAGTGATCGATTGATATGTGACAGTTCACCATTTGGCCAGTTAAGTTATAAATTCCATCTGTGGACATTAAGGATTTAATTACCTTTCCGCCAGGCTGGTGTCCTGGTGATGGGGTAATGGTTAGTAGACACTAAGGATTTCACTTACCTTTCCGCCAAGATGTGACCTCGTGATGGGGTAAGAGATGAGCGACTTCTCCGCTAGGAGACTAGTGACGACAGTTCCGTTAGTAGAGGCTAACGAGGGTTAGGTGTTGAGAGAGTTGTGAGTACGGTTCCTCTTATACACCTTCGTGAGCGAGCTATCACACGTGTCGACCAAGGATCAATGAAAGTTGAGAGAACAAGCTAGAAGGAGTGTTGGGAACTTAGTTAGGATGCAAGACACCACCGCATGCCTACGGAGACACCCCAACCCTGAGGCGTACATCATACCTCAGAGTCATAGTGTGAGGTTCAACCTGGACTTTGAAGTCCTATCCGGATGTCGAGGTCCTAACCGGACCAAGACCACAGACTTACTTCTAGGCTTGAGTTGTAGTTGGGTTAGTTCCATTGATCGAGGGAGACACGGTGTGGTAGTGAGCGAGTGTATTCTTGATAGACTTCAGAAAGCAAGTAAATAATTTAAAATAATCAATTAACCCACTTTTACTTGCTAGCTTCTTTTGTATACTACAGTTACCTTACGGTTTTCTAGCTGTTCTAGTCTATTCTTACTACTTTTCTTAGTAGAACTATGTAGAATTTGTACTTGACAACTTTGTGACAGATACTTGTTTGTCCCTTTTTTCTACTTGTGGCAGGCAAGGGCCCAGCGACCGAGTAGCCGACGTGGTTTTGGGCTGCTGTTGTTTCTTTGGGTGTTACACTTTCAGAGCAGGTATATCCTTTTGGAGTTCGTTAGACAGTTGTTAGTTGTGTACTCTTTTGTAGCCTGATCTTTGGGATATTTACATGTATTTTGTGGAACTTCAGCATGTTATATGAATGAAATGAAAATGAATGAATATCCTTTTTGTTCAGTTCTGGTGTACTACTACTTCCGCTTTTAGTTTTCTTGTGGTTGCTTGCATAGCCAAAATTAAATCCTGTGAATGTCGTGTTTTAAAAAGCGAAAAAAATTTCCTCAGGGTTTCGTAACAATGGATTAACTCTAAGTTGATTAAGTACGTGAATGACGTGTTTGACGGGTAACCTAAGGTCCTCGGGAGGACGGGGTGTGACATCGGGTCTCCAAGTGGGTTTCGGGTTTTATTGAGTAATTTTACAAGTCATAAACTTTGGCCCTTTTTCTTGTATTATTAGTTTAGTAATATACACAATATACATAAGTTTTATTGACTTTGGAGTGGGTATAAAATACAGATAAATAGGTGAATAATGGTGAATATGTTTGTGAATATTTACAAGTGAATTGGACTTCTTATTTAATGCAAATATGAATGCTAGAATACAGATATTATGCATGCAGGTATGGATGCTAATTATGTAGGATAAGGGGAGATATGCAACTAATTACTCGGGAACAAAGCTCTATTTTCAACTTTTAGAGTGATGCATCATAGATTTATCAAGCAGCAAGGAGGATCCATAAGAGTAGTTACCATCCGATTGCGGGATCGGACGGCTCACAGCGAGCCACGTCGCCCTCCTCCAAGAGTTACAGCTACCGTTGGATCCTTGAGATCTGATGGTCCACAAGAGCCCACGTAGCCCGCTCCGAGCATCTACCATGCCCCTTTAGGCTCGGAGCACCCGAGCTTCTCCGAGCCAGCCGAGCCTACATCCGAGCTCGAGCCGTTAGCCGAAGCAGCCCCAAGCCTCCAACGCCACCCAGCCTGGCCTCGCGTGTTCCCATCACATGATGGCTGGGAAAATTGCATGGAGGCCCCGTCAACTTCTCCAAATTGCATATAGGTCCATAAATCACATGCATCCCACGTGCGCTTGGGGTATTTTGCACCCGACCCCCTACGGGTTTTAATAATAACAAAAATACCCTTGTGCGTGTGGGTAATTTATAGGGAAGGCCTCGCGCCTATTTTATTTGCACTTTAGTCCCTCTCAGGGACCTATTTGCTAGTTATCTTTTATGTTTTCTTGCATTTATGCCCTTGTCTTCTTTTATGCATATCTTGATCATCGTATCTCCGTTTCAATTGATTTCAGTCTTATTTTGAAGCTAATTTTATGATCTTTTTAATGGCATGCTTAATCTCTATTTTAATGCTCTAATTTTTGATGGATTATTTTAATAGCAAAAGTGTCACATATATAATGCCTTTTATACCTTGTATTATTTCATTAACTGGATTAGCTTCATAATTTGAACCCAAAATTGATTGGTGATTATTGCTAAAATATTTCGTATAATTCGGGCATTTTTGCACTAGAACTTGCATTGCATTTAATTGTATCTCCTTGCATGATAAAAATAAAATAAAAAATGCATTATTTATGTTTGTTTATGCATACTGTCTTGTCATCATGCATTCATTGACCTACGTCTCCTTAAGGAAACACTTAATCATAATAATAAGAGTCTAAATGATACTAAAGAGGCTCGTGTCCCTGACTTAGACCTTGGGCTTGCCTAAGTAAAATATAAATTTGACCGTTTGATTTGATTGTTAATTTAATTAAATGATCTTTGATAGATCCAATTTAGTCCGACTACAATAACATTGGAAGTGTTAATTTCACACTATAAAAGGGCTGAATCTCAAGTTTATCACCAGGTAGTGGTACAAAGAAGTTGGACAGCTTCATGACAGATCATGGGTTCAATAGAAGCCCATGCGATTGTTGTGTTTACCACAACAAGGTGAAGGATGGATCCACCATCAATCTATTACTGTATGTTGACAACATGGTGATTGTTGTTGAGAAGAAGAGTACCATAGATAATATGAAGCAGCCCCTTAGTTCAAAGTTTGACATGATGGACCTTTGTGCAATGAAAAGATTTTAGAGATGGAGATCATTATAGATCGTGCAAAAGGGATGCTTTTCATATATCAATAAAACTATATCATGGAAGTTCTAATGAAATTTAGGATGCATACAACCAAGCATCAAGGTACTCAATCTGCTATGAATCATGTCTCAGTTTCTTTCGCTCCTCAGTGAGACGCGGAGAAGGAACACAAGTTACGTGTTCCCTGTGCCAACGCATTTGGGAGTCTTATGTATGCCATTGTATGCATAGTACATGATATTGCTAATGTTGCGAGCATTGTTAGCATATTCATAGGAAACCTTTGGAATGGGCATTGGTAGACAGTCAAGTGGATTTTTCGCTATAAGAGAGGAACATTAGACATTGGAATCATCTATGGAAGTGATTTGGAGTGTTTTATTGCTAGATTCAGATTCAGACTATGCCGCAAATATCGATGAGAGGAGATCAATGACATGATACATATTCACTTTGGGGAATTCAATCATCAGTTGGAAGTCTACCTTACAACTATCTATTACTTTGTCAACCATTGGGGCAGAGTACATGGATTTGAAATAGGCTGCAAAGGAAGGAATCTGGCTGAAGGGTTTAGTTGGAGATCTCAGTCTGCAACATGATCATGTTATAGTATGTTGTGACAGACTCATTACGATATTGTTAGTCAAGGATTAGTTACATCATGAGAGGACCAAGCCCATAGATGCCAGATATCACTTCATTCGTTCGGAGAAGAGAATTAAGGTTAAGAAGGTAAGCACAACTAATAATCCAAATGATATGTTCACAAAGGAAGTTCCTAGAAGTAAGTTCAAACACTATATGGGCTTGCTCAATGTTGACAATCGACAACATTCCCAAGGAGGGACTAGAGGAAACTCGATGAAGCTTGATAAAGCTTCTCAGAGGACTTACTTCAATGTGGAGATTGGTTATATGCATTGAATCTTAACCATCTGACCCATGTTGAAGAACCCCGCATGCACACCCTCTTGTCGTACCATACCCCAACAAGATGGGAGTCTTGATGCCCGATCAACGAGCCTGGGGGGTCTAGGAGGAGCAGGTACGCTCTCCCCCTATAGGGACGTGGGGACATCATCCCTGATGAATTTTTTATAAATGGCTCGATTTGTATTCGGGCATATAGATCCATTTATTTCAGGGATCCGTATGTATGAGAGTAGTATATAAACTCCATAGGAGAGGTGTAAACAGACTGAACATGAGCGAACCTACATTTTTTAGGTTCGGTTCATTTATTTAATTGAGCTTAAAGTTGTGTTCAAGTTTGATTCTTTTATTCTCATACCGAATCTGTATCAAACCTCTTTTTAGTCGAATCGAATCTAAGCGAATATCGAACTTGGAAATTCTATAATAAGAGGGAGTGAATAGAAAAAAATATGTGTGCGTCTATAATTAGGATAGAAATTCATTCAGTTTTTTATCTAGACCTTCTTCATCTTTTGAAAAAATAGATTAGTAAGGATTCATCTCTTTGAAAAAAGCATAATTATAATATATTTTTATCTTTTCAGACAGGGATAAGGAATAATGTGGGGATATGTGATAAGTAAGGTTGATACTTGTTCTGTTGATTTTGGATAAAGAAGGGAAAAGTACTAGAAACATATACGGTAAACGTTGTAATCACGATGCCACTATTTATTTTGAGATAATTTATACCGAGAAAAAGCCTACTTATCCTATAAATATTCACTTATCTTGGGACAAAATCCACTTTCCTCAAAATAAGATCCACTTATGCAGATAAGGATTTGTGAGTATGTATATATAAGTGTGTGGGTGTATGTATGTGTTTATCGAGCTTTTAACAAGTAGAACCTGGGCGGACTTATAATTTTTAGGTTCAATTTGTTTATTTAATCGATCTTAAACTTGTTTTCAGGTTCGGTTTGTTTAGTTCTAAACTGAAGATGAATCGAATATTTAGCAATCCAAACATGAGCGAATATCGAACTTGAGAATTTTCTGACGCTCCAACTCCCTGGGGGTAGGAACCTCTATATCCTATGTACTTTTCTTCTTTCTTTACATAGTGAAAGTTGATCACCACATGCCAAGGACGTAGCCCAATTACGGGTGAACCTTATACATATGTGTTGTGTGCTTGCTTGATTAATATCGTTTGTGCATGCTTCTATAATTCACGATAGTTGTAACATGTAGAACTCTAAGGCATTGTCAAGGAAAATAAACATGACACTAGCAAAGAAGATATTATATGTTTCTTTAAGGAAATATTTACTAATATACCTATCTTCCTACCCCTTTTCAAAAGAAAAATCTAAGAAAATCTAGAATAATCATTTACATAAACAAGATAAAAATGGAATCCTTGGAGAGGAGCACAACCAAGACACAAATATCTAGATGAATAAGCTCAAAAGATAGCCATGAAAAGAAGAATGATGATGCTTCCCAAGATGGCGAGCTTCGTACTGGTAGGAAGAGCATGTGGAAATATGTGTGAGGACGTGACACAACTTGTGCAGAGGAAGGTGGCCAAAATGAAGATGACACAAGTACGGAGAGACTGATCTAATGGGAATTGTAGAGGCACTTATAACTGGGAGAGTGTAACGGTTTGAAAAGTCTCCCCTGCTCACAGCCAAATCCAATCACCCTACCTGTAAGTATGTCCTGAAACACAAAAGTGAAGGGGTAAAAATGTCATAATAGATACTTCGCAATCACTAAAAGCATATATAACATTCTACGACCATAAGGATGGCATCAGATGCACCTCCCCATATCCTGTGATGGGTAAATAAACCTTGTTTGCAATGTCGACCCATCTATCAAGGGGTACATATATGTAAAAATAGAATTGTTCTCTATCTCTACACAGATGATAAGAAACACCATATTCCATTATCTACTTTGTCATGCTACAATTGGTAAAGCATATGCTATACTCGAGCAGCTCAAAAAATCTCTATTAGTGGATGGAACATCTGGGGAACCCATAGTGGTGCCAATCAGAAAAGTCATTATCTCCCTCAAACATAAGATGATATCGTTAAGGCACGATTCTGTTTGAGGATATGAACTGTCTAGTAGCTCAATTTACTTGGCTAGGAGCAGATGCAGGGTATACATGCTTCTAATAGCACGTATCCTTAGAGTGACCTGAACGATGACAAATGGGGTAGGGGCCACGCTGACATACACCTCCTCTATCATGGAAACCATGTCATTTGAATTGTGTAGAATCTCCCCTGCTGCGATATGCAATCATCGTTGAGGAAGTCTATGCGGTGGCAGGTGGTGGATAAGAAGTCTATTGAGGCGATTGTAGCCCTCCTCCATGAGAGGTATGGTCGTGCTTGTAAGAAGCAGTGTGCATGTGGCCTCATATTTTGGTTCTAGGGCTACCAAGAAAACTCCAACCATAGTGGAGTTCCTGTATTTCGTCTGCTGCTATATAGAAGTGTTAACATGCATAAAGTTGTGAACCTTCTCAAACATGACATGAAGCGGAGAGTAGAATGTATGTAGAGGATGACCATTCTACTTTAGATGTGCATATATCAAATTATAGGTAGAGAATCTTGACCTCGTTCTTTTCTTGGGCATACATTGCTACCCGAATATCCCACATGACCTTGACGATGAGATGCTTTAAAATATCGTAAGCATATCTATGGTATGAGTCCCAGAGAGTCATACACAAACATACACGTCATCTTACCTCCATGAATCATTGTCCTCAGCCTTATCCATTGACTTTGGCTTTGTCAGAATGTGTTCCTTATTGTTGCACTACATGAAGTTCAAAAACTAACTGAATCACAACTCATAGGTGTTCCCATCCATTTTCAAGATGGGAGTTAGGCCCTTGAAGGCACTGGACGAAGAGAAGACGTCACCCTTGTTCTCTGATATGATGAAAAAGAATGCCAAAACAAAACTCCATTGGGTAAGTAGACCAATCTGAGCAAGTATACACGATCGTATAGAGGATTGGTTGTGCATGTAGACTCATACAATATTCCTTACCAATCCTCAACCCACACTAGGGTCAGAAAAGGTGATTTTATAGGTATGAAATCACCTTTTTTTGGGTCAAAATCAGACTATTTTAGAATGTAGTTCAGTGACAGAGAGGAGATAAGTAGGCCATGGGGTTGGTCTAAGCATCTGGGGGTGGTGGATGTGTATGTTATCTAGTGGCAGTGCCGAGGCACCGTGTATTGCATGGCAACCCAACAACAATTGTGGTGGTTGTACATCGTGGCATGTGGCGACACATGAAGGTAGGATGTGGCGTAGGTGGTGATAGTGCAGGTGGGCTACAACAGTGGCATGTAGTGCATGAGGTAAGAGGGCGACTTGTGTGGGATAGAGCACAAGTGAAGTACGAGAACTCAGATCTAGGATCGTCGCTCTGATACCATGTTGAGAGAAAATAATGAATTCCTTATTCATGAGGCCATATGGTTATCTCATATAAAGGAGAAACCTATTGGGCTTATTACATAAAGAAGATGGAACGAAAATAGATTATATAAAATAAACAAAAGATAACTAATATCTCAACACATACTAATCGACATCCAAGTATTAGCCATAAGAGCAAGTGTAATATAAACTACTAAGCATGCAACTTTGTTAAGCGCTCCCTCGAGCTGCACCGCAAATTCATCGGGCACCAAGTATTACATATCACTCAGTCAATGCAACTAGGGTTGCAACCATCTATGCTTCTACCCAGGCCCCAAGGGTGCAATACCATCCCTTGCCAGCATCTACTCTACCTAAGGCAACACGAGAAACTACATCGTGCATGCCGTAACTCTCCATACAGGAGAATACTTCAATCATGGAGACCATTAAGACACAAGGCACACGTGGCAAGGTACCTTATCACGAAATAACCAGATGTCATGTTGATTCAAAGTACTCATATATGAAGTTAGATAGAACATTAGTCAAGGGTTTCACTTAATTACCCAATTTCATTCCCCGTCCAATTATCATTCTGATCATCTACCATGATCCTCCATTTAAGTACTCAGGGTTTAGTTGTAAAAATCTCATTATAGTTAGGTAATTAACTTATTTAAATGACTAACATTTGTTATGGAAATGACTCATTAGATCCATTATACCACTTGTATGGTTGATCATAGTTGTATTGTGAGTTAATGCTCTAATTTAGTCTCCAAAAAATGTTCTCAAAGTAAAAAAAACAAGTAAGAAACGTGGATAGAGCATTCAACAATGAGAAATCTGACATAAATTTCATGTTTTCGATCACGGAAACTTTCATAAATGCAATTAGGTCCAGTAGGTGCTTTGATTTCATGTCCAATTTTTCATCTTTGATTTCAAAACAATTTATTCATGTATAGAGCACGCAACAAGGATAAATATGACCAAAGTTCAATATATTTTCGATCATCGGATCTTTGAGAAATCACGATGGATTGCGACTATACGATCTGAAATCCGACTTTATATGCAAAAATCCAGGCAATCTGGATAGCGGATCGATGCAAAAACAACATATACACAACATACGAAAGGCGTGTGACCTAACAACAAAGTTAAAAATAAAATCCATACCATCAGAGGGATGGTCAAATAAATAAAATCTTTATTAATAGGTATTTTTTTAAATAATTATATATATACAACAATCTTATTTTTAATAAATATTTTACAAATAATTACATAATTTTTTTATTTAAAGAAGAAATTAAGGATTTTAAAAATATTTTAATTTTATTTTAAAAGTTAATTTAATAGATTAAATAAATAGAAGTATATACAAGATAGGTACATTATACCTATTTAATAAATACATTATTTTTTTGATTATTTTTTATTTTGTTATTTTTGTTTTCATTTTATATAATTAAAATAGATATGTACAAAACATTTGAAAATATAATATGTGCACAAATACACAAGAAAATAAATAAATACATACATACATATATAAGTATACCAATATGTTCCCCAAACCTACTTTTTGCATATTAACCTGATTTGGTGGAACCATTCTTATTTGATAGATAATTTTACAAAATGATCTTTAAAAGTGAGTCCACCCAAATCAGAGTTCATACAGACGAGTTATGAGATTCTGATGTTAGGCCTTACGACTTTTAGATTTTGAGATTTAGTATTTATTCACATTTATTTTTAAACTATATTTTGGTATTTTTTAGTGATTTTTATAAACGATTTAGAAAAATAATTAAGTTAATTGTAGTTAAAAATAAATAAATACAAATTAAAGAAGTTTTATATACTACAAATAGAGAAAGGTGTCCAATGACAAAACTCAATTTATTCCACGCTTTTCTGGTATTTTTACTAGATTTTATTATTACAAAACGTGATTTAAAAGTGAGTTTGATTAATTGGAGATTTCTATAAATAGTTATGAACATCGGAGTTCGACTTCATGGCTTTTTAAGTTCACTGTATTTATTTATTTTTAATTAAATATTTTCTGATATTTTTATAAACTAATATATAATATTACAAACAACTTCCAAGAAGGATATATTTATATTTGAGGGTTTTTTATTGATGAATAAAACAGGTGAAAATATGTACGAGGTGAAAAATGATGAATATGCACAGCTAACTTCGGTTTTCTGAGATTATTATAAGTTGTGGATCATGGATATGGAGAGATACTTAAGCGTATTACGGAAAGTGTGATGATCTCATCATATGCGATCGGGAACGACTGGTCATACTAGATACTCAGGGCAGTACGATTTTAGAAAAATGAACGATGAAACCACATGATCCAAGTACACTTCTCGGATCGTTGTCTTAAGCCCGATCCAACAGAGGAGATGCTTGCAAGCACATTGATGAAACATGTACCCTTCGCAATCCATGTTGATGATCCAAGAGGTGATTCTCCTGATAAATAATTATAATTAGATTATAATATAGAACATAAATTTTTTTATAAAAAGATCCTTCTACATAATTTTCAAATAAAATTTAAATCAGCAGTCAATTCCCATTACAGATTTATTCTATAAAACTTTCACTTTTATAGGATGGTAATTACTTTTAATTTCTCAAAATTTTTACATCTAAAATTTTCCAAAATAAAAGAAAGTCCAAGTAACAATATATAATATAGAAAATTATAAAAAAAATCCAAGAGAAATCATAAATGTAAGATTTTGTGTAGATCTGATAACCGCCCGAATGACTAAGGTAAAGGTACAGAAATAAAGATCGTCGCGACCTCAATCACTCGGGCTAAGTATATCAAGAAAAATATCGAACCGCGAAATAAATCAGAGATCAAACACGAAGTGCGGTCCTAGCTATGGGATTAACCTGGTATAGCTCCCAGGGTCGAACACAAGGAGCACGGGTTGGCCAAAGGCCTACGAAGTAGTCAACAAATCAGAAAAACATGGGAAACATTTTTTAGTGATTTTTGATGATTTTTATATTTTTTTGGAAATTTTTAATATATGAAGAAAATGAGAAAAGCAAAAACAAGCACACTTGAGCAATTTATTTAAAGCATCAAAAATCAAGCAAAAATTCAAGAAAAATTGTTTTTATGTTTTTTAGGTTTTTAAGTGTTTTTGGTGAATTTTTGGGATTTTTATAAGGTGTATTTTATTTTCTAAAAATCAAACAGTGCTAAAAACAAAGGGTACTGTCCAGCAAGGCCCAAAACCCAAATATAAAATATTTAAGGATCTCAGATGGCCCTGGAGGTAATTTTCCTGTATTCTAGAGAAAATAAGGAAAATTTGAGCACCAAAATTATTGTTTTTGGATTTTTAGGTTATTTAATATGATTTTTATGAGTTTTTAGGTGTTTTTAGATTTTTAGGGATTTTACTCAATGAAAAATAGCCAAAATTGGCTAGAAAATCAAACAACACACAAAGAACAGTAACTAATTTTTATAGAATTTCTGGGGGTGTTTTTATATTTTTTTGTGATTTTTCAAGTGAAACAGTACCAAAAATAGATGTTTTTGAATTATTAAAAATAGCAAACAAGATCAAAAATGTCCTCAAAAATCTACAAAAATCCTACACCATGGCAGGAGCCATGTATCAAATTTTCGTTGGATTTGGAGGTGATTTGATATTTTATTCAAAAATCACAAGGGGGCACTGTGCACAGGGACCAAAGTGCAAATACCCAAAGTTCTGGGGGTCTCGGTGCAATTTTCCCAGCAAGTCACGCGCGTGGCGCGTGCCTGGGGCACTCAGGGACCTTCTGGTAATAAAAACCAAGTTCTTGGACCTTTTGGTAACTCGTACCAAAAAGTCCAGGGGCTTGGGCGCAAATAACCCACTAAAATCCGCACATGTTCAAATAAAATGCTCACAGGGGTAGAAATGCAAATACCAAAAAGTATATATTCATTCAATAACCATCCAGAACTACAGGATAAGAGATGCAAATAACCCAACTAAACACGTGACGAAGCACGTGGGCTCACATACACAGGGGTATCAATGCAAATACGCTGAAGCATAGGGTCCAAAGTGCAAATAACCCAACGTGAATAGAAGACACAAAATATTTACAGGACTGGAATTAAAAACACAAACTACGAGGGGGCCTAAGATAAATTACCCTTTTATTAAGGTCGAGGGACGGATGCACGACGCGTGGCAGGTTGGACGGATGGGATGGTGCGCCGCACACGAAAGCCACCCCTCGAATCGATCCGACGGCTGGTATGTGTCCACGTGGATGATCGGACGAAGGAGCTGCGACGTGGGTCTTCGAAGAAAGCCGGGCTCGGATCGGATGGACGAGGTGCAGCCACGTGCTAGATCGGATGGCTGATGGGCGTCGTGGTTTAACCTCGTCGCTCAACGGTGAAGATCGACCCTAGGGAGATCCGATGGTGAGTGCTGCCCCGTGGATGTACGGCCGAGATCTAAACTGGGGTGTCGGGGTCGATCGGACGGTGAACGAAGGACCTGGAAGAACTGACGGCCGGCAAGCTTCGTCGGCCCTCTGCGTGTACGGTAGTCCTCGTCCGGTGCTCAGGAGATGCTAGAAAGCCGCGCCATGAAGGTCCGCACCTGATGCACTGCTCCGATGGAGGCGAGGAGCTCAGGAGAACTCCGGCGACGTCGAGGAACGGGAGCTGCTGTGCTCTGAAGCTCCGACCTCCAGATGAGGTCGATGGACCTGGAAACCTGCACAGAAAGAAAGAGGGGTCGAGGGCAAACTGCCTCGACCCGTCAGAGCGGGCGGAAGGTGGCCGGTGGTGCGATGCGATGGCTCTCCGGCGAGCGGCGGAGGGGTGAGAGCCGAGACCCTGCTCTGGGGCGAGACAGGGGGAATGAAGGGTCGGAGAAGGTGGATAAGGGTTTGGCGGAGGTGATGGCGGTGTCGGATGATCAAGGGAGTGGACGGAGACGGCTGGCGGAGGTGGCGGAGCTAAGCTACTGCAAATCGAAAAACCTAACGCTAAGCTAATCTACTGGCTAAAGAAGTTACCTGATGGGCGCATTCGACTGGGCTGGAGCCGATGAGGCTCCCGGTCGTTGCCTCAAGGGGTCGTCGAGCTCCCCGAGGCTCAGCGCGCTCGCGGCGGCGCACGGCGGCGATTACCACCGGATCAGTGATTTCCGGCTGCCCGGGCCTCGCTGCAACTCCACCGGCCACGGCTGTCACTCAGGGATGATGGAGGAGCTCACAGGCGCCGAGGGGAAGATCAAAGATAGCGTGATTAGGTCGCCGGAGACGACATTAAATATGGTGAGAGGTCCGAGAAGGAAGAGATCGGGCGGGTAGCACGGATCTCGGATCCTCCAAACCCACCCCAGGCGCGGGTCCTGAATGATCGGGGAGCAATCGGAGCCCGGGGTTTGGGTAAATGGCGGCCGGGTTAGGCGGGTGGAAAATGGTGAACACGGGTCGGGCGCGACATACCCGGCTCTGGTGGTCCTGGGGGGAGAGTTGACCGGGGGTCAACAATCCCCCGTGGACCAATCAGAGCCCGCCAAGCTTTAGATTTTTATTTGATTTTTTTGGGCCATTAAATGACCGAATTTTCAAAAACTTAAAACATGAAATATTTTTAATTTATTTTTTTCTATTTTTTGTGATTTTTAATTAATTTTTGAAAATAAAAATAAGGTATTTACATAATAGGTCTATACATAGGTATATGTACAATATATGATTTTTAATTTTGATTTTTAATTAGTTATTTTTATACATTTTTATTCCTATTTTATATTTTATTTATTTATAGAATAAAATGAGGAATAAAAGGATATTTTTATTTTATTTTTATTAATTATATACATAGGTAAAATAAATAGTTATTTACAACTATATACATGGCATATGTACAATATTTTTGTATTTTTAATTTTTGTAATTTTTATTTGATTTTTGTTTTGTTTCTTTTTATGTTATTTATTTACAATATATAACATAGGATATTTACAAAAAGTTTTAAAAATAAATTTATTTACAAGGTGAAATAAATAAAGAGACAGGGTCTATGTACAAGGTGAAGGGTTATTTTTGGTCTTTTTGATTTTTAAATTTTTATTTTGTTTTTAATAGTTTCTAAATATATACACAATATATACAATCATATTTTTGGGTGAGGAAAATATAATTTATTTATTTATACAAAGATATTTACACATGAGCCCCTATCTCCCTCTACTTTGGTTTTTATGCGGTCAGGCCCATGATGAGCCCTCCCTTGGGTTAGGTTGCTCAATATTTATTCTAAATATTTCCCTCTTTTTCTTTTTCATCTTTATTCTTTTATTTTTGCACAAAAACATGCTAATTATAGGTTTTTACAAAATGCATGCTTTTGCTAATTATTCCTATTTACACATATCTACATGCATTTGCATAAGTTTTTGTAGCTAAAATATAAGAATAAAGAGTGATGAATGGGTATTCATCACCCCCCTATACTATACTTTGCTAGTCCCTTAGCAAACACTTATTTGAAAAAGAAGTGAAAAAGAAAGAAAAAGAAAAAGAAAAAGAGGATGTACATGGATCAAGGTTGAATTATTAAACTTTCCTTCATTAAATTGAAATATGGAGCTCGATCAGATCTTTGGATTATTGATGTGTCGGAACCTTATTTGGACTTAAGCTTAAAACCCAACAGCCTCTAAGTTCCACCAATCTATGGACAAGACTCCTTAATAAACCAGATCAGAACAAGTCTACATACACAAACTCTAATGACCATGAATCTTTCCATGCAGTGTAAGTGATATGTGGCTCCCCACCTCAGAAGCAACAAAGAAACAACCTCCCTCAACCTGGTAACTCTAATGCCTCGGTCTAGCAACTCTTTCCTCGAGAAGCGGGGTATTCCCTTCTAAGTTCAAGTGCAACCGGCTCAAGAAGAGGGGGTAGAAGTATAGAGTTTTGGAAGCTTAGCCAGTGTAGCTAAGTCTCCCGCTGCAAGCTTCATGAGATGTAACATGGATACCATAAGCTTTGCTTTATTTGACTATATACACTCCGGTGGGGTTATTAAATTTTCAATCCGACCCACCACTTTTTTGGAGTTCTTTTGCATTTTTGCATGTTTTTTTCAAGGACTTCTGTACAACATATCTACATGGTGCAGCATATATACAAGAAATTTCCTCTTGAGCCAGTAGACTATCCCTCTTTTGAAGCTTTATTGCAACCCACGGCTTCTGTCTTTAGCCTTCATCACCACTAGACCAAGTTGAGGTGCACTTCCTTCACTAGAAGAAGAAGAGAGGTTCCGCCTAGAAGTACTACCCTCATATGCTACCCCAAGCCAAAGGAAACTGCCTCCTCACCACCTCATCCGTGGAGAGCCATGTGTAACGTGCAGGTGCAAGTCAAGTCATTGTCTCTAAGAGTCATGCGTGTGTTGTTAAGTGTTCTACTTAAGCTCATCAAGATGACATATGCTCATAGCCTAGTGGACTCAAAGAATTAAGTCTTTATGGACCTGAAAAGCCTTAAACCTAAATCCTATAAGGTTCCTCTTAAAGTTAGGTGGATTAAGATCTTTTTCAAGCTCCATTTCTCAATTTAATTCCAGGCTTAGTTTAAATGTCAACTCTCATCCAGGAAAAATTATATACATATATGTACACAAGATGCTATTTACAAATATTTACAATCATGCAAAATTTTTGGAAAATGTTTTGAAATCATGGATGATGATGATGCATGAAGTGCAAGTTTTGCAAAAAGATATTTACAAATATTTACAAGCATTTACAAAAGATTTTTGCAAACTTTTGATTTTTCAAAACATTTTGGAAAAATTTTGTACTATATACATAATTTTGATACACAAATATTTACACAAGCTTTACACAAAAGATTTTTGAAATCATTTTTACAAGAATACTTTATACACTAGCTTATGTATGTGCAAGGATAAAGGAGGTTTATGTACATGAAAATTTTTAAATTTTTGTGATTTTTAGCCATTTTATTTATTAACACACTCACACAAAGTACGAGTTATGGCTAAAGTATATATGAAATATATACACCCCCCCTATACTTAGCTCGAACGATGTCCTCAGAGTGATCAAGAGCGATGAAGAAGACATAACTCGTGCTTAGTAAAAGGGAAGTGAAAAGGAATGGCTAAGTACAGGAACGAATGAATGAATAGAATGAGAGGAACTCGGTGGTTTCCCCCTATACTTAGGATTAACTAATCCTAAGTATAGCAAGCTGTACATGAAGGGAAATCCGAGTGAAGAAGATACAGAGTCTGCTCCCCCTATACTTAGGGTAAAATATCCCTAAGTATAGGCAGCAAAACAAGAGCAAACCGAATGAAAATCACGAATATATACAAGAAGGAGGGCATCATTCCCCCTATACTTAAGGTGGAGAACCTTAAGTATAGGCAACAAAACAGAAGTGATGAAACAGACGAATGAACAACCCGGTGTTTCCACCCCCCCTATACTTAGGATGAGCAATATCCTAAGTATAACAAAGATAATCCTAAGCGAGACCTGGGGTGAAAACAAGAACGGAAGAAAGAAGGATAAAAATAAGACGAAACACGTATATACAAAAGAGTACAATGTTGAGGTGCCTCTCAACAAGCGCTAGATTTTACGCCCCTAGCTGGGCGCCAAGGCTAGGATAATGCAGTATCAAGGTTCAGGACGGCATCGGTAAGGCGAATGTCGTACTGTCGTCGCAGTCTCGGTGTGAGAACAACGACGAACTCAACAGTGTACAGTAAGACACCCAGGTATGCAATCAGGCGGGTGTCTGCTACCGACCAGAGATATGGAAATAAATGATCGGGATCCGGTAGCACAAAAGAAATCGTCAGCTCTGGATCAGATTGGAGTGAAAGTGTAGAGCCGAAGAAATCGAACGTGGAGAAAGATGGATCAGTAATAGCATCCTCCACGTTAATCAATGTCTCAAGCAGGTATGGACAATCAAGATCAGGAGACTCTCTAAGCAGACTGATATCCGATGAATAGAATGAAAAGAGATCAGGCAGATCATCGAATATCTCCAGGATGGGCTCATCCTCGCGAGGGTCGTCGAGGTGAGGAAAATCAGAATCAGAATGATCTAAAGACTCGGTTTCGTGTTCCGCCAGATCGGAAACACTCTCAGCAGGTGAAACCGAGTACTCATCGAGTGCGGCATCCTCCCACAGATAACCCTCGGGGAGAAATGCAAGATCAGAAGTGACAAGAAGAGGATCAGGATCTAGATGGTCATCTGCGCTGCTATCAAGTATCCACTCAGTGCACCAGGCTGTATCATCATCGGAAGTGTAAGTCTCGGCAATCTGGAAGCAGGAGAAGGTACTAGTCAACACCGCGGAAGCTGGCAAAGTGTCTGCAGCTGATCCTCGCTCTGCGGCCATGCTGGCTGTCAGCTGGTCCTCAGGAAGTGTGTCTATCTCAACAAAGTGGAGGACCAAAGGCTCGAAGACGGGACTCTCTATGTCTGTACTCTCAAAGTGCTGTCCCTCCTCAAGCTGTGGCTGCTGGGTTGAGTCCTGGTGACTGTCTGCATCCAAGAAGTGTCTCTGCAAGAAGGAAACTGACTCCTCCGGGACTGGAATCTGAAGTGTCTGAATCAACGGCTGCAAAAGCTGGGGCCCCTCCGGCTCCTGGAGTATCAGAAGATCTGATATCCAAGACTCGTCAACTGAGAACTCTGGGACTGACTCGAACTCCAGCTGAAAAAGCAACGGGAACTCGAATAGACTCTGGGTCCGAACCTCTGCTATCGCGGTCATCTCCTCTGTCAATGGCACAGCTTCATCCAAATCCTCGGGCTGGTGTGTAGAAGCTGACTCATCATGTGAAGTGACACACCGCACTGGTATAGCATCATCCACATGTGTTGTCCCGACCAAGGCATCTCGTGTAGAAGAACTCTGTGAAAGTAGCCTCAAGATGGTATCCAGGAAGTGAATGTCGGAACTGCGGTGTGAGCCGCCACATGTGGTAATCACCAGTGCTATCTGCTCTGCGGTCATCCCCCGCATGGAGATCTCAATCAAATCTGTCAGTGGAAGTCCATGGTCTGGAAATCTCCTCAAGAGGTCAAGAAACCTCGACCATGCCTCGTGCAATGGCTCTTGGGGGTCAACTGAAAAGTCCATGATCAAAGACCGCATGAAATCTGCTCTACGTGAGGGAAAGTATCTCTGTAGAAACTCTCGGCGTAGCTCTCCCCACGTCTCGAATGTCCTCCCCAATCGGCGATGCCATCTCATGGCTCTGTCATGAAGCGTAAAGGGGAAGGTCCTGCTCATCAGCTCCTCTGCAGTGACGTCTGAATATCTCTGTGCTCTACAACATTCCTCGAAAGCGGACAGGTGAAGATAAGGCTCCTCGTACGCCTCTCCTGAAAATGTCGGCAGTCGCTGAATGTAATCCAAATCCAAGACGAATGGTCCTAATGTAGAAGCTGACTGAGCTCCATGTGCTATCTGCTCCTCCATCCCTCTGGAATGGGATCTATCTGCTGATCTCCACTGCTCTCTCGGGTCACCAACGGAGTGCGCTCTCAACTCAGCAAAAGCATCGTCCGGGTCTCGTATCTGCTCTAGCTGGTATCCTCGGACGTCTAGCACAGCATGCTCAGAGTGATGAGATGAAAGGGAGGGAGGGAGCGGGAGGTTGGTCGGAGATCCATCCTCCCTAGAAGGTGGACTGAAGTGATGGTCAGAAGACAGAGAAGAAGCCGTAAAAGTCGGCTCAAAGTGAGGGGGATCCATCATCCAGGGGTAAAGGAGAAGAGAAATGAAGGGAGGTGAGGGAGGGGAACAAGATCGAAGGGATCTGGCAATCAAACAAGATGAACAAGCAAACCCCCAATTCACCTACGCACACAGAGCTGAAGACCGAAGGGATCGGTCAATTATCTTGTCAATTTTATTTTAGGTGATCATCCAGTCTATCAGAGCGATTACGTGAAGTAAATAGGTATCCAAATCTTTCTCAACCGACTGTCCCGTACTGAAAGCCGGTAATCAGTCAAGAAAGGATCAGAGGCTCTATCCTAATGTGCGGATCACTCTCTCGCTCATCCAAACCAGACAAGGAGGGGGTTACTCTCCCCAAGACAGATTTTTCGTGGAGTGTCTTTTAGGTCAAGTATGATTAGCAGTCCCGATTTTATTGTTTTTGTTTTTAGATATTTTTCAAATAGAAAACAAACGCCTAACGAATTTTTCGGTTCTCCTGATTATTAAGTCCGAAAACAGGGGGGAGAAGACGAAAAATCCGATGCGCGAGAAATCAATGATGCATGCTGAGATAGAAATGCGTACCTTGTCTCCAGCACTCTACATGCAAGTGATCCGCGCAGAATTTAAAGACAGGAAATAAACTACCTAAATGATGCAAGCGGGAAAAACCGAGTCCTAGATGAGCAATTCCTAGCGCAGAACCGTCTAACTCAGTTGCTCGCCCTCGATCCAAAGAGTCCGGTCTTGGCCCACCCCTCCTCTTCTCGACAGGTCGAGTTCAGGAGTAGCGCTTGTGGGGCAAGCTCGCGGCGCGTAGGCTCTCAGGAAAGCGACTAAGTTATTTTTATTATTTATTATTAGTAGGTCCAATTAACGATCTATAGGAACAGATAAGCAATTAAGTGTGTGGATCCTACTAATTATGTCACAAGCACCAGAAATTCCTACGGCTAGGGGCTCGATCAAAACCGCGTAAACATCGGAAAGGCAGTAAAAAAAGTAAAGAAAGCCGCGAGAAAACCGCGAAAAACCGCTAAGGTCCTAAAGGGTCCCTCGAGCACGCCGGTGCTCGGCGAAACAGACCCGCTACGGTAGAAGTCCAAACAGTCCAAGAGTGTACCTGTATTATTACAACAATGATAAAATATCCCTAAACTATCCTCACCCACTCGACTCTCTCTCTCTCTCGCTCTCTCCTGCGGCTCGATGAAGAAACGAGCCGCCTCCGCTTCGCTCGGGTGCACCGGCGCTCCTAGGAATGTCGCCCTCGCTCCTCGGGCCCTCGCAAGAAACAGAGAGAAAAGTGGTCAGTCCAGAAATTATTGACAGAAATGTGAGAAGAATATATGTACAAAATCTATACAAAAAGCCGCGAAAATCAAAAACCACGGAAAAATCTAAAAGTGACTACTAAGCCGTGCTCCCCGGCAACGGCGCCATTTTGATAACCGCCCGAATGACTAAGGTAAAGGTACAGAAATAAAGGTCGTCGCGACCTCAATCACTCGGGCTAAGTATATCAAGAAAAATATCGAACCGCGAAATAAATCAGAGATCAAACACGAAGTGCGGTCCTAGCTATGGGATTAACCTGGTATAGCTCCCAGGGTCGAACACAAGGAGCACGGGTTGGCCAAAGGCCTACGAAGTAGTCAACAAATCAGAAAAACAGGGGAAACATTTTTTAGTGATTTTTGATGATTTTTATATTTTTTTGGAAATTTTTAATATATGAAGAAAATGAGAAAAGCAAAAACAAGCACACTTGAGCAATTTATTTAAAGCATCAAAAATCAAGCAAAAATTCAAGAAAAATTGTTTTTATGTTTTTTAGGTTTTTAAGTGTTTTTGGTGAATTTTTGGGATTTTTATAAGGTGTATTTTATTTTCTAAAAATCAAACAGTGCTAAAAACAAAGGGTACTGTCCAGCAAGGCCCAAAACCCAAAAATAAAATATTTAAAGATCTCCGATGGCCCTGGAGGTAATTTTCCTGTATTCTAGAGAAAATAAGGAAAATTTGAGCACCAAAATTATTGTTTTTGGATTTTTAGGTTATTTAATATGATTTTTATGCGTTTTTTTAAGTTTTTAGATTTTTAGGGATTTTACTCAATGAAAAATAGCCAAAATTGGCTAGAAAATCAAACAACACACAAAGAACAGTAAGTAATTTTATAGAATTTTTGGGGGTGTTTTTATATTTTTTGTGATTTTTCAAGTGAAACAGTACCAAAAATAGATGTTTTTGAATTATTAAAAATAGCAAACAAGATCAAAAATGTCCTCAAAATCTACAAAAATCCTACACCATGGCAGGAGCCATGTGTCAAATTTTCGTTGGATTTGGAGTGATTTGATATTTATTCAAAATCACAAGGGGGCACTGTGTACAGGGACCAAAGTGCAAATACCCAAAGTTCTGGGGTCTCGGTGCAATTTTCCCAGCAAGTCACGCGCGTGGCGCGTGCCTGGGGCACTCAGGGACCTTCTGGTAATAAAAACCAAGTTCTTGGACCTTTTGGTAACTCGTACCAAAAAAGTCCATGGGCTTGGGCGCAAATAACCCACTAAAATCCGCACATGTTCAAATAAAATGCTCACAGGGGTAGAAATGCAAATACCAAAAAGTATATATTCATTCAATAACCATCCAGAACTACAGGATAAGAGATGCAAATAACCCAACTAACACGTGACGAAGCACGTGGGCTCACATACACAGGGGTATCAATGCAAATACGCTGAAGCATAGGGTCCAAAGTGGCAAATAACCCAATGTGAATAAAAGACACAAATATTACAGGACTGGAATTAAAACACAAACTACGAGGGGGCCTAAGATAAATTACCCTTTTATTAAGGTCGAGGGACGGATGCACGACGCGTGGCAGGTTGGACGGATGGGATGGTGCGCCGCACACGAAAGCCACCCCTCGAATCGATCCGACGGCTGGTATGTGTCCACGTGGATGATCGGACGAAGGAGCTGCGACGTGGGTCTTCGAAGAAAGCCGGGCTCGGATCGGATGGACGAGGTGCAGCCACGTGCTAGATCGGATGGCTGATGGGCGTCGTGGTTTAACCTCGTCGCTCAACGGTGAAGATCGACCCTAGGGAGATCCGATGGTGAGTGCTGCCCCGTGGATGTACGGCCGAGATCTAAACTGGGGTGTCGGGGTCGATCGGACGGTGAATGAAGGACCTGGAAGAACTGACGGGCCGCGAGCTTCGCCGGCCCTCTGCGTGTATGGTAGTCCTCGTCCGGTGCTCAGGAGATGCTAGAAAGCCGCGCCATGAAGTCCGCACCTGATGCACTGCTCCGATGGAGGCGAGGAGCTCAGGAGAACTCCGGCGACGTCGAGGAACGGGAGCTGCTGTGCTCTGAAGCTCCGACCTCCAGATGAGGTCGATGGACCTGGAAACCTGCACAGAAGAAAGAGGGGTCGAGGGCAAACTGCCTCGACCCGTCAGAGCGGGCGGAAGGTGGCCGGTGGTGCGATGCGATGGCTCTCCAGCGAGCGGCGGAGGGGTGAGAGCCGAGACCCTGCTCCGGGGCGAGACAGGGGGAATGAAGGGGTCGGAGAAGGTGGATAAGGGTTTGGCGGAGGTGATGGCGGTGTCGGATGATCAAGGGAGTGGACGGAGACGGCTGGCGGAGGTGGCGGAGCTAAGCTACTGCAAATCGAAAAACCTAACGCTAAGCTAATCTACTGGCTAAAGAAGTTACCTGATGGGCGCATTCGACTGGGCTGGAGCCGATGAGGCTCCCGGTCGTTGCCTCAAGGGGTCGTCGAGCTCCCCGAGGCTCAGCGCGCTCGCGGCGGCGCACGGCGGCGATTACCACCGGATCAGTGATTTCCGGCTGCCCGGGCCTCGCTGCAACTCCACCGGCCACGGCTGTCACTCAGGGATGATGGAGGAGCTCACAGGCGCCGAGGGGAAGATCAAAGATAGCGTGATTAGGTCGCCGGAGACGACATTAAATATGGTGAGAGGTCCGAGAAGGAAGAGATCGGGCGGGTAGCACGGATCTCGGATCCTCCAAACCCACCCCAGGCGCGGGTCCTGAATGATCGGGGAGCAATCGGAGCCCGGGGTTTGGGTAAATGGCGGCCGGGTTAGGCGGGTGGAAAATGGTGAACACGGGTCGGGCGCGACATACCCGGCTCTGGTGGTCCTGGGGGGAGAAGTTGACCGGGGGTCAACAATCCCCCGTGGACCAATCAGAGCCCGCCAAGCTTTAGATTTTTATTTGATTTTTTTGGGCCATTAAATGACCGAATTTTCAAAAACTTAAAACATGAAATATTTTTAATTTATTTTTTTCTATTTTTTTGTGATTTTTAATTAATTTTTGAAAATAAAAATAAGGTATTTACATAATAGGTCTATACATAGGTATATGTACAATATATGATTTTTAATTTTGATTTTTAATTAGTTATTTTTATACATTTTTATTCCTATTTTATATTTTATTTATTTATAGAATAAAATGAGGAATAAAAGGATATTTTTATTTTATTTTTATTAATTATATACATAGGTAAAATAAATAGTTATTTACAACTATATACATGGCATATGTACAATATTTTTGTATTTTTAATTTTTGTAATTTTTATTTGATTTTTGTTTTGTTTCTTTTTATGTTATTTATTTACAATATATAACATAGGATATTTACAAAAAGTTTTAAAAATAAATTTATTTACAAGGTGAAATAAATAAAGAGACAGGGTCTATGTACAAGGTGAAGGGTTATTTTTGGTCTTTTTTATTTTTAAATTTTTATTTTGTTTTTAATAGTTTCTAAATATATACACAATATATACAATCATATTTTTGGGTGAGGAAAATATAATTTATTTATTTATACAAAGATATTTACACATGAGCCCCTATCTCCCTCTACTTTGGTTTTTATGCGGTCAGGCCCATGATGAGCCCTCCCTTGGGTTAGGTTGCTCAATATTTATTCTAAATATTTCCCTCTTTTTCTTTTTCATCTTTATTCTTTTATTTTTGCACAAAAACATGCTAATTATAGGTTTTTACAAAATGCATGCTTTTGCTAATTATTCCTATTTACACATATCTACATGCATTTGCATAAGTTTTTGTAGCTAAAATATAAGAATAAAGAGTGATGAATGGGTATTCATCAAGATCCACGTGACTTCGCTTTATGTGATCCATATTCATCCCCTCAATACAAAGTCGAATAAATTGATTCGACTTTGATATTTGGCATGCAATGCTTTCCATGGAGAAAACCATGTAAAGGTATGGGAATTTTGAAAAGATAACGTCACACTTAAGGGGTGATCCGGTAAAGGACGTTGTACCCTTATAAGGGAAACACCACACAAGCCTTCTTAGGATTGTCTTCAGATGTAGTCAGATATAACATGATAAATTTTCCAATATCCATGTCCAAGGTAAGCCAACCATAGCATTACTTACATACTCCTGGAAGATTTCTTAGAAAAATCCAAGGAAGAGTTCTTAGAAGCCAATAAGACAAAAGATGCAATACTCCTTTATAGAAAGCTCAAGACTAAAAAGTTAGATCTTAATGCATATAGATAGAATATTTGAAGTCACACAAGTTCATGAACAAGTGCAGGCTAAGTAGGGGTGGTTTTGTGAAATCATTAAGTCAAACGATTTATGTAGTTTTTATTTTTTCAAGAAACCATGTTATCATTATCATATTTTGTGTGCAAATGTAAAATTAAGTCTAGATCGAATTAATCGATTAATCACTTTCCAGTCAATTAAATTTGCCTTGAGTCAACTACCGAGTCTTTTTAGCCGACTCGTCTCGAAAGCCTGTTTCTAATCGATTATAATTTCTTTTAAATCCTTTTATCTATCAAGCCAACTATCTTGAAGTCACATAGACTAATACTAATTCCAATAAATGTGCCCACAGTCTCATGTATTTCAATTGATTAGTCCAAAAATCTAGCTTATCAAAGTTTGCCCAATAATAATTTTATGAAACATTGATAATAATTTCTAAGGTCATTAAAACTTTCCGGTGACAAACTTTTTATGGAAATGAAAAATCTAAAATTTATAGACAATTTTATTTTATAAATCATATTATGATATTACCATTATTATTTTTTGCTTATTTTATCATCATCAGCAACCTCTACTATGGAGACCATAACCTTCCACACAGGAGAATACTTCAATCATGGAGACCATTAAAACACAAGGCGCACATGACAAGGTATGTAACCATGACATAACCAGATGTCATGTTGATTCAAAATACTCAGATATGAAGTTAGATAGAACATTGGTCAAGGGTTTCGCTTAATTACCCAATTTCATTCCCCATCCAATTAACATTCTGATCATCTACCATGATCCTCCGTTTAACTACTCAGGGTTTTGTTGTAAAAGATCTCATTATAGTTAGGTAATTAACTTATTTAGATGACTAACATTCGTTATGGCAATGACTCATTACATCCATTATACCACTTGTATGGTTGATCGTAGTTGTATCGTGAGTTAATGCTCTGATTTAGTCTCCAAAAAATATTCTCAAAATAAAAAAACAAGTAAGATGCATGGATAGAGCATTCAACAATGAGAATTCTGACATAAATTTCGTGTTTTCGATCACGGAAACTCTCAGAAATGCAGTTAAATGCGGTAGGTGATTTGATTTCATGTCCAATTTTCACATTTGATTTCAAAACAAACTATTCATGTATAGATCATGCAACAAGGATAAATATAACCAAAGTTCAATATCTTTTCCATCATCGGATTTTTGAGAAATCACGATGAATTGTGCCTATACGATCTGAAATCTGACTTTATATGCAGAAATCCGGGCAATATGGACATCGGATCGATGTAAAAACAACATATACACTTCGCATGAAAGGCGTGTGACCTAACAACAAGGTGAAAAATAAAATCCATACCATCAGAGGTATGGTAAAATAAATAAAAACCTTTATTAATAGGTATAAAATATTATATATACAACATTCTAATTTTTAATAAATATTTCTACAAATAATTACATAATTTAAAATTTTATTTATTTAAATAAGATATTAAAGATTTTAAAAATATTTTATTTTATTTTAAAAGTTACTTTAATAGGTTAAATAAATAGAAGAATATACAAGATAGGTACATTATACCTATATAATTAATACATTATATCTTTTTTAATTCTATTTTATTATTTTTATTTGCATTTTATATAATTAAAATAAATATATACAAAATATTTAAAAATATAATATGTTCACAAATATACAAGAAAATACATAAATAAAAATATATACATTACTCACACACACACACGCATGCACAGAGAGACTTAATGAAACTGAAAATAAAACATTGTTCAATTACAATCAGATTGACAGTTTAATGATATGGACAATCTATCTTATGAAACTTGCAATTACATAGAGAAAAATCCTTTAGTTTTCCATAATAACAGTAATCGTGATAAGTTGGTGACTCTGAGTGCATTTTAGGAACACTAATGGGTTCTTTTGTGAATGTTTCTTCCAACCGAAAAAGTGGAACCTATGGATCCTTAGTTTGATCGATGTCATACGAGTATAATATTTTTGGTCTTACAAAATCCTATGGAAAAGATAATAACATTATTCAGGTTTATGCACATTATATGCAAGTATATTACTTTAACAAAAAAAGCTAAATTATTTATTAAGATGGTTAGCAAGGTGCCTGTTGCAATATGGTTGTATGTAATTTATATCATATAGCCTTTGAGAAGGTTGAGTCTGTAAAAAAATAATCATAACTATGAATTTATACCATGAGTCATCCCCTCATGAAATTAAGAACATTTCATGTTGAAACTTACCAAAGGATATTGCAAATTTTAGAAGGTTTAAGGTATAACTGGTAAATTTGAAGTAGTCATGGTATCTTCATGAAGTAGTCTAATATTATCATAATTGTGATAATCATAAATAAGAATTTAAGGCACAGACTCATAAGAGTCACATTGATGACCACAAGGGGTCATGTTAGCCGCAAGGGGCGTATGGTTGCAATTAAGGAACCATAGAGGCAAAAGATAAGTCCTCTACAGTTGTACCTACACTGTCATGTTAATGTCGTAAGGGGCAACGCCGCAAGGGGCGTATGGTTGCAAGGAACCATGGAGGCAAAAGCTAAGTCCTCTATAGTTGTAGCTACACTGTCATGGACCGCAAGTGCCGGCGGTTGAAAACGTATAACAAGATACGTACATGAAAGTTATGAAATAAATGATTTATAATGGTAAACCATTACAAGTATGCAAGGAAATGATTTATAAAGGTAAATCATTACAAGTTACAAAATAAACGGTTTATAATGGTAAACCATTACAAGTATGCAATGAAATGATCTATAAAGATAAACCATTGCAAGTTATGAAATAAAGGTTTATAACGGTAAACCACTGCAAGCATGCAATGAAATGATTTATTAAGATAAATCATTGCAAGTTACGAAACAAAGGTTTATAATGGTAAACCATTACAAGTATGCAATGAAATGATTTATAAAGATAAATCGTTACAAGTTATGAAACAAATAGTTTATAACGGTAAATCACTACAAGTATGCAAGGAAATGATTTATAAAGGTAAATCATTGCTATTTATGAAAGAAATGGTTTATAAAGATAAACAGTTACAGGTTATGCAAGAAAATGGTTTAATTAAAGATAAATCATTACATGTTATGTAAGGAATGTTTTAATAAAGAATAAACCATACATATATTGCAAGAATTGGTTTAAGGGATGTAAACCATCAAAGTCATGGGGACTAACATGCAGAGTGATATATATGATTGAAGAATTATGTAGTTGCTATGTGTCTTATGATATATGTCCCATACGATGAAGGAGATGTATGTTATATATTCTTGTGCATATTTCATTGTATATCGACATTTATGAAAGAAACCAAGTTATACATGTTAGGGAACGAATTTATACATGCATTGGAACGATTAGACTCGTAATGATGTTTTGCCATGGAAACTCAAGTACAAGATTTAGTTAAACGACCGCTAGAATTCCCATGCATGGACCCCGATGCATACAGGACATTAGGCTCATGCAAAATTATCTTATTTATTTCAGGTGAAGAACAAGTTTGACCATGCACTCAGGTTCGTGCGACTGACTCATCAAGACGTTAATCGTGGTTATGGATAATTACAAGGTTTATGATGGATATCTGTATGCCTACAGGAACTGTTGAGATGCTACTTTGATTCTTAGAGTAGTTTTTACAAAAATCCCTCAGTTGGAGTTGTAATAATGAGACTCTTAATTTAATTGGACTTTATTGGAATTTGATTCTATCCCTACTAGTTGATTGCCATGCATGTTTTCGGTAACGGATCGGTCGTGCGACCTTTTATTGCTTGCTTCTGCCAGTCACCACGATCCGTTCTGTTACACGACCTTGACTGCCAACAAGAAGACCCCCCCCACACACATGCCTGTCAAGCTCGGACCTCGAAGAGAGGAGTAATCAGAGAGAGGGCGGTGGCGATGGTGGAGGAAGGAAAGATGGAGGAGGAGGTGACATTGGTGGGGGGCTGCTGGATGAGGAAGGGGGAGGTTTTTTTTTACTTATGGTTAATCCCAACCATCAGATTGCAGATTGATTAGATTAACTCAGTCATCTGGTTGAGTTAATGGACTAAACTTATTGAGGGATATGGGTGTAAGACGACACACGTATATAGGATCCCGGGCGTAATTCTTGATTACACAAGGTTATGAATGTAATTACAGAATTACTCAGGGTATGGGTGTAATTATCCCTTGTTATTATTTCTTCTTTTATTAATTAGAATTAGATCTTATTTTATTACCAAATAATACAGAAAATAAATTTATTTACAAATAGATCCTTTTACATAATTTTCAAATAACATTTAAATTAGTAGTCAATTCCCATTGCAGATTGATTCTATAAAACTTTAGCTTATAACATTCCATTAAATACATTCTTATTTATAAGATGGTAATTAATTTTAATTTCTCAAAATTTTTACATCTAAAAATTTTCCAAAATAAAAGAAAGTCCAAGTAAAAATATATAAAAATGAAAAATTCTAAAAAATCTAAGAGAAATCATAAATGCAAGATTTCACGTATATCCACATGACTTCGCTTTATGTGATCCATATTCATCCACTCAATACAAAATCGAATAAATTGATTTGACTTTCATATTTGGCTTAGAGAAACATCGCAGAAAGTGCATTTGACCACTGACCCTTCCCTACTCTCGAAAGCAGAATCCATATAGTGGATAATTAATTTACAAAAATAAAAAAATAATTGATTGAATAAAAGTAAAAATAATGTAAGATTTACTTTTTAAAATGTTGGTTGTCAAACTTTTAATAGTAGAGATGATTGGATTATGTATTTTACTTTAAAAAGAAAGGTGGAGATAGTGTACCGGTTGTTATGCCAATAGTAGCGCCGGGAAGCTAAGTTGGTATGGAAGAACTGCTGCGCCGCGGGAAATCCTTCTCTATACAAGTTCTCGTACGAGGTTTTTGAACAGAACTTCGATAGGCGGGAGGTGTAAGCACCGCGAGGTGTTCAGCGATCTCGTACTAACATTAATCAATTCATTTCTCACTAGACTGATTAAATAACCAGAAATTGGAGCAGGTATTTCTCTCTGAAATCTTCATAGGTATTCTCTTGATTTCACAGGGCCCTAGTTTCTTTCGTCATATATATTCCCTCAAAAGTTCAAATAAATACCTACTAATATCTTATTCTAAGATAGCTGCAATTGAGATCAAAATATATACAACTAATCAAATATATAGTTGCTTTGTGAAGTCGAGGAGAGGTATAAGAGGAGATTCTGAATCAGGCTGCCAACCTGCCGGAAGTACAAGTTGGGGCTTGGGGGTCCATGGGACAGGGGGGGGGGGGGAGCGAAGCGGCCCCGAGATCCCAAGCGGGGTAGAGGAATTGGTCGACTCATCGGGCTCATGACCTGAAGACGGCAGGTTCGAATCCTGCCCCCGCCGGTCAGAGACTTTCAAACAATTTGATCTCAATAGAGGAGAGAAGAAAGAGGCCATCTCCTTCCTCCATCTCCCCTCTTTCTGCCTGAGCTCCTCGCCTGCACGACGGAGCACATGCTCGATTGTCTGATGCCCCTCCTTACCTACCCGGCTGAGCTGGGGGGGTCCGCTTCAAACCAATTCAATCCCCTTTGATATTCCGTCAATATATAATAGGGCAGAGCTGATATTAAATAATAAATCGGAATATCCTCAATCAACTTCATCCCTCACAACTATCGAGGTATATAAGGCATCACACCAGTCACCACTTTCTCAACAATTGTCTCACTTCAAAGACAATCAGAAACAACATCGGAAGTTTCGTGAGATCCACTTTCTGCTTTCTCCTTTCCCCTCCGACGTCACTCAAGGCTTCAATGTCAGCTTGAGCAACCTTCTCATCCGCTCGTCATCACCATAGCGGGTGAACACGCCTGGGTCGTTCCGCACAATGCCAGATAAGAACATGGTGTGAAAGAGCGAAAGCATGACGAATAGTAACCGAGCTCATTAGATTTCCTCGGGAACAGAGTCCCCCTCACGCGTCGAGTTCACGCAGAGGCAAACGACCGGACGACTGACACTCAGAGACGTTCCGGACCCTCCACTTCTTCGCCCTTCTACCCTGGGGACGAGTAGCCGTCGGACGAATCCAACCAAGCCAGAATTAGGAAGGGACTGACCAGTTCCACTTCAATCCCTGATGAAGCGGGAGCCCTTGACCCAACTTCGAACGAGAAAATCAATATAATTAATGAGATAATAGTAGCTTTGCGAAGTCCTACTATATATTCGGGGGAATTCATTTTAGTTTATTATATAGTTAGTTGAAGTTTCTAATAAAATGAGATGAAAAGCCTAGCTAGGACTCGAGCATATTCGCGGCTAGATTTTCAGTTTGATATAAATAGTTCTAATTAGAAATTGGTTTACTTAGATTCTTTTATATAATATGAAATTGGATAACTGTTCGCGATAGTATATTTTCAATAATTATCAAATTCTAGAAAATCGAATTCGCGATTAGCATAGATTTTGATAATTAGCACTATTTCTATTAGAAGTATATTACAAATAAAGAAACAAACTCAAATCTAATATAATAGTTGAGGTCAAATGTTTGAGATGCGTCACGTCCGGGGGACTGGAAACCGAGACATACCCCCATCCAGTGCTATTATATGGTGTCAAGGCAAAGGGGCACGGACCTAAAGGAAGGCGTCGATCCAAGCACAACGAGAGGTCTTACAAGAGCTGGCAAGAAAGATTAAGGAAAGGGGGGATCGGGGGCAGTGTTCAAACTTGTGGAAGCCTATAATGACGTAGGGACTATAACCTTTTGAAGGCTATGTGTACCCCATGATTCAGGACTCAAGAAGGAGCTATTGACAGAGGCCCACCATAGACGACTAACGATCAGTACTAAGATATACCAGGACCTCAAAAGAGGATGATGGTGGAATGGAATGAAAAAGGATGTCGCAGAGTTCGTGAGTCGATGTTTGGTATGCCAACAGGTTAAGGCCGAGCACCGACGACCGGAGGGATTACTGCACCTTCGACGAATGGAAATGGGAGAGTATAGCAAACCTAGTGGTACCAGACCCCGGGTCGTCGTGGATAGACTGACCATGCCACTTCTTGTTCATCTTCGTTGCTTAGCTGCTTCTTCATCTTCTGATATGCGACAACATACATACCTCTTGCTACTGATTATCCGCTCCGCAGCTCCTCCCTTGGTATCCAATGCTGGATGATTAGGGTGATTGGGACCTCATAATAGCTGGTTGCTCTTCCTATAAAATCGTCCGATGATCTGATAGCTGTCTAGTTCTTGTTCCGCTGATGCTTGCTTAGTGCCTAGGCCTGAACCTCCTCGCGGATACTCTTCTCTCATCTCAGCTAGACTGCCCGATTCGTCATATAGTGCTTGCTACCATGGCGGATCATACCTCGTCCTTGCTTTGATCCCCATCCCTCACCACTGCATCGGCTATCCAAGGAGGAGCCTCTCTACCCTGCCTATTCGCCTCAGCTCTCTTTCAGCAGCTTTCGATCAACGACTCTCTTTGCCTATCAGAGGATACTGACTGCTTGTGCTTGATTCCCAGCGGTTTCTACGGCCAGCGGAAACGACTCTTCAGACCTACGCGTCGAGTGTCGGATGATCTGTACATCTTGATTGTCCCATTGACCAATTGACCTCCTATTTGCTCCGAGCTATATATATGGACAATATTCCCAGCGTCGAGCTTTTCCTCTTCTTCTAATCCACAAACACATTGTGCTTCTCCTCTTCCTCCTTGTGAACAACAGAAATGGGAAAAGCATCCTAGGCGTCAATCATTATTAGCTTCTATTTGGCTGCAACTGCAGATTTTTCTTGAGTGAGACATCAGATCAACGCTCGAAAACTCGCTCCCAAGGGAAAGGCTTTTTGATAGTCTGGAGTGAGCAGAGTTGGTTCTTTGAATTGGACAACATCCACAAGTCTAAACAGTTCAAGCTGATCCTCATGCTATACACTCTGAGACTTTTGCCTCGTTGATGTTTATGTATACTCTGTCATGGTCCAACCTATAGCACCTTGATGCTTCCCTTCGCTATACGCTCATTGCTTCTTTGGAATCGCGTCGTACTGATTCACCACTAGCTGTGAGATTGAGTGAGACTACTCGTTGTTGGTGTAGGTATCACAC
This sequence comes from Ottelia alismoides, assembly GCA_037367405.1. Classification (NCBI taxonomy): domain Eukaryota; kingdom Viridiplantae; phylum Streptophyta; class Magnoliopsida; order Alismatales; family Hydrocharitaceae; genus Ottelia; species Ottelia alismoides. The sequence continues at coordinate 1,004,066 of JAZKJV010000064.1, forward strand.
ACGAGGCTTTCTCGCTGGCCAGTCTGCCTCATCTGTGCGAACCTATGAGAGCTTCCATATCCCACCTTTCAAACCTGAGCTTGTAGCAGCCGCGGCTATGACTCTGAGATTGGCCCTTACTAGATATGTATCCCTCAGTCAGCCACTTCCCCCACCGAGCTTCAAATGGTGCTGGGTCACTAGTGACGCTGCTCAAACTACTACTGCTGCTACATCGGATGAGATTGCAGTCAAAGAGAAAAAAAAATAGCGGAGGTGGGACAAAGCTTCTACTGTGGAAACCGCTTATTCCACAGCATCAGAGCCTAGTCGACAACTGCTGCCATGACTCAGTGGCTGCTTACCTAGTGCTACGATCATGCGGAAACAAACCCGTCTCAATGGAGGTGGATTTCACAGCTCTCACTGCTACAGCCTCAGTCTACTACTTCCCGGAACTAGACAAGCAGAAACCAATGCAGGATGAACAACTGAGTTCAAATCACTGCTGCAACTAAAATTAAGAATCCAGCGGAGCTGATGAGATTGTGGAATGTGATGCTGTACCTGGTCGTTCAAATCACTGCTGCAACTACAATTAATCACCCAGCTGCGGAAGCATCAACAACAGGATTGCAGCGGGCTTCAGGAAAAGCATCCACGGCAACAGCATCAGATGCAGCTTCCTAGGCTAATCGCTATGACTTCCCGCTCGCTCGTTCACGACTGGGGAGTAGCCTTGTGCCTAGGTTGATTAGACTGCTCCGTTCACTGCGGAAACAACGGGAATCATAAAGTGGAATAGCTTCCGTAATGTGGGACTATCAGTTCTGAGGCTTATATATATAGACTTGTGAGATTACACCCCTTTGTTGCATCAGCTAAGGGGAGAGAGCCAGCCCACACTAGGTCAGAGTCAGCAGAGAATCCGAATGAGTGGTTCTTCAGGTCAACCCCAATCCTAGCTCGGCGGAGCAAGCAACGCTACTATAGATTTTCTATATTGATATTTGGGGGAGTCTCGCTACTAATATATATTATCCATATTTAATCAAAGGTGTGGGGCGCGTCGAAAAAGCGAATGAGTTTGTTATTCAATATTTGACTGAATCTCTCAAGAAGAAGAAGGCAGGGGAAGAGGAGTCAGAAAAGACCCCAAACTATTAACATCTGCCTACTCCACTAGATAATATAGGCCGGATTGGATTTGAGGGAAGCGGACATGGTAGGACTAGTAGGAAAAAGGGTATATTTCCGTAGTTTGATACATATTTGACCTTTTTCCCAAGCTGACTCTCATCTAGGCACGATTCGTCGACTTCCTACTATATATCTAGTAAGCAGAGCGATCGAGGAGGCCTTTTCTATAGTTCCCCTTCGATGAATGCCCAGACCGGGAAGTCTTTTTTCGTAAGTGAAATCCAGAGCTTAACTATCAATCTCTTTCCTTGGAACTAGAATATATAATAGCAAAGATTGAGACCTTTGTCCAGAAAGAATCCGGAGGTTCAGAGCTGATAGATGAGCTGTCTCTTATGTATTGACTTTCGTCACTTGAATATAGCATGACTGACACTCTAATATACCATGACCGCTATGGGTATATCCTATTGTCATCATGGAAGCATCAAGGGTCTTATTCAATTAGCTAAGGAGCTGATATGCCTTCTTTCTACAGCAATTATATATCAGCAGATACTGTGTCAGGTCTGACTATTCCTCTGAAGGATGGATGAGAAAGAGAGTTTCAAGCGGCTTGAATTTGTACTAGATAAATAAATGGGCAATCGATAATTGCATTTATGTAGGCTAAAGTCCATGCCTGACAACTATGATTTTGACGTGCGTGATTTTGCTGCTTGGCTTATCCCGCACTATTCTCTCTTTTCTTCCTTTTCCAGACTAGAAACCATCTTCTTAACACCAGGATTGACTTTCAGGGACTTGAAAATCTGTCGTAGGACGGGGCGTGGAGTGGCTGATTCAGTGTCCGCCTCGTGGATTGAGAAGGCAAGGTCAGAATAGCCGGCTAGTGCACGAAGATGATGTTCTTTTTTAAAGAAGGGGGAGGGGGTATTTCTCTCAAATATATTAAGTTGAGTAGGTATCTCTAGAAGAGGATCAACCCCTGTGTTACATTGTAAATGAAGCTCCTCCTAGGACTAAGACAAGTAAGGACTAGTATGCATTCCCGCGTCAGGCTTTCTTCGAGGGCTTGTGAGACCTGCTTTGCCGCTGAGACTCTCATTCCTTGTCTAGGCCTAGCCCCCTTAGCTTGACGCTTGGAAGAGACTCTCTTAGCTTCCCACTTGTCCGGGAATATGGTTAGCTGGAAAGCCCGCCTAGGATGTATAAGAAGTTCTGTTCATGCCTCAAACGTCAAAGGGGGTGCGAAGATGTACTGTGACTTTGACTTGAGACCTCTCCTTTCTCTACTGAAGTGTATGGCACCATTTATAGTACATGCAACTCGAGGGCAGAACAAAACAACCTTGCAGGGGTAGAATGCTAGCCGAATGCAGACCTTCTCAGCTAGACCTTTCCTGATTATATATATAGGGGACCTTTCAAATGAGGTGGGGCTTTTCTGAAATTGTAAAGGCCATTGTGAATTTAGTAAAACTTTGTAATAGTTTTGTAAATTATAAACTGCACATTGTAAAAAAATGAATTTTGTAAAATATAGCATCGAAATTCAAATTAACATTTCCATCTAATATAATAATATTTTCATCATTTTAATTCACTATACATGTTGTGTTAATATTTATTGTTATATGTATAAAACAAGAAATTGTAAAATATATTGGAAATATGTCTAAATTGAGGGTGGCTCACCATACATATGGTGAGACCCCGCCTCATTTGTAGTTTCTCCTATATATATATATATATATATATATATATATATATATATATATATATATATATGGGGGGGGGGAATAGACCTAGGGGAAAAGAGGCAGATCACCTAGTCCTTGCCCTCTGATACCACCGAGGAATCTGAGTTTCCGCGCTCTGCTTCACTGACTGATTGATTAGGGATGTCTGAGGCCATTCGACCTTCCTATCCTATCTGGCTTCCCCTCCGACGACGAAGCCCCAAGGGCAAGCCGGTCGCAGCCTCCATTTCCGCTTTCTATGTTAGCCCCTCTGAGACATTATACACAATCAGGCCCTCACTTTGAAGCCTGACCGATGTGTCCTGTCTTTCCTCTCATCCTGCGGCTGATAATGTCTGATATCGCTTCATCAACTAGGATTGCTCGCTCCATGCAAGATAGTTGAGTTCTGCCCAATTCCTTAACTTGAGATTTCCGGAAGGTAGACGGATTGCATCGAACTCCAGCACCCTCTGGAAGCTCTTAGGGAAATAGCCTTAGCTATAATATCAAAGAAATTGTCAAGCTTGGAATGCACTTTTCCTATTCCTCACTGCAATTTTGCGCAGTAGGAAATTTGCCTATTCATCACTTCAGCAGACGAGGTTTGATAAAATGCTCGACCGTAGGGAGAGGGATGGGCTTGAAAAACCCGGATTCCCGGATTCATTCTCAACCTGATCCCCTCCCCCCCAGACAGACCCCCCTCCTGAATCTACAAAGCGGGACGGGGGGCAAGGAGAGGGCTCGTTATGATCTTTGATAAGATCACAAGATGCTGAAGTGGAGGGGGGTTGGGGGGGGGGGAAGGAAGGGGGCATGGGGTCATATGGGGAAAGGGGGATGCTCTTATCATGCATGTTTTCGCTGACGGAAGAAAAACCGAACACACACACACACACAGATATATATATATATATAATAAAGCTTTCTCAGATGTCGATTCATCCATACTTCCATATATTGCCCTATTATATATAGTAGATTAGAGGAAATCCCACTGCTTGCTGGCTGGGAGCTGTATGAGCGGTAACGTCCACGTACGGCTCCGTGAGAAGGTGGAAGGAAATGGCCTTGTTGTACCTCACTCTCGTCTTCAATGGGGTCTGCTCTTTTTTTTGGGCGAGTATGCTAATATGATCTTAATGAGGTGCGGGGCTTTGCATTTGGAATTTGTTGGACTTCCCTCCTAGGGAGCCTGCGTCCCGGCCTTTTTGTGCAATAAACCCCTCCCGGTCGAAGACTAGTGATAGGCGGTCCCGCGGAGCTTTCAGAGAAGGGTATACGGGGGTGTCAACACAACAATGAACCGCGGCGAACCCGAGTCAAGACCCTGGAGGCCGCAGGCCTACTCGAGCCAGACGGTGGTCAGAGGGGGGATATCCTCAGTAGTTGTGACCTTTTGACTCTTCCACGGGCTTATACATGTACCGATTGAATAAAATGGTGGAATTGGTTGGAGGTGCAATAATATTCATTAGGATTGAATCACCACCAAGATTTCTATATAAGGGGAAAGAGAAATAACATTCTCAAAGTGAAACTATATCACTCTCTTTGTACCTTCCCACCATGAATTGAACAAGAAAGCTTGAAGAAGAGGGGTACCCAACCCATAGTCACTTGATGGAAGGATGTTTTTCCAAGGTAAATATTATAAACCTTCTTGTTATTCCTCTTGAACCACCAACTTATTGAAAGATCAGATACAACTAAAATTCTTTTGTTTCCATATGATTTATGATGGATAGATCTACATATTCTTGATATAGAGCATGATATTGGTAGTTGTTTGATATAATAATAATAATACTGATTTGATATTGTATCATTGATCTATTGTTATACATTGTTATATTTACATATTAGGATGTTTAATATCAATTTTGGGAAAAATTAAATCTGATTTGAGTAGGTAAGAACCTTGAGAATCAATTTTGACCCATGTATATTTGGAAAAAGATTTCAAGAATTTCCACTGTTGGATCGGAGAATTCTCTATTTTATTTGTTAGATTACTTCGCTAGGAATACGCATATCAAGTTTCACCATGATCGAAGATCGAATCGAGGTCCAAAGAATTAATACAAATAAAAAACAGAGATCTAGTTGATCAATTTGCGAATACAACATACTAGCGCACGTCAAGGCCTCAAAATAAAATAAAGATAATATGCTGGGAATTGGTGTGTATTTCATTAGTACGAGCCATAACATGTGAGGACAAAAGGTGCATAGTCCAATTGTTGATTATTTTGCCAATTCAGGGTGTGGGAGGGTACACAAATGCTTTTTTTTAAAAAGATCCGATACTCTTGGAAACTGAAAATAAAACATTGTTCAATTACAATCAGATTGACAGTTTAATGATATGGACAATCTGTCTTATGAAACTTGCAATTACATAGAGAAAAATCCCTTCCCACTGTCCTATATGAGATTTGCTGATTGCACTCTGCATAGCAAGGAGATTCCAGCCTTCAAGAACCAGCACAGTTCTCCCAAGCACCATACCTGGATGTGAAGCTACCACCCCCATTCTGCTGGGCATACTCGAGGATGACTTCACGGACAGAAACATCCCAGGTCATTGCCATATCTCTGAGAGACATCTTTTTTGGAAGGCCTCGTAATGAAACAACAAATCTCCATCTCGCCTTAGCCGACAAATCTCTGCATTCCCTGCTGCTATGATCCATATGTATCTTGTCTAAGAGAACCGGCGAACAACAAGGGTACTTGGTGGGAATGAGAAGATGAATAGGTAAAATTGGTAACAGACCAGCCGATGAAAGCAGTGATTTTAAGTTTTGGCTGAGAGAAACAGCGCAGAAAGTGCATTTGACCACTGTCCCTTCCCTGCTCTCGGAAGCAGAATCCATATCATCATCGGCAACCTCTACTAGCAACCTCTACTACGGTATCAATTAGCTGGTGATTTATGTCCCTGATCTCATCGAAAAGAGAACAGCTCGCCTCCATTTTACGCCGCTTTAAATTGGAGGTTACTGATGGTTCTAATTCAGAAGTATAAATCGTGGGAGTTTCTGCAGATGGCATAGCGTTCAAGGGCATCCCGCTTATCTTCCTTTTAACCTTCCTTTTGGTAGAACTGCTGTTCTGGGACGTGAAGCTCCCGGTCTGCAATTGACATTTCGTCATAGTTGCCAAATCTTTACCAACAGCAGCCCGCGACTCATCACCAGGTGCAACACCTGCTATTCCATCAATCGTACTGACAACAGGAGCAATATCACTGATTGATGAACGGATAACTGAAGAAGATGAAAATTTAACTGATTTGAGTAAGCATTCAAGTGGCTGTTCTGTAGCAGATGCTCTGCCAGGAAAAGCAGTAGACAGATTGGGTTGGAAACCATCCAACTCAGCCGTGAGAGGAGAAGTTGATACTCCTGGTGCACCAACAGCAAGGGATTGGGCTTGAGCTTGTCCAGGAACAGATTGCTGGCATCCATGATCTCCAGTATTTGAAAGAGACAAACCACATGGTGTAGACAGAGATGGAACAACAAAAGGCAGGGTGGTAGGTTGCAAAGGTGTTCCAATCTTAGAGGATGAGTGTTGCGACGTCAAGGGAACCGGATTTCGAAGGGCATCAGATTGCAGCAGCTGCTGCTGCTGTTGTGCAGATTGATCAATAAGGCCAGCAGGTTGGAATTGTTGTCCTTGTGGTGGTCTTTGTGTTTGAAGTGGCTGTGTTTGCTGCTCAACTCGATTCTTGGGCCGGAGGAGTGCAGCTACACCAGGGAACCTTTCAAGTAGATCTGCGTATAACGTAGCAGCCAGTTGGTTTGATGCGGACAATTGCTGTAGCTTCTGTAACGAATGAAGTTGGAGCTCAGATACAAGCTGCTGTTGAGCGGGAAGCTGCCTTTGCAGTATTGCACTAGATGTTTGAGGGACTTTTCCAGGAGTTTTTGCTTGTTGCAACAATTGTGCCGAGGGCTGAGAATTTAATAGTTGGTTCTGATGTTGCTGCCCGAGCATGTTGGTTCTGTGCTGAACGTTTGTCATGGACTGAGAACTGATGGTTCTATGCTGCGGATGCATAGAACCATTTCGCTGAGACGGTCGCATGTTGAGAAGACCACTTTGTTGGTTTGACAACCTCAGATGTTGCAGTCGTGGGTTAGAGATGCTATTTGTTGGGCCAAATTGCTGAAGAACAATAGGTTTCACAGTTTGCATATCCGAAGTCTGTCCAGTATGGGATATAGCGGTGTGATTTAAATCAGTCATGGATGCAAGCATGGGCGGCACAACCATCGATGGTCGCATCTGCGACATCGTTACGTTTGCTGCGTCCAGAGAAATTTGGCTCGGAATAACAGAATCCGTGTTCGCACAGCGATGATTGCGTTCCATGGCAACCATTTTCACAGAAATTCTCCGCGCGTAGTCAGCCAGACTTGTAGCAGCGTTAAAGATCTTTTCTTCAAACCTTGAAGCGATGTCGTTGAGTTGACCTAAACAATCAGGGGCAGATATCGGCAAGAGCCGCATCAAAGCATCCGCTATCCTGCGGACGACGCGGGGGCGCGTCTCAGGCGGCAGCTTCGCTCGCCATCCAACCCCTTCCGGCGCGTTCATCGCAACACTTGTTTTGAAAAAGGGCCGTTAGGGTTCGGGGAGCGATCGAGTCGACGCCTATCGTCGCAGCCTTGAGAACGCTATCGTCCTCCTTGGAAGAAGGTCCGCTAGGGTTCGCGGGGGAAGATGGGAGCGATTGGGGCAGAAAGGAGAGAGGCCGAGGGAAAGAACGCTTTGATGACCAATAGCTTTCTGGAGGGAGCTCAAAGAACCTTCCGACCGAAGAGAGCGGGAGAGAGTGCGAGAGAGCGGGCGGGAACTGATGAAGCGCTCTCTTATTTGTATCTACAATAAAAGGAATTTTACACTTGTAGTACCATTTAGAGTTTTGCTGATAACATTATGCCCAATTTTATTTTTTGCAATTAGGCTCATGCCCTTTTATTCTTACAAAATGTATAGCAGTGCCCTTCTCTTTGTTTGCAAGCGCGCGTATAACAATGGAAGGCCACGATTATGAATTTTATATGACTATGGGGTATAAGTGTAGTAAACAAAAAAGGAATGGGGTATAAGTATCCCCTTGTCCTCTCCCACCCTCCTTGAGGAGAAGTCACGTCTCTCCTCAACCTTGTCGTAAGAGGCATACGCACTCGCCTTATCATCACATGCATGCATGCATATATACATAATGTGGTATGTATGTAGTATGTATGTATGCACGTATGCATGTGTGTACGTCTGTATATGTGTATTCGTATTCCTTATCATCACTGCTTATACGGATATAAAAAACATCTTGTTAGGAAACTTTTCCTGAGCTCTATTACTTATAATGCTTACATGATTTTTTCTGTTATATGTAGCAATAAAGCAATAATAAACAACTAGAGGAGTATTCTTGTAAAAAGCACAAAAGAGGGGGCACTTCAATTATTCCTTGAATTCATTTTTCACCTATAATATGTGTATTTAACACTCCATTATCATCATGCACACTACACTCAATTGTTGATAAATTGATCATTAAAGCACAAGCTAAGTCATGATCACTAATCTCATGGTGTAAAAGAACTTTGACATACTGCATCTTATTAATAAACTTAATTATTCTTGATTTGGATCGTAAGTTTTTTTATTGAACTTCCATCTGATTATGCGATGTGTAGGATTTAATAAAATTGTATCACTTGCCAAAATTAAACACAAATAGTTTTTTTGCACATTGTTATAAATTCATTGGTAATTATTTGTGGTATCTCATATTTATTTAAGCCCATACAAACAAATCCAATACCTCATGCAAAAAATGAACCCGTCTTAAACTAATGTTAGAATCCGACCATTCATTTTATGTGATATACATTTTGACTGCAAAATATGTACCATTAATCTAATATCTCTACTTTTTGTAGAAAAATAATCACGTCCACCGACCATGATTGGGGAGACAAATCTCTCCAACACATTGTTGTTTATTCGTAAGTAACTATCAAGTTCATCTCTTCAATGCATTGAAATAAAAGCTTGGTTGCTATGCACTCCCAATAAATTATGAACATAACACTAAAGCAATGCTCTTGAAATCAAACCGGAGGCCAAATCGGAAACCATATCGAAAATGTCGAATCGGGTTAGATCATGAAACAGACAGGAAAATAGTGGTTGAATAAGTAGATCAAACATGCATAAATACACTCATGCAAAATACACATTTAAATATCATTCAAAATTGTTGATACAACCATAATACAAACACAAAAAGATCAATAAAAAGATAGCAAAGTTATAAATATGTATTTTCATCTATTATCATGCAAATCTTTTCTCAAATAATATGTATTTTTATGTATTCACTTTTGAACCTAGTTGAAACAAAATTTATATACCAAATTGAACCAGTGGTTAGACACAAAAAATGAACATTTGAATCAGACATATAAAACCCGAGTAACTGTACCGGTCAGGGTCTAATTTTAAAAACACTTCTATAAAAGAGACGAAGAAAAAAAGAATGTTGGAGGATGGATGGGATATTATCATCGAGAATACACAACCTTCATGTTTTGAGTTTTTCCAAATTCGGCCATTTTCACCTTCTTATTTTATTTTCGTTCCTCGAATAATCTGATTGGGCCACGTGGCACCCTCTGGTTGCACCACATGGCCTGCTCCTTCACCTACCATGCACCCTTCTCTCTCTGCCGTTCGATTACTCTCCTCCCCTCAGATCGTCGCCGTCCGTTTCCGCCCTCTTCCTCAACCCTCCGATAAATGCTTGCACTGCATCTCCTCCGTCCATCAGTGCCTAAACCTCAAACTTACCACGTGTCAATCTTCTAGCCGCGTGATCGACATCGGGAGGCCTCCATCCTAGCCATGCTTTCCCGCAATCCATGTCAACCCTTCGATCAAGGCTCTGGGTTCATCACAGCCATCCACTCTCGCCTTCATTTCTGCACGACACGTGTTGCACTCTCATCCATTGATGAGGGCCTTCACTGTTTTAATCCCAACCGTACGTAGGCGCCCAATCATGGTTGTTGGATCACAAGATCCAATGGCCAAGGGACCGTCTTCCACCTTCTGTTCACCCCGCACCCTTGTTCTCCATCTCTCGCTGCCTCTCCACCCTTTCCATTTCCCTCGCCACTTCTGCCACCATCTACACTCGATAACCGCTCCACGACCGACCCCACTCTTCCCTCATCCTCGCTAGCACCCACTCACTCCATGAATCCATCTCATCCACTCAACATTATCCACGAAAACCCCATCGACCATCGTCAACACCGCCAACCTCCACCTTTAAATACGTCATCTCCGCCAACCTTACGCGCCCTCCACCTTCCTTCTGCCCCCGGTGAAACCTACCGCCTTAACGGACGCTTCGCAGAGCTCCGCCTCCGCTCGAGCTACCCCACCTGGCTGAGATGGTTCAACGAAGACCTAGGGTTTACCTCGAACCCCAAGCCCAAGCCCTGCTTCGTTAATCCCAGGTAAGCTCTTCGATTCTCAATTGTGTTTTCTTTCATTTTCTTCTATTTAATTAGGGCTCTCCGCGCTACTTCACCCTCCATTGACCATTGACTTAGATTCATCACTCCTCCACCGTCTTCGTGCTCACCTCCGTTCACTCTCTCTATCCTCCATAACCCAAACCACTCTGACCCCCACTCCTCGGAGCTCATCGGAGAAGATGACCTGGGCCCTCCATTTCTTCGCTCCTTATGGCCTTCATCCATTTCATTCTTCTTGCGTCACCACCACGTTGCTTCGGTTATACGTTCTAATGTTGCAGGTGCTCGAATTGACATTGGCCGGAGTCCTCGCCAGAGCGTTCTTGGCGAGTTCCAACCCCGACATACAGAGCAACGATGGCATTCCAGATACTCTAGCTGCTTCACAAAGCTTCGACGATGACATCTATGCCTTCAGGAGCTGCTGGAGATCTTCACGGAGCTCAATCAGAGGTAGCGGAGCGCATGGACCTTCGCTTGGGGTATTTTGCACCCAACCCCCTGCAGGTTTTAATAATAGCAAAAATAGCCTCGTGTGTATGGGTAATTTATAGGGAAGGCCTCACGCCTATTCTATTTGCATTTTAGTCTTTCCCAGGGACCTATTTGCTTGTTATCTTTTATGTTTTCTTGCATTTATGCCCTTGTCTTCTTTTATGCATATCTTGAGCATCGCATCTCCGCTTCAAATAGTCACCATCATAGGTACTCAAGATATTGTGTTTGGAGAAATAGATAGATAGTCCCCCGCGACGATCAGGACCCGGGAAAGGGGGCCGGCCCGAAGTCCAAATGGATTGCTGTTCGCAAGGTATTGATTTCAGTCTTGTTTTGAAGCTAATTTTATGATCTTTGTAATGGCATGCTTAATCTCTGTTTTGACGCTCTAATTTTTGATGTATTATTTTAATAGTAAAGTGTCACATATATAATGCCTTTTATAGCTTATATTATTTCATTAACTGGATTAGCTTCATAATTTGAACCCGAAATTGATTGGTGATTATTGCTCAAATATTTCGTATAATTCGGGCATTTTTGCATTAGAACTGACATTGCATTTAATTGTATCTCCTTACATGATAAAAATAAAATAAAAAATGCATTGTTCATGTTTGTTTATGCATACTGTCTTGTCATCAAGCATTTATTGACCTACGTCTCCTTAATGAAACACTTAATCATAATAATGAGTTTAAATGATACTAACGAACCTTGTGTCCCTGACTTCGACCTTGGGCTTGCCCAAGTAAAATATAAATTCGACCATTTGATTTGATTGTTAATTTAATTAAACGATCTTTGATAGATCCAATTTAGTCCGAGTGCAATGACATTGGAAGTGTTAATTTCACACTATTAAAGGGCTGAATCTCGGGTTTATCACCAGGTAGTGGTACAAAGAAATTTGACAGCTTCTTGACAGATCATGGGTTCAATAGAAGCCCATACGATTGTTGTGTTTACCACAACAAGGTGATGGATGAATCCTCCATCAATCTATTATTGTATGTTGACAACATGGTGATTGTTGTCAAGAAGAAGAGTACCATAGATAATATGAAGCAGCGCCTTAGTTCAAAGTTTGACATGATGGACCTTTGTGCAATGAAAAAGATTTTAGAGATGGAGATCATTATAGATCGTGCAAAAGGGAATCTTTTCATATCTCAATAAAACTATATCGTGAAGGTTCTAATGAAATTTAGGATGCACACAACCAAGCCTCTAGGTACTCCATCTGCTATGAATAATCTCTTAGTTTCTTTTGCTCCTCAGTCAGACGTGGAGAAGGAACACAAGTTACGTGTTCCCTATGCCAACGCATTTGGCAGTCTTATGTATGCAACTGTATGCATAGTACAAGATATTGCTAATGTTGCGAGCATTGTTAGCAGATTCATAGGCAACCTATGGAATGGGCATTGGTAGACAGTCAAGTGGATTTTCTGCTATAAGAGAGGAACATTAGTCATTGGACTCATATATGGAAGTGATTCAGAGTGTTTTATTGCTAGATTCAGATTCAGACTATGCTGCAAATATCGATGAGAGGAGATCAATGGTAGGATACATCTTCACTTTGGGGAATTCAATCATCAATTTGAAGTCTACCTTACAACTATCTATTACTTTGTCAACCATAGGGGCAGAGTACATGGATTAGATAGAGGATGCAAAGGATGGAATCTGGCTGAAGGGTTTAGTTGGAGATCTCAGTCTACAACATGATCATGTTATAGTATGTTGTGACAAACACATTACGATGTAGTTAGTCAAGGATTAGTTACATCATGAGAGGACCACGCACATAGATGCCAGGTATCACTTCATTCGTTCGGAGAAGAGAATTAAGGTAAAGAAGGTCAGCACAACGGATAATCGAAACGATATGTTCACAAAGGAAGTTCCTAGAAGTAAGTTCAAACACTATATGGACTTGCTCAACGTTGACAATCGACAACATTCCCAAGGAGGGACTAGAGGAAACTCGACGAAGCTTGACAAAGCTTCTCAGAGGATTTAATTCAATGTGGAGATTGTTGATGTGCATTGAATCTTAACCATCTGACCCATGTTGAAGAACCCCGCATGCACACCCTCTTGTCGTACCATATCCCAACAAGATGGGAGTCTCGATGCTCGATCAACGAGCCTTGGGGGGTCTAGGGGGAGCAGGTACGCTTCGCTCTCCCCCTATAGGGACGTGGAGGCATCATCCTTGATGATTTTTTTATAAATGGCTTGATTTGTATTCGGGCATATGGATCCATTTTTTTCGGGGATACGTATGTATGAGAGTAGTATATAAACTCCATAGGAGGGGTGTAAACAGACTGAACATAAGCGAACCTACAGTTTTTACGTTCAGTTCGTTTATTTAATTGAGCTTAAAGTTGTGTTCAGGTTTGATTCTTTTATTCTCATACCGAATCTATATCGAACCTCTTTTTAGTCGAATCAAATCTAAGCGAATATCGAACTTGGAAATTCTCTAATAAGAGGGAGTGAATAGAAAAAAAGTGTGTGTGTGTGTGTGTCTATACTTAGGATAGAAATTCATTCAGTTTTTTATCTAGACCATCTTCATCTTTTGAAAAAATAGATTAGTAAGGATTCATCTCTTTGAAAAGAGTATAATTATAATATATTTTTATCTGTTCGGATGGGGATAAGGAATAATGTGGGGATATGTGATAAGTAAGGTTGATACTTGTTCTATTGATTTGGGGATAAAGAAGGGAAAAGTACTAGACACATATATGGTAGATGTTGTAATCATGACGCCACTATTTATTTTGAGATAATTTATACCGAGAAAAAAGCCTACTTATCCTATAAATAATCACTTATATCTAGACAAAGTTCACTTATCTTGGGATAAAATCCACTTTCCTCAAAATAAGATCCACTTATGCAAATAAGGATTTGTGAATATGTATGTATATGTGTGTGGGTGTATGTATGTGTTTATTGAGCTTTTAACAAGTAGAACCTCAGTGATTATTTATTTAATCAAGCTTAAATTTGTGTTTTGGTTCGGTTTGTTTATTTCCAAACTGAACCTGAATCGATTTTTTAGCAAGCCAAACATGAGCGAATATCGAACATGAGAATTTTCTGATGCCCCAATTCCCCTGGGGGTAGGAACCTCTATATCCTATGTACTTTTCTTCTTTCTTTACATAGTGAAAATTGATCACCACAAGCTAAGGACGTAGCCCAATTATGGGTGAACCTTATACATCCGTGTTGTGTGCTTGCTTGATTAATATCGTTTGTGCATGCTTCTACAATTCATGATAGTTGTAACATGGAGAACTCTAAGGCATTGTCAAGGCAAATAAACATGACAATAGCAAAGAAGATATTCTTTGTTTCTTTAAGGAAATATTTACTAATATACCTATCTTCCTACTTTTCTTCAAAAGAAAAATCTAAGAAAGTCTAGAATAATCATGTACATGAACAAGATAAAAATGGAATCCCTGGATAGGAGGATCACAATCAAGACACAAATATCTAGATGAATAAGATTAAAAGACAATCATGAAAAGAAGAACAGTGATGCTTCCCAAGATGGTGAGCCTCGTACTGGAAGGAAGAGCATGTGGAAATATGTGTGAGGACATAACACAACTTGTGCAGAGGAAGGTGACCAAAATGAAGATGACACAAGTAAGGAGAGACTGATCTACAAGGAATTGTAGATGAACTTATAACTGGGAGAGTGTAACAGTTTGAAGAGTCCCCGCTATTTACAGCCACATCCAATCACCCTACCTGTGAGTATGTCCTGAAACACAAAAGTGAAAGGGTAAAAATGGCATAATAGATCCTTCGCAGTCACTAATAGCATATAAAACATTCTACGAGCATAAGGATGGCATCAGATGCACCTCCCCATATCCTGTGAAGGTATATAAACCTTGTTCGAAATGTCGACCCATCTACCAAGGGGTACATATATGTAAAAATAGAATTGTGTTCTATCTCTACACAGATGATGAGAAACACCATAGTCCATTATCTACTCTATCATATTTGTCCTGCTACAACTCGTAAAGCATGCTACAACTCGTAAAGCATATGCTACACTCGAGGAGCTCGAAAAAGCTCTATTAGTGGATGGAACATCTGGAGAACCCGTAGTGGTGCCAATCAAAGGAGTCATTATCTCCCTCAAACATAAGATGATATCGTTAAGGCACGAATCTATTTGAGGATCTGAACTGTCTAGTAGCTCAATTTACTTGGCCAGGAGCAGATGCAGGGTATCCATGCTTCTAATAGCACGTATCCTCAGAATGACCTGAACGATGACAAACGGGGTAGGGGCCACGCTGACATACTCCTCCTCTATCATGGAAACCATGTCATTTGAATTGTGTAGAATCTCCCATGTTGCGATATGCAACCATCATTGAGGAAGTCTATGTGGTGGCAGGTGGTGGATAAGAAGTCTATTGATGCAACTGTAGCCCTCCTCCATGAGAGGTATGGTCATGCTTGTAAGAAGTTGTACGCGTGTGGCCTCATATTTTGGATCTAGGGATACCAAGAAAACTCCAACCCTAGTGGAGTTACTGTATTTCATCTGCTGCTATATAGATGTGGTAACATGCATAAAGTTGTGAAGCTTCTCGAACATGACATGAAGCGAAGAGTAGAATGTATGTAGAGGATGACCATTCTACTTTAGATGTGCATATATCAAATTGTAGGTAGAGAATCTTGACCTCGTTCTTTTCTTGGGCATACATTGCTACCTAAATATCCCACATCACCTTGATGATGAGATGCCTTACAATATCGTTAGCCGTATCTATGGTATGAGTCCTAGAAAGTCAAACACACACACATACACATCATTTTACCTCCATGAAGCATTGTCCTCAGTCTTATCCATTGACTTTATCTTTGTCAGAATGTGTTCCTTATTGTTGCACTACATAAAGTTCAAAAACTACATGAACCACAACTCATAGTTGGTCCCATCCATCTTCAAGATGGGAATCAGGCCCTTGAAGGCACCGTACGAAGAGAAGACGCCATCCTTGTTCTCTGATATGATGAAAAAGAATGCGAAAACGGAATTCCATTGGGTAAGTAAAGCAATCTGAGCAAGTATATACGATTGTATAGTTGATTGGTTGTGCGTGTAGACTCATACAATATTCCCTACCAATCCTCGATCCACACTAGGGTCAGAAAAGGTGATTTTATACGTATGAAATCACCTTTTTTTGGTCAAAATCAGACTATTTTAGAATGCAGTTCATCGACAGAGAGTAAATAAATTGGACATGGGGTTGGTCTAAGCATCTGGGGTTGGTGGATGTGTATTTATCTAGTGGCAGTGCTGAGGCACCATATATTGCATGACAACCCAACAACAACTGTGGCGGTTGTACGCCGTGGCATGTTGCGGCGCATGAAGGTAGGATGTGGCGTAGGTGGTGATAGTGCAGGTGGGCTACAACAGTGGCATGCAGTGCATGAGGTGAGAGGGAGACTAGTGTGGGTTAGAGCACAAGTAAAGTACGAGATCGTCGCTCTGATACCATGTTGAGAGAAAATAATGAATTCCTTATTCATGAGGGCATATGGTTGTCTCATATAGAGGAGAAACCTATTCGGCTTATTACATAAAGAATATGGAAATATAATAGATTACATAAAAGAAACAAAAGATAACTAATATCTCAACATACACTAATCAACATCCTAGTATTAGCCATAAGAGTAAGTGTAACATAAACTACTAAGCATGCAACTTTGTTAAGGGATCCTTCGAGCAGTACCCAAAAGTCATCAGGCACCAAGTATTACATATCACTCAGTCAATGCAACTAGGGTTGCAACCATCTATGCTTCTACCCAGGCCCCAAGGGTGCAATCCCATCCCTTGGCGGCATCTACTCTACCCAAGGCAACACGAGAAACTACATCATGCATGCCATAACTCTCCACACAGGATAATACTTCAATCATGGAGACCATTAAAACACAAGGCACACGTGGCAAGGTACCTAACGACGAAAAAACCAGATGTCATGTTGATTCAAAGTACTCATATCTGAAGTTAGATAGAACATTGGTCAAGGGTTTCACTTAATTACCTAATTTCATTCCCTGTCCAATTATCATTCTGATCATCTACCATGATCGTCCATTTAACTACTCAGGGTTTAGTTGTAAAAGGTCTCACTACAGTTAGGTAATTAACTTATTTAAATGACTAACATTCATTATGGAAATGACTCATTAGATCCATTATACCACTTGTACGGTTGATCATAGTTGTATTGTGAGTTAATGCTCTAATTTAGTCTCCAAAAAATGTTCTCAAAGTAAAAAAACAAGTAAGATACGTGGATAGAGCATTCAACAATGAGAAATCTGACATAAATTTCATGTTTTCGATCACGGAAACTCTCATAAATGCAGTTAAGTCTGGTAGGTGCTTTGATTTCATGTCCAATTTTTCATCTTTGATTTCAAAACAAATTATTCATGTATAGAGCATGCAACAAGGATAAATATGACCTATGTTCAATATATTTTCGATCATCAGATCTTTGAGAAATCACGATGGATTGTGCTATATGATCTGAAATCTGATTTTATATGCAGAAATCCGAGCAATCTGTTCAGCGGATCGATGTAAAAACAACATATACACGACATATGAAAGGCGTGTGACCTAACAACAAAGTGAAAAATAAAATGCATACCATCAGAGGTATGGTCAAATAAATAAAAATCTTTATTAATAGTATTAAATACTTATATATACAACAATCTAATTTTTAATAAATACTTTTACAAATAATTACATAATTTAATAATTTTTTATTTAAAGAAGAAATTAAAGATTTTAAAAATATTTTTATTTTATTTTAAAAGTTAATTTAATAGGTTAAATAAATAGAAGTATATACAAGATAGGTACACTATACCTATATAATAAATACATTATTTTTTGATTTTTTTAGTTTGTTTTTTTCATTTTCATTTTATATAACTAAAATAGATATATACAAAACATTTGAAAATATAATATGTGCACAAATATACAAGAAAATAAATAAATAAATAAATAAATAAATACATATATAAGTATACCAATATGTTCCCCAAACCTACTTTTTGCATATTAACCTGATTTGGTGGAACCATTCATATATGATAGATAATTTTACAAAATGAACTTTAAAAGTGAGTCCACCCAAATCAGAGTTTATACAGACGAGTTATGAGATTCCGAAGTTAAGCCTTATGACTTTTAGATTTTGAGATTTAGTATTTATTCACATTTATTTTTAAATTATATTTTTGTATTCTTTAGTGATTTTTATGAAAGATTTAGAAAAATAATTAAGTTAGTTGGAGTTAAAGATAAATAAATAGAAAGTAAAGAAGTTTTATATACTACAAATAGAGAAAGGGGTCCGAATGACGAAACTCACACAATTTATTCCCTGCTTTTTTGGTATTTTTAATAGATAGTATTATTACAAAATGTGATTTAAAAGTGAGTTTGATTAAGTGGAGATTTCTATAAATAGTTATGAACATCGGAGTTGGACTTAATGGCTTTTTAGGTTCACTGAAACTATTTATTTATTAATTAAATATTTTTATGATACTTTTATAAATTAATACATAATATTAAAAACAACTTTCAAGAAGGATATATTTATATCTGAGATTTTTTTATTGATGAATAAAATAGGTGAAAATATGTACAAGGTGAAAAATGATGAATATGCACAACTGACTTTGGTTTTCTGATATTATTATAAGTTATAGATAAAGGATATGGAGAGATCCTTAAGCGTATTATGGAAGCGTGATGATCTAATCATATGCGACCGGGAGCGACTAATAATACTAGTTACTCGGGGCAGTACAATTTTTAAAAAAATTTGAACGATGAAACCACATGATCCAAGTACACTTCTCGGATCGTTGTCTTAAGCCCAATCCAATGGAGGAGATGCTTGCAAGCACATTGATGAAACGTGTGCTCTTCGCAATCCATGTTGATGATCCAAGAGGCGATTCTCCTGATAAATAATTAGAATTAGTTGATAATATAGAATATAAAATTATTTATGAATAGATCCTTCTACATAATTTTCAATTAAAATTTAAATCAGTAGTCAATTACCATTGCAGTTTGATTCTATAAAACTTTCGCTTATAACATTCGATTAAATACATTCTTATTTTATAGGATGGTAATTAATTTTAATATCTCAAAATTTTTACATCTAAAATTTTCCAAAATAAAAGAAAGTCCGAGTAAAAATATATAAAAATGGAAAATTATATAAAAAACCAAGACAAATCATAAATGTAAGATTTTGTGTAGATCCATGCGACTTCGCTTTATGTGATCCATATTCATCCCCTCAATACAAAGTCGAATAAATTGATTAGACTTTGATATTTGGCATGCAATGCTTTCCATGGAGAAAACATGTAAAGGTATGGGAATTTTAAAAAGATACCATCACACTTAAGGGGTGATCTGGTAAAGGACATTGTACCCTTATAAGGGAAACATAACACAAGCCTTCTTATGGTTGTCTTCAGATGTAGTCAGATATAACATGATAAATTTTCCAATATCCATGTCCAAGGTAAGACAACCATAGCATTACTTACATACTCCTGGAAGATTTCTTAGAAAAATCGAAGGAAGAGTTCTCAGAAGCCAATAAGACAAAAGATGCAATACTCCTTAAGCCAAGAGCTTAAAAAATATATAGAAAGCTCAAGACTAAAAAGTTAGATCTTAATGCACATAGATAGAATATTTGAAGTCTCAGAAGTTCATGAACAAGTGCATGCTAAGTAGGGGTGGTTTTGTGAAATCATTAAGTCAAACGATTTATGTAGTTTTTATTTTGTCAAGAAACCATGTTATCATTTTCATATTTTGTGTGCACATGTAAAAGTAAGTCTAGATCGAATTAATCGACTAATCACTTTCCAGTCAATTAAATTTGCCTTGAGTCAACTACCGAGTCTTTTTTACACTTGTAGTACCATTTAGAGTTTTTCTGATAACATTATGCCCGATTTTTTTTTTGCAATTAGGCTCATGCCCTTTTATTCTTACAAAATATATAGCAGTGCCCTTGCCCTCTATTTGTTTGTAAGCACACGTGTATAACAATGGAAGGTCACGATTATGAATTTTATATGACTATGGGGTATAAGTGTAGTAAACAAAAAAAAGGAATGGGGTATAAGTATCATCGGAAAAAACTCGAAAAGGCACAAGTGTAAAAGTCTCTAAACAGAAGCTGTTGTCGAGGACTCTAGCAGATCACTTTAACGATTTTCACAACCTCAGGCACTTCCCCTTGTCCTCTCCCACCCTCCTTGAGGAGAAGTCACGTCTCTCCTCAACCTTTGTCGTAAGAGGCATACGCACTCGCCTTCGCCCCTTTCTCGAATACACCTCCGCTCCCACCACCAACTTGAGAAGGAGCCCTAGCACTCTCCTCCGTCTTGAGATGTCGCGACCTCCCCCCATCATCGACTCCACCTCTACCTTGGAGAGGACTAGAGCTCTCGCATGTACCGTGAGGAGGAGCAACCATTTCTAACTCCACCCTTGGATCCTCTTCCTCCTTTATCTCCATTGCCGCTACTCCTCTATGACGCAACCAGTATTCATGTTGTAGCCTTCTCCACACCACATCTATCAAGACATCTGCTTCTAGATCCATTACTGCATCAACATGAAGCACGTTGGAGACTCCAGCTTAAACCAGGTGCTTCCTTTCGATGGAATTTCCCCATTTCTCCTCTATTGGGAGATTTGACTCATTAAAGCATGTCAGTCTGGGGTGCTAGGAATCGATGTAGAGCATTCACCTTTGAGTCTACTGATTGAGTAATGGTGTTTGTTTTTTCTCAGTGCCATATGTTTTTCGGTTGTCTCTCGAGAGTTTTCTCTTTTGCGACCAGTTGCACCATTAGGTGAGGTGGTTTTGTTCTTGCGATGGATAATGCTTTTCCATTTCCTAGTTGTCTTTTATATTCTACTTTACTTGTTTTCTTTCCCCACAATCAACATTGAACTTCACTTTATGGAAGCTCTTTGTACTTACTTAATATAGAACTCACTCATATATGCCCATAGTTCATGTTAATGAATGAAGATTCTTTTCTTAAAAAAATATTTCTCAATTTAAGGCTAAAATGACTCACATACCACAATGAGAAATATCTTAAACATCCAGTATCAAATTGTTGCTTTTTGAAGTTCGAGTACTATGACATCAAAATGATCTTTATAGTTTAGGGACTTTTCTATAATTTACTCAAACTTATATGGTGAAAGAGGTAGCAACTTTTTATTATTCACATTAAAAATAAATCTATAATTATATTTATATAATATAGTAGATTTATTAATACATACATTTACGGATATAATGTGATATGTATATCCATTTTATAATGGATAAAAAATGCAAATATAAATTTCTTCCCAAAATGAATATGATAGTAGCAGATCGAATACATACACACATTCATATATACACATGCATGCATGCATACATACATAATGTGGTATGTATGTATGTTGTACACATGTATGCATTTGTGTACGTATATACGTATTTATGTGTGTATTCATATTCGTTATCATCACTACTTACAAGGATATAAAAAACATCATGTTAGGAAACTTTTTGTGAGCTCTATCATTTATAATGCTTACATGATTTTTCTATTAATCTTAATAATAAAGTAATAATAAAGAACTGGAGGAGTATTCTTGTAAAAAGCATAAAAGACGAGGGCACTTCTGTTATTCCTTGAATTCATTTTCACCTATAATATGAGTATTTAACTCTCCATTATCATCATGCACACTACACTCAATTGTTGATAAATTGATCACTAAAGCATAAACAAGGAATGATCACTAATCTCATGGTGTAAAAGAACTTTAACATATTATATCTTATTAATAAACTTAATTATTTTTGATTTGGGTTGTAAGTTTTTTATTGAACTTCCATTTGATTATGTGATGTGTAGGATTTAATAAAATTATATCACTTGCCAAAATTAAACACAAATCATTTTTTTGCACATTGTTATAAGAAGAAATGCATGGTAATTATTTGTCGTATCTCATAAGCCCACACAAACAAATCCAATACATCATGCAAAAAATGAACCCGTCTTAAACTAATGTTAGAGGCTGACCATTCATTTTATGTGATATACATTTTAACTGCAAAATATATACCATTAATCTAATATCTCTACTTGTTTGTAGACAAATAATCACATCCACCAACCATGGTTAGGGAGACAAATCTCTCCAACACATGGTTGTTTATTCCAAGTCTCAACTATCACATTGATCTCTTCAATGCATTGTAATAAAAGCTTGGTTGCTATGCATTCCCAACAAATCATGAACACAACACTAAAGCAATGTTCTTGAAATCAAACAAGAGGCCGAATTGGATGAAACCAAATCGGAAAGGAAAAAAGTGGTTGAATCGGTAGATCAAACATTATAAATACACTCATGAAAAATACACATTTAAATATCATTCAAAATTGTTGATACAACCATAATACACACACAAAAAGATCAATAAAAAGATAGCAAAGTTATAAATATGTATATTCATCTATTATCACGCAAATCTTTTTCTCAAATAATATGTATTTTTATGTATACACTTTTGAACCTAGTTGAACCAAAATTTATATACCGAATTGAACCAGCGGTTGGCCACAAAAAATGAATATTTGAATCAGACATATAAAACCCGAGTAACTGTACCGGTCAAGGTCTAGTTTCAAAAACAATTCTATAAAGAGAAGAAGAAAAAAAGAATGTTGGAGGATGGATGGGATACTATCATCGAGAATACACAACCTTCATGTTTTGAGTAATTCCAAATTCGGCCATTTTCACCTTCTTATTTCACTTTCGTTCCTCGAATAATCTGATTGGGCCATGTGGCACCCTTTGGTTGCGTCACGTGGCCCGCTCCTTCACATGGCATGCACCCTTCTCTCTCTGCCGTCCGATTGCTCTCCTCCCCTTCATATCGCCGCCGTCCGTTTCCGCCCTCTTCTCAACCCTCCAATCAATGCTTGCACTGCATCTCCTCCGTCCATCAGAGAGGCCTCTATCCTAGCCGTGCTTTCCCGGAACCCATGTCAACCCTTCGATCAAGGCTCTGGGTCCATCATAGCCATCCACTCTCACCTTCATCTCCACACGACACGTGTTGCACTCTCATCCATTGATGAGGGCCTTCATCGTTTTAATCCCAACCGCACGTAGGCACCCAACCATGGTTGTTGGATCGCGAGATCCAACGCCCAAGGGACCGTCTTGCACCTTCTGTTCACCTCGCACCCATGTTCTCCACCTCTCGCCGCCTCTCCGCCCTTTCCATTTCCCTCGCCACTTCAGCCACCATCTACACTCGATAACCGCTCCACGACCGACCCCACTCTTCCCTCATCCTCTCTAGTACCCACTCACTCCATGAATACATCTCATCCACTAGACATTCTACACGAACACCCCATCGACCATCGTCAACACCACCAACCGCCAGCTTCAAATACGTCGTCTCCGCTAACCTCACAAGCCCTCCTCCTTTACGAGGGGCGAGACTCAGCCCTCGTCCACTTCTTCGTGACATGGGGAGGTGCAATTGAAGGTGTGATGATGACTTCTTCCCCCGGTGAGACCTATCGCCTTCACGGATGCTTTGCAGAACTTCACCTCCGCTCGAGCTACCCCACCTAGCTGAGATGGTTCATTGAAGACCCGGGGTTCACCTCGAACCCCAAGCCCAAGCGCTGCTCCGTTAATCCCAAGTAAGCTATTTGATTCTCAATTGCATTTTCTTTGATTTTCTTCTATTTAATTAGGACTCTCCATGCTACATCACCCACCATTGACCATTGACTTAGATTCATCACTCCTCCACCGTCTTCGCGCTCACCTCCGTTCACTCTCCCTATCCTCCATAACCCCAGACCACTCCGACCCCCCTCCTCCGAGATCATTAGAGAAGACGACCTGGGTCCTCCATTTTTTAGCTCCTTACGACCCTCAACCATTTCATTCTTCTTGCGTCACCACCACGTTTCTTCAACTATACGTTCTAATGTTGCAGGTGCTTGAATCGATATTGGCCGGAGTCCTCGCTGGAGCGTTCTTGGTGAGTTCCAACCCCGACATACAGGAGCAACGATGGCATTCCAGATACTCTAGCATCTTCATAAAGCTTTGACGATGACATCTACGCCTTCAGGAACTGTTGGAGATCTTCACGGAGCTCAATTGGAGGTAGCAAAATGTGGGGACCTTCGTCGGAACCAACCAAGCCCGCCATAGGCGGCGGTAAGGAGGATCTAAAAAGAGCAATCACCGTCCGATTGCGAGATCGGATGGCTCACTGCGAGCCACGTCGCCCTCCTCCAGGAGTTGCAGCTACCATTGGATCCTTGAGATTTGACGGTCCACAAGAGCCCACGTAGCCCGCTCCAAGCATCTTCCATGCTCCTTTAGGCTCGGAGCACCTGAGCTTCTCCTGAGCCAGCCGAGCCTGCATCCGAGCCCGAGCCGTTAGCCAAAGCAGCCCCGAGCCTCCAACGCCACCAAGCCTGGCCTCGTGTGTTCCTGTCACGTGATGGATGGGAAACTGCATGGAGGACCCACCGACTTCTCCAAATTGCAGATAGGTCCATAAATCACATGCATCCCATACACGCCTAGGGTACTTTGCACCTGACCCCCTGCAGTTTTAATAATAGCAAAAATACCCTCACGCATGTGGGTAATTTATAGGAAAGACCTCACGCATTTATATTTGCATTTTAGTCCCTCCCAGGGACCTATTTGTTAGTTATCTTTTATGTTTTCTTGCATTTATGCCCTTGTCTTCTTTTATGCATATCTTGAGCATCGTATCTCTGTTTCAATTGATTTCAGTGTTGTTTTGGAGCTAATTTTATGATATTTGCAATTTCATGCTTAATCTCTATTTTGACACTCTAATTTTTGATGGACTATTTTAATAGCAAAGTGTCATATATATAACGCCTTTTATAGCTTGTATTATTTCATTAATTGGATTAGCTTCATAATTTGAACACGAAATTGATGGGTGATTATTGCTCAAATATTTCGCATAATTCAGGCATTTTTGCATTGGAACTTGCATTGTATTTAATTGTATCTCCTTGCATGATAAAAATAAAATAACAATGAATTGTTCATGTTTGTTTATTCATAGTGTCTTGTCATCATGCATTCATTGACCTATGTCTCCTTAATGAAACACTTAATCACAATAATAAGAGACTAAATGATACTAAAGAGGCTCGTGTCCCTGACTTCGATGTTGGGCATGCCCAAGTAAAATATAAATTCGATCATTTGATTTGATTGTTAATTTAATTAAACGATCTTTGATAGATCCAATTTAGTTCGACTGCAATGACATTGGAAGTGTTACTTTCAAACTATTAAAGGGCTGAATCTCGGGTTTATCACCAGGTAGTGGTACAAAGAAGTTTGGCATCTTCAAGACAGATCATTGGTTCAATAGAAGCCCATATGATTGTTGTGTTTACCACAACAAGGTAATGGATGGATCCTCCGTCAATCTATTACTGTATATTGACAACCTGGTGATTGCTGTCAAGAAGAAGAGTACCATAGATAATATGAAGCAGCCCCTTAGTTCAAAGTTTGACACAATGGACCTTTGTGCAATGAAAAAGATTGTAGAGATGGAGATCATTATAGATCGTGCAAAAGGGAAGCTTTTCATATCTCAATAAAACTATATCATGAAAGTTCTAATGAAATTTAGGATGCATACAACCAAGCCTCTAGGTACTCCATCCGCTATGAATCATCTCTCAGTTTCTTTCGCTCCTCAGTAAGACGCGGAGAAGGAACACAAATTACATGTTCCCTATACCAATGCATTTCGGAGTCTTATGTATGACACTGTATGCATAGTACATGATATGGCTAATATTACGAGGATTGTTAGCATATTCATAGGCAACCTTTGGAATGGGCATTGGTAGACAGTCAACTAGATTTTCTGCTATAAGAAAGGAACATTAGACATTGGACTCATCTATGGAAGTGATTCAGAGTGTTTTATTGCTAAATTCAGATTTAGACTATGCTGCAAATATCGATGAGAGGAGATTAATGACATGCTACATCTTCTCTTTGGGGAATTCAATCATTAGTTGGAAGTCTATCTTACAACTATCTATTACTTTGTCAACCGCAGGGACAGAGTACATGGATTTGACAGAGGCTGCAAAGGAAGGAATCTGGATGAAGGGTTTAGTTGGAGATGAAGAGTCCCCGCTGCTCACAGCCACATCCAATCACCCTACCTGTGAGTATGTCCTGAAACACAAAAGTGAAAGGGTAAAAATGTCATAATAGATCCTTCGCAATCACTAATAGCATATAAAACATTCTACGACCATAAGGATGGCATCAGATGCACCTCCCCATATCCTGTGATGGGTAAATAAACCTTGTTTGCAGTGTTGACCCATCTACCAAGGGGTACATATATGTAAAAATAGAATTGTGCTCTATCTCTGCACAGAAGATGAGAAACACCGTAGTCCATTATCTACTCTGTCATATTTGTCCTGCTACAACTGGTAAAGAATATGCTAAACTCGAGGAGCTCGAAAAAGCTCTATTAGTGGATGGAACATCTGGGGAACCCGTAGTGGTGCCAATCAGAGGAGTCATTATCTCCCTCAAACATAAGTCGATATCGTTAAGGCACAAATATGTTTGAGGATCTGAACTGTCTAGTAGCTCAATTTACTTGTCCAGGAGAAGATGCAGGGTATCCCTGCTTCTAATAGCACGTATCCTCAGGATGACCTGAACGATGACAAATGGGGTAGGGGCCACGCTGACATACACCTCCTCAATCCATGGAAACCATGTCATTTGAATTGTGTAGAATCTCCCCTGTTGCGATCTGAAACCATCGTTGAGGAAGTCTATGTGGTGGCAGGTGGTGGACAAGAAGTCTATTGAGGCAATTGTAGCCCTCCTCCATGAGAGGTATGGTCGTGCTTGTAAGAAGTTGTGCGTGTGTGGACTCATATTTTGGATCTAGGGCTACCAAGAAAACTCCAACCATAGTGGAGTTCTTGTATTTCATTTGTTGCTATATAGAAGTGGTAACATGCATAAAGTTGTGAAGCTTTTCAAACATGACATGAATCGAAGAGTAGAATGTATGTAGAGGACGACCATTCTACTTTGATGTGCATATATCAAATTGTGGGTAGAGAATCTTGACCTCGTTCTTTTCTTGGGTATACATTGCTACACGAATATCCTACGTCACCTTGACGATGAGATGCTTTACAATATCGTTAGCCATATCTATGGTATGAGTCCTATAGAGTCTAACATACACATACACATCATCTTACCTCCATGAAGCATTGTCCTCAGTCTTATCCATTGACTTTGGCTTTGTCAGAATGTGTTCCTTATTGTTGCACTACATAAAGTTCAAAAACTACATGAACCACAACTCATAGTTGGTCCCATCCATCTTCAAGATGGGAGTCAGGCCCTTGAAGGCACAAGGCGAAGAGAAGACATCACCCTTGTTCTCTGGTATGATGAAAAAGAATGCCAAAACCGAATTCCATTGGGTAAGTAGACCAATCTGATCAAGTATACACGATCGTATAGAGGATTGGTTGTGCGTGTAGACTCATACAATATTCCTTACCAATCCTCGATCCACACTAGGGTTAGAAAAGGTGATTTTAGAGGTATGAAATCACCTTTTTTGGTCAAAATCAGACTATTTTAGAATGCAGTTCAATGACAGAGAGGAGATAAATAGGCCATGGGTTTGGTCAAAGCATCTGGGGGTGGTGGGTGTGTATGTTATCTAGTGGCAGTGATGAGGCACCATGTATTGCATGACAACCCAACAACAACTGTGGTGGTTATACACCGTGGCATGTGGCGACGCATGAAGGTAGAATGTGGCATAGGTGGTGATAGTGCAGGTAGGCTACAACAGTGCATGCCGTGCATGAGGTGAGAGGGCGACATGTGTGGGTTAGAGCACAAGTGAAGTATGAGAACTCTGATCTAGGATCGTCGCTTTGATACCTTGTTGAGAGAAAATAATGAATTCCTTATTCATGAGGCCATATGGTTTTCTCATATAGAGGAGAAACCTATTGGGCTTATTACATAAAGAAGATGGAAAGAAAATAGATTACATAAAATAAACAAAAGATAACTAATATCTCAACATACACTAATCAACATCCAAGTATTAGCCATAAGAGCAAGTGTAAGATAAACTACTAAGCATGCAACTTTGTTAAGGGCTCCTTCGAGATGCACCGAAAAGTCATCGGGCACAAGTATTAAATATCACTCAGTCAATGCAACTAGGGTTGCAACCATATATTTTTCTACCCAGGCCCCAAGGGTGCAATCCCATCCCTTGGCGGCATCTACTCTACCCAAGGCAACACGGGAAACTACATCGTGCATGCCATAACTCTCCATATAGGAGAACACTTCAATCATGGAGACCATTGAAACACAAGGCCCACTTGGCAAGGTACCTAACCACAAAATAACCAGATGTCATGTTGATTCAAAGTACTCATATTTGAAGTTAGATAGAACATTGGTCTAGGGTTTCACTTAATTACCCAATTTCATTCCCCATTCAATTATCATTTTGATCATCTACCATGATCCTCCAAACTACTCAGGGTTTAGTTGTAAAAGGTCTCATTATAGTTAGGTAATTAACTTGTTTAAATGACTAACATTCATTATGGAAATGACTTATTAGATCCATTATTCCACTTGTACGGTTGATCATAGTTGTATTGTGAGTTAATGTTGTAATTTAGTCTCCAAAAAATGATCTCAAAGTAAAAAAACAAGTAAGATACGTGGATAGAGCATTCAACAATGAGAAATCTGACATAAATTTCATGTTTTCGATCACAGAGACTCTCATAAATGTAGTTAAGTTCGGTAGATGCTTTGATTTCATGTCTAGTTTTTCATCTTTGATTTAAAAACAAATTATTCATGTATCGAGCATGCAACAAGGATAAATATGATCTAAGTTCAATATATTTTCGATCATCGAATCTTTGAGAAATCACGATGGATTGTGACTATACGATCTGAAATTCGTATTTATATGCAGAAATCCAGGTAATCTGGACAACAGCTCGATGTAAAAACAACATATACACGACATATGATAGGGGTGTGACCTAACAACAAAGTGAAAAATAAAATCCATACCATCAGAGGTATGGTCAAATAAATAAAAATCTTTATTAATAGGTATTAAATAGTTATATATACAATAATCTAATTTTTAATAAATATTTTACAAATAATGACATAATTTAATATTTTTTTTATTTAAAGAAGAAAGTAAGGATTTTAAAATTTTTTTATTTTAATTTAAAAGGTAATTTAATAAGTCAAATAAATAGAAGTATATACAAGATAGGTATATTGTACCTATATAATAAATACATTATTTTTTTGATAATTATTTATTTTGTTATTTTTACTTTCATTTTATATAATTAAAATAGATATGTACAAAGCATCTGAAAATAACATGTGCACAAATATACAAGAAAATAAATAAATAAATAAATACATATATAAGTATACCAATA
Organism: Ottelia alismoides; assembly: GCA_037367405.1. Classification (NCBI taxonomy): domain Eukaryota; kingdom Viridiplantae; phylum Streptophyta; class Magnoliopsida; order Alismatales; family Hydrocharitaceae; genus Ottelia; species Ottelia alismoides. The sequence goes on from JAZKJV010000064.1 coordinate 1,033,776, forward strand.
TGTTCCCCAAACCTACTTTTTGCATATTAACCTGATTTGGTGGAACCATTCATATTTGATAGATAATTTTACAAAATGAACTTTAAAAGTGAGTCCACCCAAATCAGAGTTTATACATGCGAGTTTTGAGATTCCGAAGTTAGCCTTACAACTTTTAGATTTTGAGATTTAGTAATTATTCACATTTATATTTAAATTATATTTTTGTATTTTTAGTGATTTTTATGAACGATTTAGAAAAATAATTAAGTTAATTGGAGTTAAAAATAAATAAATAGAAAGTAAAGAAGTTTTATATACTGCAAATAGAGAAAGGGGTCCGAATGACAAAACACACAATTTATTCCACGCTTTTTGGTATTTTTAATAAATAGTATTATTACAAAACGTGATTTAAAAGTGAGATTGATTAATTAGAGAATTTAATAAATAGTTATGAACATCCAAGTTAGACTTCATGGCTTTTTAGGTTCACTGTAATTATTTATTTATTAATTAAATATTTTTATGATATTTTTATAAATTAATATATAATATTACAAACCTTTTTCAAGAAGGATATATTTATATTTGAGGTTTTTTTATTGATGAATAAATTAGGTGAAAATATGTACAAGGTGAAAAATGATGAATATGCACAACTGACTTTGGTTTTCTGAGATTATTATAAGTTATGGATGAAGGATATGGACAGATCCTTAACCGTACTACGGAAGCGTGATGATATGATCATATACGATCGTGAGCGACTAGTCATACTAGTTACCCAGGGCAGTAACGATGAAACCACGTGATCCAAGTACACTTCTCGGATCGTTGTCTTAAGCCGATCCAACGGAGGAGATGCTTGCAAGCGCATTGATGAAACTTGTGCTCTTTGCAATCCGTGTTGATGATCCAAGAGGCGATTCTCCTGACAAATAATTAGAATTAGATTATAATATAGAATACAAAATTATTTATGAATAGATCCTTCTACATAATTTTCAAATAAAATTTAAATCAGTAGTCAATTCCCATTGCAGATTGATTCTACAAAACTTCCGCTTATAACATTCCATTAAATACATTCTTATTTTATAGGATGGTAACTAATTTTAATTTCTCAAAATCTTTACATCTAAAATTTTCCAAACTAAAAGAAAGTCCAAGTAAAAATATATAAAAATGGAAAATTATAAAAAATCCAAGAGAAATAATAAATGTAAGATTTAGTGTAGATCCACATGACTTTGCTTTATGTGATCCATATTCATCACCTCAATACAAGTCGAATAAATTGATTCGACTTTGATATTTGGCATGCAATGCTTTCCATGGAGAAAATGATGCAAAGGTATGGCAATTTTAAAACGATACCGTCACACTTAAGGGGTGATCTGGTAAAGGACGTTGTACCCTTATAAGGGAAACAAAACACAAGCCTTCTTAGGGTTGTCTTTAGATGTAGTCAGATATAACATGATAAATTTTCCAATATCCATGTCCAAGGTAAGGCAACCATAGCATTACTCACATACTCCTGGAAGATTTCTTAGAAAAATCCAAGGAAGAGTTCTCAGAAGCCAATAAGACAAAAGATGCAATACTCCTTAAGTCATAAGCTTAAAAAACATATAGAAATCTCAAGACTAAAAAGTTACATCTTAATGCATATAGATAGAATATTTGAAGTCTCACAAGTTCATGAACTAGTGCATGCTAAGTAGGGGTGGATTTGTGAAATCTTTAAGTCAAACGATTTATGTAGTTTTTATTTTGTCAAGAATTCATGTTATCATTAACATATTTTGTCTTGCACATGTAAAATTAAGTCTAGATCAAATTAATCGACTAATCACTTTCCAGTTAATTAAATTTGCCTTGAGTCAACTACTGAGTCCTTTTAGTCCACTCGTCTCAAAATCCAGTTTCTAATCGATTATACATTCTTTTCAATCCTTTAATCTATCTAGCCAACTATCTTGAAGTCACATCGACTATTACTAATTCCAATAAATGTGCCCACTGTCTCATGTATTTCAATTGATTAGGCCAAAAATCTAGCTTATCAAAGTTCGCCCCAATAATAATTTTATGAAACATTGATCATAATTTCTAAGTTCATTAAAACTTTCCAGTGACAAACCTTTTTAAGGAAATGACAAATCTAAAATTTATAGACTATTTTACTTTATAAATCATATTTTGATATTACCATTATTATGTTTTGCTTATTTTATTTACTTAGCCTAAATGATCAGTGCACATTTCAAAACTTATATTTAGGACTCTAAGTCTCATTACACTTCATCCATGACAAAGAAATCACATATACACTTTTAAGTGAGTTTTGAACTGCTATACTCTCAATTTTATGAAATTATAACTCTTAAGATGTCAAAATTGCAATCAAGCTCAAAGTATTCTCAAGTCATCTCCTTCCTTTCAAAAGCATTCTCGCCTTGTTCATACTTCACATGACTCAAGTAAGCTTGTGCACGAAGATTTTTATACTAATAAGGCATTATTCTTTTAGTTAGTTATTTTGAATATATAAGTACATGTGTTACAAGTTCCTTTATTTGAAATAAAATCTCCTTTGGGGTTTGTCAAAGAAGAGGTATAAGTTGTATGTGAGGTTATGTTATCCTCAATTTCAAGTAATGTAATAGTGAAGTAAGATTCTCTGATAGAAGGAACACGACATACCAGAACCAGAAGTTCTAGGTCAGGGTTTTTACCTATGTTCAATATCTTCCCTCTTTATTTCTTATGGCTTTTGATTTTTAAATTTCCAGGAAGATATGTTTATGAGGATGACCAGGAGAAATATTGAGATAGTGCTACCATATAGCCATTGGATGCATGAGACTATTATTTAAGTGAAAGCGTACATCAAGGATCTTTAACTGCAAATCCACGATTAAACCTTGAAAATGTTAATGCCATAGTACCTTAAAAATCAGGGGCAGATTCGGCAAGAGCCACATCAAAGCATCCGTTATCATGTGGACGATGCGGGGGCGCGCCTTAGGCAGCAACTTCACTCGCCATCCAAGCCCTTCCAGTGCGTTCATCGCATCACTTCTTTTGAAAATGGTCGTTAGGATTCAGGGAGCGATCGAGTCGAAAGGGATATGCATATCGTCGTAGCCTTTAGAACGCTATCATCCTCCTTGGAAGAAGGTCCGCTAGGGTTCGAGAGGGAAGATGGGAGAGATGGGGGCAGAAAGGAGAGAGGCCGAGGGAAAGAACGCTTTGATGATGAGATACCAATAGCTTTCTTGAGGGATCTCAAATAGCCTTCCGACAAAGAGAGCAGGAGAGAGTGGGAGAGGGCGTGAACTAATGAAGCGGACGGATCCACTCTTATTTGTATCTATAATAAAATGAATTTTACAATTGTACCATTTAGAGTTTTTCTAACAACAAAATGCCATAATTGTTTTTTGCAATTATGCTCTTGCCCTTTTATTCTTACAAATGTATAACAGTTCCCTTCAGTTTGTTTGCAACCGTACATGTATAACAATGGAAGGTCATGATTATGAATTTTATATGACTAAGGAGTATAAGTGTAGAAAACAAAAAGTAATGGGTTATAAGTTTCATCGGAATAAAACTCAGAAAGGCACCAGTGTAAAAGTCTCTAAATCAAAGCTGTTATCGAGGGCTCTGACAGATCGCTTTAACGTTTGTCACAACCTCTGGTACCTCCCTTGTCCTCTCCCACCTGGCTTGAGGAGAAGTCACGTCTCTCCTCAACTTTGCCGTAAGTGGTATACACACTCACCTTCGCCCGTTTCTCGAATCCACCTAAGCTCCCACCACCAACTTGAGAAGGAGCAATCGCACTCTCCTCCATCTTGAGATGTAACGACCATCCCCTTCATCGACTCCACCTCTTCCTTGGAGAGGACTAGAGCTCTCTGATGTACCTTGAGGCAGAGCAACCAGTTCTTACTTCGCCCATGGATCCGCTTACTCCTTTATCTCCATTTCCGCTACTCCTCTATGACGCAACGAGTATTTATGGTGTAGCCTCCTCCACCCCTCCTCTATCAAGACATCCACTTCTAGATCCATCATTGCATCGACATGGATCTCGTTGGAGACTCCAGCTTCAACTAGGTGTTTCCTTCCGATGGTACATCCCCATTTCTTCTCTATTGGGAGATTTCACTCATTAAAGCATGTCGGTTGGTTCCACTAAGCACTGAAGTAGATTATTCACCTTTGAGTCTATTGATTGAGTAATGGTGTATGTTTTTCTTAGTGCCATATGTTTTCCAGCTGTCTCTCAAGAGTTTGTGGGACCATATCCACCGTTAGGTGAGGTGGTTTAGTTCTTGCGAAGGGAAATGCTTTTTCTTTTCCTAGTTGTCTTTGATATTTTTCTTTGTTTCTTTTCTCTCCCCACAATCAACATTGTACTTCACTTTATGGGAGCTCTTTGTACTTCCTTAATCGAGAACTCACTCATACATGTCCCTTATTCATGTTAATGAATGAAGATTCTTTTCTTCAAAAAATATTTTGCAATTTAAGGCTAAAATAACTCACATACCACAATGAGAAATATCTTAAATATCAAGTACCATATTGTTGATTTTTGAAGTTCCATTACTATGACATCAAAATTGTCTATATAGTTTAGGAACTTTTCTATAATTTACTCAAACTCATATGGCGAAAGAGGTAGCAATTTTTCATTATTCACATTAAAAAAATAAATTTATAATTATAAATAAAGTAGATTTGTAAATACATACATTTACATATATAATGTGATATGTAGATCCATTTTATAATGGATAAAACACAAATATAAAAATTTCTTCCTAAAATGAATATGATAGTAGCAGATCAAATACACACACACACACACACTCACATACACATGCATGCATGCATGCATGCATACATAACGTGGTATGTTTGTATGTATGTTGTACGCATGTATGTATGTACGCATGTATATACATATGTATGTGTGTATTCATATTCGTTGTCAGCACCGCTTATTAGGATATGAAAAACATCATGTTAGAAAACTTTTTGTGAGCTCTATTTCTTATAATGCTTACATGATTATGTCTATTAATCTAATAAATTAATTATAAAGAACTGGACGAGTATTCTTGTAAAAAGCACAAAAGACGGGGGCACTTTTGTTATTCCTTGAATTCTGCGGGTCTCAATGTAAAATTACTCGAGTCACGTGAGTTGTCCCACATGACATGGGTACTTGATGAGACCATGATTCATTGCATCAACTCATCTAAATTACACAATATCCCACTGCATTTGCATTCAGTTTTCACCTATAATATGCGTATTTAACACTCCATTATCATCATGCACACTACACACAATAGTAAAAGAACCCTGACATATTTTATCTTATTGATAAACTTAATTATTATAGATTTGGATCACAAGTTTTTTATTGAACTTTCATTTGATTATGCAATGTTTAGGATTTCATAGAATTGTATCACTCGCAAAAATCGAACACATGCCATTTTTTTGCACATTGTTATAAGAAGATATGCATGGTAATTATTTGTCGTATCTCATATTTGTTTAAGCCCATACAAACAAATCCGATACCTCATGCAAAAAATGAACCCGTCTTAAACTAATTTTAGAATCCGACCATTCATTTTATGTGATATACATTTTGACTGCAAAATATGTATCATTAATCTAATATCTCTACTTTTTTGTAGAGAAATAATTACATCCACCGACCATGGTTGGGGAGACAAATCTCTCCAACACATGGTTGTCTATTCCTTAGTAAGTGTCACGTTCATCTCTTCAAGGCATTGAAATAAAAGCTTGGTTATGCATTCCCAACAAATCATGAACACAACACTAAAGCAATGTTCTTGAAATCAAATCGGAGGCCGAACCGAAAACCATATCGAAAATGTCCAATAGGGTTAGATCATGAAACATAGAGGAAAATAATGGTTGAATCAGTAGATCAAACATGCATAATACACTCATGCAAAATAAACATTTAAATATCATTCAAAATTGTTGATACAACCATAATACACACACAAAAAGATCAGTAAAAGATAACAAAGTTATAAATATGTATTTTCATCTATTATCACACAAATCTTTTCTCAAATAATATGTATTTTTAGGTATACACTTTTGAACCAAGTTGAACCAAAATTTATATACCATATTGAACCAGTGGTTGGACACAAAAAATGAATATTTGAATCAGACCTGTAAAACCTGGGTAACTGTACCGGTCAAGGTCTAGTTGTAAAAACACTTCTATAAAGCGAAGAAGAAAAAAAGAATGTTAGAGGATGGATGGGATATTATCATCATGAATACTCAACCTTCATGTTTTGAGTTTTTCCAAATTCGACCATTTTCACCTTTTTATTTCGCTTTCGTTCCTCGAATAATCTGATTCGGCCATGTGTCACTGGTTGTGCCACGTGGCCCGCTCCTTCACCTGCCATGCACCCTTCTCTCTCTGCCATCTGATTGCTATCCTCCCCTTCATATCGTCGCCGTCCATTTCCGCCCTCTTCTCAACCCTCCAATCATTTCTTGCACTGCATCTCCTCCGTCCATCAACGCCTAAACCTCAGCTTACCACGTATCAATCTTCTAGCCGCACGATCGACTTCGAGAGGCCTCCATCCTAGCCGTGCTTTCCTGCAACCCATGTCAACCTTTGATCAAGGCTCTGGGTCCATCACAACCATCCACTCTCGCCTTCATCTCCGTACGACACGTGTTGTGCTCTCATCCATTGATGAGGGCCTTCATCGTTTTAATCCCAACCACACGTAGGCTCCTAGCCATGGCTGTTGGATCGCGAGATCCAACGACCAAGGGACCGTCTTCCACCTTCTGTTCACCCCGCACCCACGTTCTGCACCTCTCACCGCCTCTCCGCCCTTTCCATTTCCCTCGCCACTTCAGCCACCATCTACACTCGATAAGCGCTCCACGATCGACCCTATTCTTCCCTCATCCTCGCTAGCACCCACTCACTCCATGAATCCATCTCATTCGCTCAACATTCTCCACAAAAACCCCATCGACCATCGTCAGCACCGCCAACCTCCAACTTTAAATACATTGTCTCCACCAACTTCGTACGCCCTCCACCTTTACGAGGGGTGAGGCCCAGCCCTCGTCCACCTCTCCGTGACATGGGGAGGTGGAATTGAAGGTGCGACGATGACTTCTTCCCCGATGAGACCTACCGCCTTCACGGATGCTTCGTAGAGCTCCGCCTCCGCTCGAGCTATCCCACCTTGCTGAGATGGTTCTGCGAAGACCCGGGGTTATCCTCGAACCCCCAGCCCAAGCCCTGCTCTGTCAATCCCATGTAAGCTCTTTGATTATCAATTGCATTTTCTTTGTTTTTCTTATATGTAATTAGGACTCTCCACGCTACTTCACCCTCCATTGACCATTGACTTAGATTCGTCACTCCTCCACCGTCTTCGCACTCACCTCCGTTCACTCTCCCTATCCTCCATAACCCCAAACCACTCCGACCCCCTCCTCAGAGCTCATCGGAGAAGACAACCTGGGCCCTCCATTTCTTCCCTCCTTATAACCCTCAACCATTTCATTCTTCTTGTGTCACCACCACGTTGCTTCGGCTATACGTTTGAATGTTGTAGGTGCTCGAATTGACATTGGTCGGAGTCCTCACCAGAGCGTTCTTGGAGAGTTCCAACCCCAGCGTACAGGAGTAACGATGGCATTCCAGATACTCTAGCTGCTTCACAAAGCTTCAACGATGACATCTATGCCTTCAGGTGCTGCTGGAGATCTTCACGGAGCTCAATTGGAGGTAGCGGAGCGCGGGGACCTTCGTCGGAACTAGCCAAGCCCGCCGTAGGCGACGATGGCAAGGAGGATTCAGAAGAGAAGTTACCGTCCGATTGCGAGATCGGATGACTTAAAGTGAGCCACATCGCCATCCTCTAGGATTTACAGCTATCGTTGGATCCTTGAGATCTGACAGTCCATAGGAGCCCACGTAGCCCGCTCCGAGCATCTTCTATGCCCCTTAGGCTCGGAGCACTCGAGCTTCTCCCGAGCCAGCCGAGCCTGCATCCGAGCCCGAGCCGTTAGCCGAAGCAGCCCCGAGCCTCCAACGCCACCCAGCCTGGACTCACATGTTCCCGTCACGTGATGGTTGGGAAAATTGCATGGAGGCCCCACCGACTTCTCCAAATTGGAGATAGGTCCATAAATCACATGCATCCCACGTGCGCCTGGGGTATTTTGCACCCGATCCCTAGCAGGTTTTAATAATAGCAAAAATACCATCGTATGTGTGGGTAATTTATAGGGAAGGTCTCGCGTCTATTCTATTTGCATTTTACTCCCTCCTAGGGACCTATTTGCTAGTTATCTTTTATGTTTTCTTGCATTTATGCCCTTGTCTTCTTTTATGCATATCTTGAGCATCTTATCTCCGTTTCATTTGATTTCAGTCTTGTTTTGAAGCTATTTTTATGATCTTTGTAATGGCATGCTTAATATCTGTTTTGACGCTCTAAATTTATGGATTATTTTAATAGCAAAATGTCACATATATAATGCCTTTTGTACCTTGTATTATTTCATTAACTGGATTAGCTTCATAATTTGAACCCGAAATTGATTGGTGATTATTGCTTAAATATTTCGTATGATTCGGGTATTTTTGCATTAGAACTTGCATTGCACTTTACTGTATCTCCTTGCATGATAAAAGTAAAATAAAAAATGCATTGTTCATGTTTGTTTATGCATACTGTCTTGTCATCATGCATTCATTGACCTACGTCTCCTTCATGAAACACTTAATCATAATAATAGGAGTCTAAATGATACTAAAGAGGCCCGTGTCCCTGACTTCGACCTTGGCTTGCCCAAGTAAAATATAAATTAGACCTTTTGATTTGATTGTTAATTTAATTAAACGATCTTTGATAGATTTAATTTAGTCCGACTGCAATGACATTGGAAGTGTTAATTTCACACTATTAAAGGGCTGAATCTTAGATTTATCACCAGGTAGTGGTACAAAGAAGTTAGACAACTTCATGACAGATCATGGGTTTAATAGAAGCCCATACGATTGTTGTGTTTACCACAACAAGGTGAAGGATGGATCCTCCATCAATATGTTACTGTATGTAGACAACATGGTGATTGCTGTCAAGAAGAAGAGTACCATAGATAATATGAAGCAGCACCTTAGTTCAAAGTTTGACATGATGGACCTTTGTGCAATGAAAAAGATTTTAGAGATGGAGATCATTATAGATCGTGCAAAAGGGAAGCTTTTCATATCTCAATAAAACTATATTGTGAAAGTTCTAATTAAATTTAGGTTGCATACAACCAAGACACTAGGTTCTCCATCGCTATGAATCGCCTCTCAGTTTCTTTCGCACCTCAATTAGACGCGGAGAAGGAACACAAGTTACATGTTCACTATGCCAACACATTTGGGAGTCTTATGTATGCCATTGTATGCATAGTACATGATATTGTTAATGTTGCGAGCATTGTTAGCAGATTCATAGGCAACCTTTGGAATGGGCATTGGTAGATATTCAAGTGGATTTTCCGCTATAAGAGAGGAACATTAGACATTGGACTCATCTGTGGAAGTGATTTGGAGTATTTTATTACAAGATTCAGATTCAGACTATGCTGCAAATATTGATGAGAGGAGATCAATGACCTGATACATCTTCACTTTGGGGAATTCAATCATCAGTTGGAAGTCTACCTTACAACTATCTATTACTTTGTCAACCATGGGGGCAGAGTACATGGATTTGGCAGAGGTTGCAAAGGAAGGAATCTGATAGAAGGGTTTAGTTGGAGATCTTAGTCTAAAACATGATCATGTTATAATGTTGTGACAGACTCAGTACGATATAGTTACTCAAGGACTAGTTACATCATGAGAGGACCAAGCACATAGATGCCAAATATCACTTCATTCGTTTGAAGAAGATAATTAAGGTAAAGAAGGTCAGCATAACGGATAATCCAAACGATATGTTCTCAAAGGAAGTTCTTAGAAGTAAGTTCAAACATTATATGGACTTTCTCAATGTAGACAATCGACAACATTCCCAAGGAGGGACAAGAGGAAACTCGACGAAGCTTGACAAAGCTTCTCAGAGTTTTTAATTCAATGTGGAGATTGTTGATATGCATTAAATCTTAACCATCTGACCCATGTTGAAGAACCCCGCATGCACATCATCTTGTCGTACTATACCCGAACAAGACGGGAGTCTCGATGCCTAATGAATCCCCATTCATTACTCTTTATTCCTTTATTTTAGCTAGAAATAATTGCAAAACACCGTGTAAATACTTGTAAATACAATAACTTGTCAAATTGCATGCTTCATGTAATTATCCATAATTAGCATGTTTTTATTTAAAAATAAAGGAATAAAGAAATAAAGAAAAAGAGGGAAATATTTAGAATAAATATTGAGTGACTCGAACCCAAGGGAGGGCTAATCATTAGCCTGATCGCAAAATAAATCAAGTAGAGAGAGGTAGGGCCATTAATTATTGTGCAAATATTCCCCATTTCATGTATATATTTTATTTTCATAAAATAAAAAATAATTATATGTTCCTCATAATGTGTATATATTTATAAAAATAAAATAAAAATGAGAAAAATAAAAATAAAAATAAAAATAAAATAAATTCTCTCTCTTAACCTTGTATATACCATGTATATATGTACCTAACCTTATTTATTTTACCTTTGTAAATACATAATAAAAATCAAATAAAAATTATTTTATATCCCATATTTTATGTTATAAATAAATAAAATATAAAATAGGGATAATTGTACAAAAATAAATTAATAAAAATAAAAAATACCCTGGTATTTATACCTATGTTTAATAATACATTATGTATATACATTAATATATTTTTCAAAAAATAAATAAAAATCACCAAAAAATACATTGAAAAATAAGAAACATTTTTCATGTTGTAAATATTTTTATATAAAATCACTATTTTAAAATGAATTTCTAAATAATTTTGGGCTCGGAATTTTTCCATTGGTCCACGAAGGATGTTGACCCCCGGTCAACTCCCCCCCAGGACCACATCTCCGCCGATCCGCTTCGTCGACCCGATTTCATGACATTTTCACGATTCAATCCGCCTCCCATTTGCCCAAACCCCGAGCTCCGATTGTAGTGGGCAGATCCGCGATCCTCGCCCGATCATTTCCTTAGGGGCCCATGCATTGATGTGCGTGCTCGACTCCAATCTTCCCGGACCCCTACCACTATATAGTCTGAGCTTCAGCCTCCTTCCTCCGCACCTTTGACCACCGTCTTCGACTCCCAGGACCTCCACCCTCTTACCTTGAGTGACAGCAATGTTGGACATGTGAGCCCACGGCGAGCCATTATGCAATAAATGTTATTGCGAATATCATTCCCTGATCTGAAATGAAGAATAAATAATTTACATAATAGGTCCCTCTGTACAATTAGGGTTATGTACCATGGCTATCTTAATGATCATACAGTTGTTGATTCAATTATTGAATCATAGAGGCTGGTGCTTGGATGAATATCTAAAGAGTTAGATTGAGGACTCATCAAGCACCGTCAAATGATTGTTAAGATGTGATCTCCAGCCTGAGTAGGAGATGGCAATCCTTTTCTCACATAGGCTGATATCTGATCGACCTCTTGATGCAGGTCCTCTGCATGGGAATAGTGATTCGGAGGTGTCAGATTAGTTAGGTCAATGGGTTGACATAACGAGATCGAGATAACCTAAGTCCTATGTTGAATGCTGTCATAGCATAGGCACGCATCCTCTGATCGGAGACAGATGTGTTACTATATGTCTGAGTGTGTACATTTGGCAGACCAATAGGTTGATGACCTAACCAAGGTCTGTACACCGGCGCGCTGGTGTGCATGTAAGGGCATATGAGTAATACGATCTCTCAAAGGGATCATACAGGTTCACTACTGAACCGGAAGACATGAGCTCACTCATGAGATATTGGGAAGAATCAAATTCCGTGCACGGTCGTCTCGCTTTGGAAGCTTGACTGAATTTGTAGGTTTGATATATACTTTTGGAAAGTATATGATCAAGACCTAGGTATGATATATGCTTTTGGAAAGTATATGATCGATACCAAATCCCAATGATCAAATGAGAAACTTAGTGATCAAACCCTGAAGAAGATAGTGTAAAATTGATCTTGATCTTCGGGTTGACCATGGGTCTTTTAGTATGAAGGATGTACATGTATTGGGAATACCTGAGGGTGATGTGATCATAAACAATTGTATATCCATGACGCTTCCATTCCGAGGGAGTGATGAAACAGGTCTAGATTTTAGTGACTCCTTCCAGTAGAGAAGCAATCTGATCTTAGTCCAAGTGTTGGACATTGGTCTGAATAAGATTCAGATTCAATGAAGATTAGATTTGCGGTCTTGATTTAATCAAGCATCTGTGGGAGGTTCGTTCGATCTGGATTTGAGATAAGATCTTAATATCCAAGTCACCATACGTGGACCAATACAATCGCCCTGTCCTTATCTCCAAGTATCTGCGGAGAAAGCACATTATTCTTGAAGGAGTTCAAGAATAATTCATTTGATGATTCCTATATCCAAGCATCGAGAAAATGGATAATTAAATATGATTTAATTATCATGAATAATATGAATTTGATTCATATTATAAGAAGAGATATCTAAGACAGTTAAATGTGATTTAGTTATCAAAGATATGAATAACGTGAATGTGATTCATGTTATTTGGGCACATGAGAGATCCAAGATGATTAAATGTGATTTAATTATCATGGATATGAATAATGTGGATAGCACTATCCATATTAATCATATATATATTATAAATATGATTTATAATATATTAGAGAGAAAGACACTATGGAAATAACATTTGTTAATTATTAGTGTGAATTGGATCCACATTAAGTAATTCATTGGAAATGTAATTTACAAATTAGTTTGGGTTGTAAATTTGATTCACATATATTTCAATGGCATGATTGAAATATTCATAAATTATTAAGAGATAATATGATATAATAAAAAGGAGATAATAAGCCACCATTAATGAGGTGGTGTCACCCATGAAAAAGTCATGGGTGACGCCCCATTTTAGGAGGCTACCTTATCTCCATTTTATTATCTTGATAAATCTCTTAATTAATTGATTTATGTTAAATTAAATTGTGTTGATAATGTTGAAACATATATTGAATTTAATTATAAATAAATGTTGTTGGTATTAACCAACAACAATCATAGCCATTGATTTTGCATAGACCAAGCCTTGCCGTTGAATCTATGTGTCCCATGGATTGAGATCCATTAGATCCTAAACTAATATAAAAGGAGGGCTAGGGTAGCCTTTCTAAGTACATTATTAAGAGTTGTACAAGGTTACAACTCTCTCTCTCTCTCTCATATTCTCGTCCTCTCTCTTTCTCTCCTCCAAAAGATGGTTGTCCATCTTGTGTTGAGAAAGGAGAGACTCTCGGCTTCTTCTTAGACGACTCGAGGATCTCCTTCTTTTTTGGAGTTTCTTACTCTAAAGGAAGACGACAGATTTCGTTTGACGAAATCAGGGGATCCATTGCTTGGATCTTCATCGAGGATTGCGGGACGGACGCGGCTCATCATCGTGCACGCGAGTGCGTTCTTCGTGGATCGGACTTGAGACAGGAGGATCTCTACTTTGGGATCTCACAATCGCAACCTCGCTTCAAGAGGTATTCCTTATACTTTGTGGTTTGATGAAACGATTCAAGAAGTGTTCTCGTGATCATGTGATTTCATCTTTTGTTTTTTTTTAAAAAAATTTAATTTCCGCCGCATCTCGCGACTAGTGCGACTAGTTGCTCCGATTGCATACGATGCGATCGACACGCTTCCGTGATGCTCTTAAGGATTCTCAATATCCTTCAAGTGGTATCAGAGCCATAGGTCGAATAAGGTTTTGGATATCTCATAGACCTAGGACGACTTGGGCTTGAAAGAGATGCGGAATTTTTTGTCGCATTTGAATTTTCGCACCTCTGTCTAATTGAATATTTCGGCTATGTTTAAATTGTTTAAACACGATTTTTTCAATTGTATTTTGTTCCCCATTAAATAAGGAAACCATAGGATCTGAGTTTGTGAAATTTGGACTTCATTTGCTCAAAATATGGTCTTTTGAATATGCATATATTCACTGTTCCAGGAACTACGGATCTAATCGTGATTAATGAGTTAATTATGGTTTTGATACGCCTCTAAATGCGTGAATTATCACTTGAGTTCTTTAGTAAATCAAATTTACAATCTTAGGAAACTGATTTTTCCATTTTTTGGATTTAAATTGATCAAGATAAATTATATTTAGTGATTGGGGGTCACTGCTGGAAATTGACAGTTTTTGATCATGAACCTTGTGATAAGTCATTCAAATATGTTGATGAAAATTAATTGTTAATTTTCTGAAATAATTAGTGATAAATATTTGTGAAATATTTAATTAAATAATTATTTCATTGAATGACATTTGCCTAAACCACAATGATGAGATAATAGATCTTGATCATTGGTTCATCAACAAACATTGATTTCATGAAAATCATAGTTTATCCTACAATAGTTGTAGGACAACTTTTACATGAAAACCCTCTTGCTTGAATAGGATTGGGGATTTGTTTAGCAAATCTCCTTATAATATAATCAAAATTGTTTTGATGTATATTATATGGTATAATTTCGGTTGAAAAACCGATGAGCATCTCAATGTACATGATGATGTATCTGGTATTATCCTTTCCCGAGGCAGATATGGTGCCTAGTCGAAGAGCATTGGGGTCGCGGGTTGCAACGTATGTGGTCCGTCCCACTCTCCTCGGTACTGGCCATGACAGCGGGTAGGGACCGTATAATACCGGAGAAGTCAGAGTGTATTTTTCTAATTATTCAAATTCGAATAATACATACTTTGAGATTATACCTACTATTCAAGTAATAATCAAGTTTGTTGATTGATGATTGGATTAATGATTAATTTAATGTGATTAAATTAATTATATCCAATAAACACTCTATCATGAATAGATGTGTATTTCCCTTGGAAGAATTAATTATGTGAATATGATTAACGATAATTGATTAAAAAATTTGAATATGAGGTGGTGGATCACATAAGTGACATCCATGGTCTCCTGTCAAGGCAAAGGATTCCGTCGCCAGTTGTTGCGTATAGGAGATGCCTGTCCGAAGTGACAGATCATATACATGATTTAATTGGATCGGGTTCTTTGCTTATCGAAAGAGTAAGGTCGTATACGTAGTGAACCCAATATCGAGTCCTCATATTATTGGGGCGATATTGGATTGTGTATAGCGAGTATTAAGCCTGTTGACGGTTGGTTCAATTAATGACGGGTCAACATCATCTTAGGGGTGGTGGGCCCGGGTGTTAAAGACCGAATTGGGAAATGCAAGTTGGACTTTTAAGACGGAATGTGTTCCCGCTTCTTTCTATCTGAGTTTTAGGTTCTCATATTATTGGGATGCAACAAAGATAAGGAAGGAGATCCCAGATCTTGCTAGAGATATAATGGTAAGAATATCTCTTACATTGAAAGTGATTAAGGGAATAAACTTTCAGTGTTGACAAGGCAAGACAACCTTGATATAAAAATTCCTAAATCAAAGTAAAATATGTATATATAAATACATACGCTTACACACATTTATTATTTCAGATAATCCTTCATTAAACCCATTCAATGTTATATTCGATAATAACTAGTAAAATATCATGAATTGAACTCATGATCCAGATATTGTACTTGCAATTGGACACACAATGTATGTGGTTGCAATGTGTAAGTTTCCTCAACATAATGAGGAATGACAATTAAATAAGACAATAAGATATCATCTTAGGGTTTGTATGTCTCTATAGTCTTGATCTTTCATCGAGTGTACTTTGGAAGTGACATGTCGATGATGATCGCAATTGTCAAATAATCCTTATAAAATCTAAGAAGATGTTCTGTCATACATATGTGCTCTAGACATTTAATCATGAATGACATGGTTCTCTGCATTATGCAGAATGGTAGCTCGAAAGAGATGATGTATTCAAAATGTTTGAATGCCTACCTAAACCTAAGTCTCTAAGAGTTAAGATGTATGTAGATATGATGAGTGTCATCATTCTACTATCTATACTCAAGTCATTCATGAAGCTTCATAATAATCATTTTGAATGAATTTGATGAAGCATGTATAAATGTTGAAATACTCTTGTATTGAAATCTTTTGAATTCAACATAAGAGATTCTTTGTCTTGAACAATGGTTGTTTATAGATCAGAGAGCACAGTGGAAGGATGGGTTGGACCCATGTGAGAAGGAAAGTCAAAGAGTTGATTGTACTTCTGCGACTTCCATATGACATCCAAAGAGTTGGATGAATGCCAATATTGCAATAAGTTGATGTGTTGATAGTATGACTATCAAATCTGTCTAAAATCCTCAGTGAAGGACTCAGATAGAGCATCAGAATAATCTACATATAATCATTGACTCTGACTTTCTTATTTCATAAGATAAAGTCTGACAATTGTGTCCCAATCTTCTAATGACATTTGTAATTAGTTGCATATATATATTAGAAGATTAGAAATTTGATCTTAAGGTTTAGTAGTCATCTACATGGATATTGCTGTAATTGTTGCAACAATCTCTGTTGGATAGATAGACTTCATATTCTCAGTGGGAGAGCCCTTAGTCTTGGAGAATGTCTCCATGACCTAGATAGTAGAGCACACTTATTGTTTGTTTCTAAATGTTGGAAATAAACATGAATTCTGAGATAGAACTATCATAAAGAGTTATGATGGAAGTATTTCATATAGTAATCTAACATCTAGTGAATTCCACAAAATTAGAAAATTAACGAATGGTTCATTAAGATTTCTAAAACTGAAAGCAAACCTTATAAGATCAATAGGAGGATGAAGATCATTTGACAATGATATGGCATCAAGTCTTGGTATGTCTGTTGATTTGATCAATAGACTAGTAAGATATGAAACTTTAGAATGTCTAAAATTTCAAATCTTGCATACTTGTGAATATTGTATTCAAAGTAAAATGTCCAATACGCCCTTCTCTGAGAATGGTGTTAGATGTCGAGGTATTCAAGATCTCATACATATTGATGTATGTAGATCATCTATATCATAATAAACATTATGGATATGTGATATCTATTGATGATTATGTATGATATGAGATTTCTTCTCTTCACCTGAGAAACCTTTGAAATGTTCAAAGATTTCACAATTTTGGTTTAGAACCAAAGTTTAAAGAAAGATGAAATGCATTTGACCTAACCTAGGTAGCTTGTACCTGTTAGATAAAAATTCAAAGAATACCTTATGGAGATATGAATATCATTTCTATCTCACTCCTCCTGATAAACCTAAACTCAATAGAGTTGTAGGGAGATACAATTGGATCATGTGTGACATGATATGATCAATGATGAATTATAGCATAATTGCCTCTTAGTTTCCAGGTATATATGTAGTGGAGACTACACTATATATCCTTAATAAGATTCCATGCAAGTAAGCTGGAATTAAGCACTAGAGAGTGCTACTTCATTAGGAAAATAAAGGATGATATGGGATACCTACTTTATGACCTTGAGATTCTTAAAATATCTCATCTATGAGAATGTGATTCTTAGTGGATGAGACTCTTGAGAATCAAGAAGAAAATGAAGTAAAGGAACTCATTTAATCTTGAGAAGATAATTAGGCTCCTGAAATCAGAAACTAAGGGGATAATTAGAGATGAAACACTAATACCTCTTCAAATGAGTTTGAGGATGTATTCCATGTGTCGATTAAGTCTGACAATGATCAGACTTCATGTGATGAAGCACCTAAGGATCATGACATGGAAAGATGGATATTAGCAATAAAGTCTAAAGTAGACTTCATATACAAGTGTTGTATATGGACCCTCGAAGATCCACCTATATGGGTAAGACCCATAAAGGTTTAAATGGATCTTCAAGAGAAGAGGGAACATGATGAGAAGGTAGAAACCTTCAAAGCACGGTTCGTAGCCATAAGCTACACACCGGAAGAGAAGACATTGCTTGCAATGAGACTTGCTCTTCGGTAACCATGCTTAAAATCATCAGAATATTGCTAACCTTAGCTACACAACTTGACTATTACATCTTCAAGATGTAAGTCAAGATTGCATTCCTTTAAGAATACCTCTCTAAGGATATTCACATGAAGTAGCCCCAGGGCTTCATGATTGGGGAAAGTAAGGTGCGAAAGCTAAAGAAATCCATCTGTGGACTCAAATAAGCTTCTTGTAGTTGGAACATAAGATTTGATGAAATTATAAATGTTATGATTTCAAATAGAATCTTGATGAACCATATGAAGCTTAGTGGGAGTGTTCATCGTGCTAAATGTAGATAATATCCTAATCATTTGGAATGATATAAGGATGTTAATAAGTGTTTTATAGACTGGTTATTCCATACCTTGAGATATGATCTCAAGAATACCTCTTAGATCTTAGTTCTAAAGTTGTTCAAAAGTAAAGAAAAGAGGGTATTGGGACTGTCACATTCGTAGTATACCTTGGACATGTTCCATTTTTTTGGAAATTCCAAGAAAGGCTTCCTTCCCTTAAGATTTGGTACTGACCTATCTAAAGGGATAACACCTCAAAGAGTTGAGGAAGTGAATGCTAGAACTGCTTGCACTTGTGCATCAGTTACGAGAAGCTAAGTGTATGCTAGATGTGTACAAAAGCCAGATATCTGCCATGCAGTGGAAGTAGTAAAGTGTTGCTAATCCTACTATGGAAAGAAAACATTTGATTGCAGTAATAACAATGTCTTCATAGATGACAAGATTTTGAGATAGTGATCTCAAAGTCATATCTTCAAAAGCTTAAGACTTTATAGATAGAGATCTAAAAGGTCTTAACTGTGGATACCTAAAGAGATAGTGATCTCCCGGAATAAGGGTATTCTGATAAGGATTATGGAAATACTGGTTATAATAATTATTGAGCATTAGTGTTAAGGACACTATAACTGCTTTGACTAGATTGAGTATTGGTTGCATTAGATGCAACATTCGCATTTGATGCGAGCACTGTTACCTAGGGATATGCAAGTGTCGTAAAAGGACTTGGCATACTCTTTTGGGAACAGAGTGACTGATCAACTTACCTAGCTATTTCTAAATAGCCTATGATTGTCACATGAGTGTGGGTTTAAATGATTGGCTCATTAATGGCTCTTTGGGCTAGTGGGAGATTGTTGGACATGTGAGCCCACGGCGAGCCATTATGCAATAAATCTTATTGCGAATATCATTCCCTGATCTGAAATGAAGAATAAATAATTTGCATAATAGGTGCCTCTGTATAATTAGGGTTATGTACCATGGCTATCTTAATGATCATACAGTTGTTGATTCAATTATTGAATCATAGAGGCTGGTGCTTGGATAAATATCTAAAGAGTTAGATTGAGGACTCATCAAGCACCGTCAAATGATTGTTAAGATGTGATCTCCAGCCTGAGTAGGAGATGGCAATCCTTTTCTCACATAGGCTGATATCTGACCGACCTCTTGATGCAGGTCCTCTGCATGGGAATAGTGATTCGGAGGTGTCAGATTAGTTAGGTCAATGGGTTGACTTAACGAGATCGAGATAACCTAAGTCCTATGTTGAATGCTGTCACAGCTTAGGCACGCATCCTCTGACCGGAGACAGATGTGTTACTATATGTCTGAGTGTGTACATTTGGCAGACCAATAGGTTGATGACCTAACCAAGGTCTATACACCGGCGCGCTGGTGTGCATGTAAGGGCATATGAGTAATACGATCTCTCAAAGGGATCATACAGGTTCACTACTGAACCGGAAGACATGAGCTCACTCATGAGATATTGGGAAGAATCAAATTTCGTGCACGGTCGTCTCGCTTTGGAAGCTTGACTGAACTTGTAGTTTGATATATACTTTTGGAAAGTATATGATCAATAACTAGGTATGATATATGCTTTTGGAAAGTATATGTTCGATACCAAATCCCAATGATCAAATGAGAAACTTAGTGATCAAACCCTGAAGAAGACAATGTAAAATTGATCTTGATCTTCGGCTTGACCATGGGTCTTCCAGTATGCAGGATGTACATGTATTGGGGGTACCTGAGGGTGATGTGATCATAAACGATTGTATATCCATGACGCTTCAATTTCGAGGGAGTGATGAAACAGGTCTGTATTTTAGTGACTCCTTCTAGTAGAGAAGCAATCTGATCTTAGTCCAAGTGTTGAACATTGGTCTGAATAAGATTCATATTCAATGAAGATTAGATTTGCGGTCTTGATTTAATCAAGCATCTGTGGGAGGTTCGTTCGATCTGGATTTGAGATAAGATCTCAATATCCAAGTCACTATATGTGGAACAATACAATCGCCCTGTCCTTATCTCCAAGTATCTGCGGAGAAAGCACATTATTCTTGAAGGAGTTCAAGAATAATTCATTTGATGATTCCTATATCCAAGCATCGAGAAAATGGATAATTAAATATGATTTAATTATCATGAATAATATGAATTTGATTCATATTATAAGAAGAGATATCTAAGATAGTTAAATGTGATTTAATTATCAAAGATATGAATAACGTGAATGTGATTCATGTTATTTGGGCACATGACAGATCCAAGATGATTAAATGTGATTTAATTATCATGGATCTGAATAATGTGGATAGCACTATCCATATTAATCATATATATATTATAAATATGATTTATAATATATTAGAGAGAGAGAAACTATGTAAATAGCATTTGTTAATTATTAATGTGAATTGGATCCACATTAAGTAATTAATTGGAAATGTAATTTACAAATTAGTTTGGATTGTGAATTTGATTCACATATTTTTCAATGGCATGATTGAAATATTCACAAATTAATTTGGAATTAATTTTATGGATAATTACATGATAATAGTTATCACAAATTATTAAGAGATAATATGATATAATAAAAAGGAGATAATACGCCACCATTGATGAGGTGGCGTCACCCATGAAAAAGTCATGGGTGACGCCCAATTTTAGGAGGCTACCTTATCTCCATTTTATTATCTTGATAAATCTCTTAATTAAATGATTTATGTTAAATTAAATTGTGTTGATAATGTTGTATTTAATTTAATAATAAATAAATGTTGTTGGTTTTAACCAACAACAATCATAGCCATTGATTTTGCATACACCAAGCCAGGCCGTTGGATCTATGTGTCGATTGAGATCCATTAGATCCTAAACTAATATAAAAGGAGGGCTAGGGTAGCCTTTCTAAGTACATTATTAAGAGTTGTACAAGGTTACAACTCTCTCTCTCTCTCTCATATTCTCGCCCTCTCTCTTTCTCTCCTCCAAAAGATGACTGTCCATCTTGTGTTGAGAAAGGAGAGACTCTCGGCTTCTTCTTAGACGACTCGAGGATCTCCTTCTTCTTTGGAGTTTCTTACTCTAAAGGAAGACGACAGATTTCGTTTGACGAAATCAGGGGATCCATTGCTTGGATCTTCATCGAGGATTGCGGGACGGGCGCGACTCATCATCGTGTCTGCGAGTGCATTCTTCGTGGATCGGACTTGAGACAGGAGGATCTCTACTTTGGGATCTCACGATCGCAACCACGCTTCAAGAGGTATTCCTTATACTTTGTGGTTTGATGAAACGATCCGAGAAGTGTTCTAGTGATCATGTGGTTTCATCTTTAGTTTTTTTTTTAAAAATAATTTCCGTCGCATCTCGCGACTAGTGCAACTAGTTGCTCCAATTGCATACGATGCGATCGACACGCTTCCGTGATGCGCTTAAGGATTCTCAATATCCTTCAAGCAAGCCCTAGGGGGTGTCGGAGAGAGGATAGAGGCGCCCTAGCCCCAGGTCCGGCAACCCACGTCATCGCGCTCCGCCACCGGCGAGCTCGAGCCTCTGGAGGCATCGATCCATCGAGGCGAGGATCTCAGGAGGTAGCTGAACTCCCCCATAGACGATTCCGACCATCAGGTAGATTCTTTAGACCATAGCTTAGCTTTAATTCAAGATCTTATGTTTAGCGCCGCCAGCCTTCGCCGGCCGGTTCCCGACCATCCCTTCACCCGTTCGATCATCCGACCACACCCACACCTTCATGAGTCCTCTCCACCTTCTACGCCCCGCCGATCATCCTGGTTCACCCCGGGACCAGGACTTAGGTCCTCCTGAAGGATATGGTAAAAATCCTCAAGTGCATCACGGAAGCGTGTGTGTCGTATCGAATACGACAAGGAGTGACTAGTCGGACTAGTTGCTCGATGCAACGGAATTTAAAAATTTTATACGACGAAACCACATGATCCAATAACACTTCTCGGATCGTTTCGTCTAAACCACAAACAAGTAATAGGATTACCTCTTGAAGCGTGGTTGCGATCGAGTCTCTAAACGAAGAGACCTCCTGTCTCAAGTCCGATCCGACGGAGGAGACGCTTGCGAGCGCGGGGATGAACCACGTGCTTCTCGCAATCCATGTTGATGATCCAAGCGGCGGATCTCCTGATCTCGACACACGAGATCCGTCGTCTTCTTCACAAGCGAGGCGCACCGAAGGAGACGGAGATCCACGAGCAGACGATCGGGCAGCATAACGACGATGCTGCGACGATGGAGAACCTCTCCATGGCATCCATGGTGGACGACCATGAGAGGGATAGAGAGGGCTGACGTCTAGAGAGAAAGAGAGAGAGAGATGCTTCCCAAGCATTATGTGTAAAGAGATAGCATGGGTATGCCTCTCTATTTATAGGGTTTTAGGATCCATGGATCTCAATCCATGGGACATATAAAATCAATGGATGAGATTGATTTATGTCAATCCAATGGTCAAGATTGTTGTTGGTAAAACCAATAAATTTAGGTAAAAATATATTTGACAAAATCAAATATAAATTAGTCCTAAATCAAACCAATAAATAAGGAGAGAATGTGCATGGAGATTTCATCTCCATGCACCTTCCATGTGGACGGCCACACATTCCTATTAGGAATGATGTGCCACCCACTCTTTCCATGGGGAGAGCAATCTCATGGAAATCCATGAGATTGCATTTCTCCTTGAAAATCTCCTTTATTTATTTCCAACAACTTTTGTTGGCTTTTTATTCTTCAAAAATAATTCACAATTATATTTGAGAATATTGCAATCTTGCCATGGAAAAATTGTGAATCAAATTCACAACCCAAAAACAATATATAATTTACATTGTCAATTAATTACACAATGTGTATCCAATACACATAATTAATCAACACATATAAATTATAATTAGCTCTCTCTAATACATTATAAATCACATTTATAATATATTATGAATAATTGGATATTGCTATCCACGTTGTTCTTATCCATGATGATTAAATCATATTTAATCATATTGGATCTCTTTATCTCATGTGTTCAAATAATATGAATCATATTCACATTATTCACATCTTTGATAATTAAATTATATTCAATTATCTTAGATAACTCTCTTTATAATATGAATCAAATTCATATTAATATTGATAATTAAATCACATTTAATTATCTATTTTCTCAATGCTCGGATACATTTTATCAACAATGAAATTATCCTGAACCCATTCAAGGATAATGCGCTTTCTCCGCGAATACTTGGAGATAAGGACAGGGCGATTGTATTGTTTCACGTATAGTGACTTGGATATTGAGATCACATCTCAAATCTAGATCTCGGGCCTCCCATAGATGCTTGATTAAATCAAGACCGTAAATCTAATCTTCTCATTGGATCTGAATCACATTCAGATCAATGTCCAATATTTGGACTAAGATTAGGTTACTTCTCTACTGAGAGGAGTCACTAAAATCCAGACCCGTTTCATCACTCCCTAGGAATGGAAGCGTCATGGTTATACAATCGTTTATGATCACATCACCCTCAGGTATTCCCAATACCTGTACATCCTGCATACTGGAAGACTCAGAATAAACCCGAAGTATTAGATCATCTTTACACTGTCTACTTCATGGTTTTATCAGTAAGTTTCTCATTCGATCATTGGGAGTCAGTATCGATCATATACTTTCCAAAAGCATATATCATACCTTGGTCTTGATCATATACCTTCCAAAAGTATATATCAAACCAACAAATTTAGTCAAGCTTCCAAAGCGAGACGACCGTGCACACGGAATTTGATTCTTCCCAATATCTCATGATTGAGCTCATGTCTTCCGGTTCAATAACTGAACCTGTATGATCCCTTTGAGAGATCGTATTACTCATATGCCCTTACATGCACACCAGCGAGCCGGTGTATAGACCTTGATTAGGTCATCAACCTATTGGTCTGCCAAATGTACATACTCAGATATATAGTAACACATCTGTCTCCGGTAAGAGGATGTGTGCCTATATCATGACAGCATACGATATAGGACTTTGGTTATCTCGATCTCGTTAAGTCAACTCTTTGACCTAACTCATCTGACACCTCCGAATCTCTTGCATCAAGAGGTCGGTCAGATATCAGCCTAACTGAGATAGGATTGCCATCTCCTACTCAGGCTAGAGATCGTCTCTTAACAATCATTTGACGGTGCTTGATGAGTCCTCAATCTAACTCATTAGATATTCATCCAAGCACCAGCCTCTATGATTCAATACTTGAATCAACAGCTGTATGATTATCAAGATGGCCATGGTACATAACCCTAATTGTACTAAGGGACCTATTATGCAAATTATGTATTCTTCATTTCAGATTAAGGAGTGAATTGCAATAACATTTATTGCATAATGGCTCGCTGTGGGCTCGCATTTCCAACACCTCCTCCGCCGCCGCTCGTCGGAGGATCACGCCGCGCCTCATCCATGCATCCCCTTCGCCCGCTAACGGGTCGAGGCAGTTTGCCCTCGACCCCTCTTGATTCCTGTGTAGGTTTCAAGGCGTAAGAGCCTCATCTGGAGGCTCGACTGTTAAGGCACAGGGCTCCAAGTACTTGTCATCGTCGGGGACCCTCCAGGTCCTCGTAGCCCCATCGGAGTATATCACAGGCTGCGGAATATCACCAGCATCGATTCCCCCATCTCAGCAGCACTGGAGGAGGTCTCCATTGCACGCCATGGTCGGGCGAAGTTTGCCGACGAAGTGTTCTTCCAGGAGTCTCCAGCACCGTTCGATTGAGCCCCTCGTGCCAGATTTGATCTTAGCCCTCCATCCGAGGGAGGCTCTCGACCGTCGATCCATCTGAGGATCAGATCCGAGACGAGACATCCATCATGAAGAGGTGTCCATGCGTCATGACCGTTCGATCTTGAGAGGACGCCCATCAGCCGTCAGGTCATAATAAAGGGGTAAATATCCCTTAGGCCCCTTTTCTTTTGGCATTTATAGTTTAGTCCTGTAAATATTTTTAGTAGTTGTTTAAATTTGGAATAATTGCATTGTGGACCTTCGAGTTTTTAGTATTTACATTTTAGTCCCCCCTGTTGTGAAGCACGTGCCTCGACACGTGAGTTTTTGGGAAAATTGCATATATTAGGCTGGGTTTTATGGATGTTATGGAATGAAATTTGAGTTTTGATATTTACATATATACCCCTGTGCGTACTGGAATTGGAGCATGTGTTGAATTTCACGTGAAATTTATAGTTGAACCCTTATACTTTCCGCACGTGTTCCATTTTAACCCTTCAAATATGTTTTCCTTACATTTAGATCCCTGTGTGCTGTGCCTTGTTTATTTGTTTAATAAAATATCAAATCAACTCCAAAACTGTGAAGTTTGGATACGTAGCTCCTGCCACTGTGTAAAAATTTCACTAATTTGTTGGGACATTTTTATTGTTGTTTGCTATTTTTACAAATTCAAAAACACCTGTTTTTGTTACTGTTTGCAGTGTAAAATCAACTAAAAATATTAAAACCCCCTCAAAAATTGTAAAAAAAATCAGGTATTGTTAGTTTTAGTGTTTACTTGCTTCAGCCCAATTTTCACTTAATTTGAATTTATAAAACACCTAAAAAACTAAAACACTAAAAACTAATAAAAAACATTAAAAATTTAAAAAAATAAAAAAATGCAATTTCTTTTCCTGTAGTTTAGTTTTTATTTGTAGTTTCATATAAAATTGTCTCCAGATTTTTATAGGCTATTTGTCTATTTTTAGATAGCCTTTCAAATCTGGTTGCACATTGATTTCAGTTTTCTTCCTTATTCCATTTTTAGAAAATTAATAAAAAATATAAAAATCTGAGAAAATTACCAAAAATACTAAAAAATTCAAAAAACCAAAAATATTTTTATTACATTTTTCTGAGTTATTTCGATGTGTTGAATAATTAGTTGAGTGTCCTTCTTTTTGTCTTTTTATATATTTTCTTCATAATCAAAAATACATTTTTTTTAAAATACACAAAAATCCACCAAAAATATTTTATCCTTTATTTTGTTTTTAGACTGTTTCGTAGGCTCTTTTGAGCCAATCCATGCTCCTTGTGATCGACCCTGGTCACTATCCCAGTTAAATAAAATAGCTAGACTGTCGTTTAGCTCTTTTGACTGATTACTCATTTTGGTGGTCTTCTAGTTTCTTGTTGATCGATTTCCGAGATCCGGATCACAACGACCCTTGTTTATACCTTTACCCAGATTTTTTGAGATTTTTCGATCACCAATGCCCAATCAACGAGCCTGGGGGTCAAGGGGAGGAGGTACGCTCTCCCCCTATAGGGACGTGTGGGCATTATCCCTGGTGATTTTTTTATAAATGGCTCGATTTGTATTCAGGCATATGGATCCATTTATTTCGGGGATCCGTATGTATGAGAGCAGTATATAAACTCCATAGGAGGGGTGTAAACAGACTGAACATGAGCGAACCTACATTTTTTAGGTTCGGTTCATTTATTTAATTGAGCTTAAAGTTGTGTTCAGGTTCGATTCTTTTATTCTCATACCGAATATGTATCGAACCTCTTTTTAGTCGAATCGAATCTAAGCGAATATAGAACTTGGAAATTCTCTAATAAGAAGGAGTGAACAGAAAAAATATGTGTGTGTCTATAATTAGGATAGCAATTCATTCAGTTTTTTATCTAGACCTTCTTCATCTTTTGAAAAAATAGATTAATAAGGATTCATCTCTTTGAAAAAATTATAATTATAATATATTTTTATCTATTTAGAAGGGGATAAGGAATAATGTGGGGATATGTGATAAGTAAGGTTGATACCTGTTTTGTTGATTTGGGGATAAAGAAGGGAAAAGTGCTAGACACATATATGGTAGATGTTGTAAACACGATGCCACTATTTATTTTGAGATAATTTATATCGAGAAAAAGCCTACTTATCCTATAAATATTCACTTATCTCTAGAGAAAGTTCACTTATCTTGGGACAAAATCCACTTTTCTCAAAATAAGATCCACTTATGCAGATAAGGATTTGTGAGTATGTATGTATATGGGTGTGGGCGTATGTATGTATTTATCGAGCTTTTAACAAGTAGAACCTGAGCGAACTAATTATTAGGCTCAATTCGTTTATTTAATCGAGCTTAATCTTGTGTTCAAGTTCGGTTTATTTGTTTCTAAATTGAACCTGAATTGAATTTTTAGCAAGACTAACATGAGCGAATATCCAACATGAGAATTTTCTGACGCCCCAACTCCCTGGGGGTAGGAACCTCTATATCCTATGTACTTTTCTTCTTTCTTTACATAGTGAAAATTGATCACCACAAGCTAAGGACGTAGCCCAATTACGGGTGAACCTTATACATCCGTGTTGTGTGCTTGCTTGATTAATATCGTTTGTGCATGCTTCTACAATTCATGATAGTTGTAACATGGAGAACTCTCAGGCATTGTCAAGGCAAATAAACAGGACAGTAGCAAAGAAGATATTCTTTGTTTCTTTAAGGAAATATTTACTAATATACCTATCTTCCTACTTTTTTTCAAAAGAAAAATCTAAGAAACTCTAGAATAATCATTTACATGAACAAGATAAAAATGGAATCCCTGGAGAGGAGGATCACAACCAAGACACAAATATCTAGATGAATAAGATTAAAAGATAGTCATGAAAAGAAGAATGATGATGCTTCCCAAGATGGTGAGCCTCGTACTGGAAGGAAGAGCTTGTGGAAATATGTGTGAGGACATGAAACAACTTGTGCAGAGGAAGGTGACCAAAATGAAGATGACATAAGTAAGGAGAGACTGATCTAATGGGAATTGTAGAGGCATTATAACTGGGAGAGTGTAACGGTTTGAAGAGTCCCCGCTGCTCACAGACACATCCAATCACCCTACCTGTGAGTATGTCCTGAAACACAAAAGTGAAAGGGTAAAAATAACATAATAGATCCTTCGCAGTCCCTAATAGCATATAAAACATTCTACAGCCATAAGGATGGCATTAGATGCATCTCCAAATATCCAGTAATGAGTAAATAAACCTTGTTTGCAATGTCGACCCATCTACCAAGGGGTACATATATGTAAAAATAGAATTGTTCTCTATCTCTACACAAATGATGAGAAACACCATAGTCCATTATCTACTCTGTCATATTTGACCTGCTACAACTGGTAAAGCGTATGCTAGACTCGAGGAGCTCGAAAAAGCTCTATTAGTGGATGGAACATCTGTGGAACCTATAGTGGTGCCAGAGGAGTCATTATCTACCTCAAACATAATACGATATCATTAAGGCACGAATCTGTTAGAGGATCTGAACTGTCTAATAGCTCAATTTACTTTACCAGGAGCAGATGCAGGGTATCCATGCTTCTAATAGCATGTATCCTCATAGTGACTTGAATGATGACAAATGGGATAGGGACCATGCTGACATACACCTCCTCTATCATGGAAACCATGTCATTTGAATTGTGTAAAATCTCCCCTGTTGCGATATGCAACCATCGTTGAGGAAATCTATGTGATGGCAGGTGGTGGATAAGAAGTCTGTTGAGGCAACTATAGCCATCCTCCATGAGAGGTATGGTCGTGCTTGTAGGAATCCGTGTGCGTGTGGCCTATATTTTGGATCTAGGGCTACCAAGAAAACTCCAACCATAGTGGAGTTCCTGTATTTCATCTGCTGCAGTATAGAAGTGGTAACATGCATAAAGTTGTGAAGCTTATCAAACATGACATGAAGTGAAGAGTAGAATGTATGTAGAGGAAGACCATTCTACTTTAGATGAGCATATATCAAATTGTAGGTAGAGAATCTTGACCTCGTTCTTTTCTTGGGCATACATTTCAACCTGAATATCCCATATCACCTTGACGATGAGATGCTTTACAATATCGTTAGCCATATCTATGGTATGAGTCCTAGAGAGTCAAACATACACATACACGTGATCTTACCTCCATGAAGCATTATCCTCAGTCTTATCCATTGACTTGGGTTTTGTCAGATTGTGTTCCTTATTGTTGCACTACATAAAGTTCAAAAACTACAGGAACCACAACTCCTAGATGGTCCCATCCACCTTCAAGATGGGAGTCAGGCCCTTGAATGCACTGGACGAAGAGAAGACGTCACCCTTGCTCTCTGATATGATGAAAAAGAATGCTAAAGTAGAACTCCATTGGGTAAGTAGACCACTCTGAGCAAGTATACACGATCGTATAGAGGATTGGTTGTGCGTATAGACTCATACAATATTCCTTACCAATCCTCAATCCACACTAGGGTCAGAAATGATTTTATAGGAATGAAATCACCGTTTTTGGTCAAAATCAGACTATTTTAGAATGCAGTTCAGCGACAGAGAGGAGATAAATAGGAGATGGGCTTGGTCTAAGCATATGGGGGTGGTGGATGTGTATGATATCTAGTGGCAGTGCTGAGGCACCGTGTATTGCATGACAACCTAACAACAACTGTGGTTGTTGTATGCCGTGGCATGTGGCGACATATGAAGGTAGGATGTGGCGTATGTGGTGATAGTGCAGGTGGGCTACAATAGTGGCATGCAGTACATGAGGTGAGAGGGCAACTTGTGTGGGTTAGAGCACAAGTGAAGTACGAGAAATCTGATCTAGTATCGTACTCTGATACCATGTTGAGAGAAAATTATGAATTCCTTATTCATGAGGCCATATGGTTATCTCATATAGAGGAGAAACCTATTGGGTTTATTACATAAAGAAGATGGAAAGAAAATAGATTACATAAAATAAACAAAAGATAACTAATATCTCAACATACACTAATCAACATCCGAGTATTAGCCATAAGAGAAAGCGTAACATAAACTACTAAGCATTCAACTTTGTTAAGGGCTCCTTCGAGCTGCACCGAAAAGTCATTGGGCACCAAGTATTACATATCATTCAGTCAATGCAACTAGCATTGCAACCATCTATGCTTCTACCCAGGCCCCAAGGGTGCAATCCCATCCCTTGGCGGCATCTACTCTACCCAAGGCAACACGAGAAACTACATCGTGCATGCCATAAATCTCCAAACAGGAGAATACTTCAATCATGGAGACCATTAAAACACAAGGCACATGTGGCAAGGTACCTAACCACGAAATAACCAGATGTCAAGTTGATTCAAAGTACTCATATCTGAAGTTAGATAGAACATTGGTCAATGGTTTCACTTAATTACCCAATTTCATTCCCCATCCAATTATCATTCTGATCATCTACCCTGATCCTCCATTTAACTACTAAGGGATTAATTGTAAAAGGTCTCATTATAGTTAGGTAATTAGCTTATTTAAATGACTAACATTCATTATAGAAATGACTCATTAGATCCATTATACCACTTGTATGGTTGATCGTAGTTGTATTGTGAGTTAATGCTCTAATTTAGTCTCCAAAAATGTTCTCAAAGCAAAAAAACAAGTAAGATACGTGGATAGTGCATTCAACAATTAGAAATCTGACATAAATTTCATGTTTTCGATCACGGAAACTCTCATAAATGCAGTTTAGTCCGGTAGGTGCTTTGATTTCATGCCCAATTTTTCATCTTTGATTTCAAAACAAATTATTCATGTATAGAGCATGCAACAAGGATAAATATGACCTAAGTTCAATATATTTTCGATCATCGAATCTTTGAGAAATCACGACGGATTGCGACTATACGATCTGAAATCCGACTTTATATGTCAGAGCCATGGTCTAGGCCTGGTCATTTGTATAACTTAGCTCCATATCAAGACCTACACCAGCACCTCTGTCCCAGAGCAAC